>VSWD01000009.1:37659485-38259485 GCA_033119305.1 Pinctada imbricata | reverse complement strand
AAATGTGGCCGCCGAGGGCTCTGATTGGCCAACACATTTTCGACATATCCTCTGCAACCGCTGCACAGAATTTCATGAAACTTTACAGGAAGGAAGTATTCAAGGTCCTTCAACACGTTTGTGTTTTTTCGTGCTGATTGGTCAACAAATATGGCCGCCAAGGGCTCTAATTGGCTGACACATTTTCGACATCTCCTCTGCAACCGCTGCACAGAATTTCATGAAACATTACAGGAAGGAAGTACTCAAGGTCCTCTACCAAGTTTGTGTTTTTCGTTCCGATCGGTCAACAAATATGGCCGCCGAGGGCTCTGATTGGCAGACACATTTTCGACATCTCCTCTGCAACCATTGCACAGAATTTCACGAAACCTTGCAGCAAGCTAAGTACTCAAGGTCCTCTGCCAAGTTTGTGTTTTTCTTGTCAATAGGTCAACAAATATGGCTGTCAAGGCTTTGATCTGTAGAAGTATTTTTGTGACTTTTAACCCTTTGTGACTCAGGTGAGCGATGTGGCCCCCTTGGGCCTCTTGTTTATTTTTATTTAAAGGCAGTGAGATACATTGACTCAATAATATATGTAGCTAAATTAGATAAGCATTTATCTGAAAATTTTCATGATTTTCCTAAGATAAGTGCTGAGTTGAGGAGAGTTTTTACATATTTTAAAACATCCACATGCACTATTCATGTACCAGCCACAACTAAATAAAAAAAAAAAAATATATATATATATACAACGTAAATATATTACGTACAGATATGTATTAATATCATATATAATATCCTGTTTCGGATTTTCAATATAAAATCTCTCCATTCAGCACTTGACACAGGATAATCACATTTTAAACATATACATGTTCATTTGCTTGATGCTAAAGTGATAGCAGGCACCGTCCCCTGGTGTCACTTGCTGTTTGGAGACATTTTCCTTATTTTTCCATCATCTATGTCTTGCAATGTATGTTAAATAGTGTCTCTCCACTTAGCTCTTGACACAGGATAATCACATATTGTACATTTATTTTATATTTCTATATAGATCTGAAAAGCTAGTGATAGCAGGCACCGTCCCCTGGTGTCAGGTGCTATTTGGAGACCACCATTTTCTAGTTTAATTGCCTAGCTAAACATACCTATTGAAATATACATGTATGTTCTATAGTACCAATTTTGTTGTACTAGACTAGATAATTGTTTTTGCTTTTGTTTTTGTGCACCTGATATTTTGTTTGACCCCTTGACCCCCAGGGTCTTGGAAAATGGGTGTGGTCATTTTCTCCTATATAACTCTATGTAATCTTGTGAGCACCAATTCTCAGAAAGTATAATTGATAGAAAGATAATTCTTTTAGCATTATATTATTCATTCTCTGGTCTTGTATTATGTTGAGCCCCTGATCTCTGGGTCTTTGAAAATGAGTGTGGCACTTAGATTAATTTAAGCCAACAACCAGGAGAGCTTCAGTCTCATCAGAGACTTCTGGTTAATATATTTCTTTCACCAATTAATGGCTTCAATGCGTTATATACATGTATTCACCTATGCTGACCATATTGTAATTGCTTACATAACCGGAGAGCAAACAACGTTTCTACCCCTGTGTTTATCCAATTATCTAATTATTAATAAATACTTAAGCTGCCATACTTCTCCAGATAATGACTACACAGGCTTTGTTAAACAATAATCTTACAGTTTATACACAGTTTCTGTGTATTGAGGGGGAAAATGGGATGCAGGTTTTTGGACTAGAGGACCTTTGGGCTTGCGGCTTGTTTAATAAGTACATTGTGGCCGTACATATTTTAACGTTTTACAACAAAAACAATAGATACATCCTAAAACGTTCAACTACCTGTATACGATAACCGCTTACCCCTTAAAATAGTTGCGGAATACTCTAACATCTTCTCTCATTTACATGAATAAAGTAACAAATATGATCTACATATGTTTCTTATCATAATATGTTCGTTTATGCAGTAAAGAAACATTGATCTACAACCATTATAATTTTGGTTGATGTCTTAAAAATCTGCCAATTATAAAAGCGGCATTATTTCCAACACCCAATAGTCTATTTTCCATATAAAAAATATGACCGTTCCTAACCTTGGATTTATACACACAGACACCAGACATCATGACATATACGGTATTTTACCTGTATTAAAGCTTGAGTTCTGTAATATTAAACTGCAATTGATTGATTAAACTTTATTCCATATACATGTAGTAGATTTATCACAACTGGATTTTGTATTTGTGAATATAATGATGATTTTATAGGGAATACCTTGAATCCTTTGTGTATGTTTCTTTGTTGTAATCTACTTGAATCTTTCTTTTTCAGGATCCCAAGATTTTACTTTTGGATGAAGCAACCAGGTAAAATATTAGTAATTGACTCTTCCGATTCTGAAATGCAAAGTGCTAAATTTCATGATGTCACAATGATTTTCTTTAGATCAAAGAAGTGCTGAAATTGTTATTTAATTGTAAAGGTACAATAATACGAAGCACGTTTCCATAAAAGTATCAACCCTTGAATTTTGTTAGTATGTTTTGAAATGACAATGTACATCAAATACTTGTGTTGCAGTGCTCTTGATGCTGAGAGTGAGTTTCTGGTACAGGACGCCTTAGAACATTTAATGGTCGGAAGGACAGTTATAACGATAGCTCACCGACTGTCAACCATCAAGAGTGCCGACCAGATAGCGGTGTTAGACAAGGGGCGCATCGCAGAAGTAGGGAGCTACCAGCAACTAATGGCAATACCTGACGGACTCTTCAAGAAATTAGTCGAACGACAAACTATAACAAACTAATATTAGGGCCTCTATTTAGTCACAATTAATTATTTAATATTGCTTAAGAATATGATAAATGACCTCGCTATTTCTTAAATTACACGGGTTTACTATGCAAATTTATCTTTTTGTTGAGAGTTATAAAAGAAAGGATAGATGTAATTTATGTATGAATACATGTACATGTACTTGGTGTTTGGGGTTGCAATGTGGAAGTATTTTCATCTATTCACTGTTTAAATGAAAACAAAGTACATGTACATGTGTGTCACATGGCCCTTTTTGATGAAGATTGTCAAATGTTTTATGAAATGACTTCTGTGATACTTTGATTTCATAAATGTTTGGCTCTGTTTTCAGAGCATGCATCCCACTGCCTTTTGAGTAAAGAGTTTTGGGCTCAGTCCCTTGATCAGCCACATTTTTTTCCTGGTCTGTTACAGTATACATGTTCATTTACTAGTATATCATGTAATTGATTCATATATTTTTTCAGCAATGATGTGTTGTCTATTTAGAACACCATCTCGAAATCCTTGGTTATTCACACTTTATGTCATTGAACTTACATGTAGGTGCTTACTTGTATGTTCATGTTATATGAGGAATAACAGCTCAAAACTTTGAAGCCTACTAGTCGGAATCGCTTTATACAGCTTTGAATTTGTCCAGTCTTACTTTTGCTTAATTTACATGTAGATAGGGGACTGATTCGCCCAGTATTGAATTTGCCTACTTACACTTTTTGTTATGAATCCTTTGCATAAAATTTTATTCACGCCGTCTTAATTTCACCCTCATTGCATCAGGTAAAAAGGCAAAAATGAAACAGAGGCGAAATTTTCTCTGCATCCAGAACATTTTTTTGAAATTGTATGCATAGAGCCAATAATGATAGATATATGAATCCGAAATTTATATGCATAGTAATTTACAAATCATAGATCTACATTGTATTTGAGATCAGTTAGTTTATATATCTGTCCTGTCATCAGTCTGTAATTCCTTTAATTTTACCATCATACATGTATGTCACAGTGCTTTTAAAAGTAGAAAATAATTCCTTTGTCATAAAAGATAAGTAAATTTACCAGGTCAAGAATTTAGTCGGTAGGAAGAGGTCAAGGTCAAACACAAGGTCAAATTTATAGAAGACCAACTCTCTTCTCTCATGAAGTATGCTTACATATGGATAATTTTGTGATTTGGTCATTATGTGTAGAAATGGTATACTCCTCTGAGTGGAATGTAATTTGTTAGATTATTATGCAAGATTATTTGATGATTTGTCTCATGTGTTCTAAAAAATATCATGTTTTTCATTTAAAAATTCTATTGTGTTGAGTATTTAAAATTGTACATACAATTTTATTTTATATTGATCATATTAAAATGAATTTTTAAAAATTTCTTCTTTCTTAAATTGGATTTTACATTCAATAACGAAAAGGATTTTCTTGTAATGATGAAGATTAGCATTATACAATAGCTGATTTTCCAGTAAACTCGTGAGATATTCAAACAACACACATCATAAATTTTCGCGATACATGGATTTTCATTGTGACGTCAAAATAAAAAGCATGACAACATGATGGTGTGATCAAATGTGACGTCACAATGGAAAATTTTGCCAAATGATGTGATGTCTGGTGTCTGTATTTATAAAATCAAGGTTAGGAACGGTCATATGTTTTATTTGAAAAAAGGACTATTAATGGATTGCTGGATGTCAAACACTGCACCTGCCGCTGGACTTTATACATTGTGGTGCCATAATCAATTGCCTGTCAAAAAATGTCTGATGTCAGACATTTGGAAATCCCTCAAGTAATGAATGGAGAGTACATGTACTTGGCCTAAATTTACCCTTCCGATCGCGGGAAAAAATGCGAAATTTCGTGATGTCACAATGCTTTTGCCTCAGACAAACAAGCTTTGAACCTTGGTCAAACATCAAAATTGCATTGTGACGTCATGGAATTTCTCAAAATTTTCCCGTGTTCGGAAGGGTAAATTATTCCCTTTAAAAGTTCCCACCTTTTTAGTCATCTGTACTAGGTTGAGTGAGCATACATTTTAGTCACTAGATCTTATCACATGTATCGGTGGTTCTTCTTAGGATGCTTAATAGACTCGTTTATCTGGGATGTTACATTGGTCCCTCTTTTCTGCATGGATTATTTTGGATATACATGTCATTCCATAAATTGAGATAAGGAAAAGTGGTACATTACCAGTCTTGCACATTTGAGGCATCTGATGAAACTTTCATAAATTGATGTTGAGATACTTTTTCCACTTGAACAAATCTTTTCATATTGCAAAGTAACGGTGTTACATGTACAAAACAGCGCCATTGAATGCAGTGCATTTTATGTCAAATTTTCTCGAGTTGACCTTGAGATGCTTTTCCTGCTTGAATGAGTTCAATATTTTATTGCCAAGATTGAGCAAAGTGTAAGTGGTACATTAATTGAATTCTTTAGTCAAGTCTCCTTGATGATTTTCCTTTGAATTTCATCAAGCAAGTAGAGATGGTAAAAAGGCAAGCCTTGTAATGAGAAAACTCTTACAAGTTGACCTTGAATTACTTTGATAGTACTTACATTAAGAAGTGCTGTCATGATAACATTCTGCCTCATTGTGAGTGAAGTAATCTTTGAATACCATGTTTTGGAAAATGTGAAGATGACTTATCTCATTTGTCTGTAATATCCACCACAAATTTTTTACAAATTGCAGTTGCATGATCAATCAGTGGTGAAATCTGAACTCTGTCAAAATCTCAACAGAGAAGATGCAATGGAATGACTACTTGTCATATCTAACAGTTTGACTTTTCAGTTCATCAAGCATGAGCTCGTTTCAGCTAGCAGAGTTTTGACCTCTGCTTGTCATATGTTCGGGGGCCTCCCCCGGAAAATTTTTGAAAAAAAATGGAATAAAATGGTGTATTCTGGAGCACATTTTCTCCTTACCTTCTCGAATATTCAGACCATTTTTTCCACTCAATTTATGTGGTTAATAAAGATTTCTAAATAAAATAATTTCTCCTTTACTGCTGGCAGGAGCGTAGCCAGGGTGTTTTCGATGTGGACGTCTATAAAGAAGGGTTGTACCAAGAACTTCAGCTGTCCGGGGGCACAGACACTTTTTTGGGGGGGGGATGACTTGCGAGGCCCGAAGGGTCAAGTGGGGACAGTATGGAAATATGTTACCCATCCACTTGAAGGGGGTCCCCCGTGAAAATTTTGAAAAAAATGAAGCAAATTGCTAACCTTTGGAGCGTATTTGAGCTGAATTTAGATGGGATAACGCATATGATTCGATGTCAGCAGACGATGAACCGTATCTAAGATGAAGAAAACTTGAGATGTGAACATGACATTCCCTAAATACTTATATATATGTACGTCCACATAAAGTCTTTCCAATCGACCGCTCGCACTTTGTTAGCGATCGTTGTATCATGCGCGGATACATTTTTGGTCAGAGGGGGTCCATTTGTTAGCTTTCCTTTCACGTTTATTTTCATGAAGAATTGGCGAGCGTAGCGAGCCAGAAATTTTTTAGATATCAATATTGGATATGAAATATTAATTTGTCTTGATTCGATCGAGATGATTATTTATAACATTGAATATTTCACTCCTTATATCGGCGAGCGGAGCGAATTTCATGAGAATAAATAGATAAGAGATGTGTCATTTTCCAAATAATCAGACATCTTAAAATGACAAAACCTTGAAAAAGATGAAGGAGGTTACATCCTATGAAGTAAGGGACTGTTCAATTATATAACTTAGTATGAACTATTGATAATAATTCAGGAATTTTGCAGAAAAAATAGTTTTGTATTTGTAAATGGCGAGCGAAGCGAGCCGAAATATTAGGTTTCAAAGCCCATTCATGCATTTTAGACCCATTTCAATTAGAAATGGGCAAAAGCTGGACCTTACCTCCGAAAATCTCAGGGGGGGTCCAGACCCCCGGTCCCCCTCTGGATCTGCGCATGGTTGTATTGAGTTCTAATGGAACACGAGAAAATTACGAAAAATGCATTCAAATCGGTGGTTTCTGGAGCGTCTTTGATATATTCCTGAACAGTAGTTTGCTTTAAATACTATTTCAAAAGACCCTCCCCTTTCTTTTTGGCAACTGGTGGAGGCGCTCCCTTTTTTTTTTCGCGAGACGATGTGGACGTTTTTGCGTACAAATGTACGCTTGGCTTCGCCCCTGGCTTGTTGATTTGTCCTTGCTGTAACATGTACTTAGAACTTTGGTACGATATCGAGTAAAAAAAAGTTGAGTATCATTGGGTTTTGGCTTTGAAAAATTGAATGCTTAATTATTATTACTTAGGCCCCCGGAGCATATTTCAGCTATATACAATGTTAAATATTTGCCCTTTTTTCGGTTATTTCAAAGTATGTTTTTAACAAAATTTGTAGATGACAAAAATACTCAAACCGGGTATTTGAGGACAGAAACGTGTAGGTTTCGATCCCCGTACCATTTACATTGATTGTTTGACACACGCACATGTTTTGCAAATTATTTGAACATGTTCATATTATAGTATTTGTTAATGTTAATTTTCGGGAATGAAATAAACAGAAAACCCCCTCTGCGACGTACATTACAAAAACTTCGCGATTGTCTGTACGAATCCACAAATACGCTAATTGATACGGTATCGAATCGATATGCGATAGAATGTATGAGAAAATTTTTGTAAATTTTGTTTCAAAATAGTGAATTCTGGTGGACATTAAGCAATTTTTTTATTGCTCAGTTTGCAGGTTTTTTTCCGAGTGCTGATGTTACCAAAAAAAAAAAAAAAAAAAAAAAAAAAAAAAAAAAAATTGGGAAACCGGGGGGGGGGGGGGGGTTCCCGACCCCCCCCCAACCCCCTAAATCCGCCCTTGCTGATAAATGGGAGAGTCATATGCATGCACCTGTAGAAGAAGCCCCTCTTTAGAGGCTATCAAATCTATCCATGCATTTTGGTCTCTTCAGTGCAGTTTATAAATTTAACTTCAATTAATTCTTAATGATCTTTACTGGATTGTTTGTTGGTCCTTTTTAGCCTAGTTGCCAAACATGGCTTTTAATACACAAGATCGCAACTACAGCGCGTGCAGCATGTCCGTTCTGATTTGGATTTATTCACCTACCTAAACCATTGTTTAAAACTTGGGCAGCTTCTCAATCAAAGAGGGTGCAAAAACATTTGTATAATCTTAATAATTTAGAAGTATTTGCAATCTTCCGTATTTGATGTAAGATGTTCAGGCATCAACATTTGGTTTCAAGACCATAACTCAAACATGTAAAGTGCAAACAATTTGCAATGGAACTCACCATGAATCAAGGATGTCCCCTATTGATGTTGAGGTCAAAAGGTCAAGGTCATATTGGACTTTGATCATTGAAAATGGTTTGTGGATCATAACTGTGAGAGTATTATACCAATCAAAATGAAATTTGCCAGAAATATTCCCTGAGTCAAGGATGTATTTTGGGGTCAAAATATCAAGGTCATAGGATTTTTATTATTGAAAATAGTTGAGTTCATAAATGAGTTTGTATTGCACCTATCAACATAAAATTTGCTAATTTGGTAATTGAAGGTCGTAACAGTATGTATTCCATCTACTGACATGAGCATTTTTTAAAAAGAAATATTACCAATGAGTCTGGGATTAGCTCTATTGATTCTGGGATAAAATCGTCCAAGGTAATAAGACTTTAATAATTATCATAATTAAAATGGTATCCCCATCATCATGAAGCATAATTACCAGAAGTAATTAAGATCTATCAAAAAAGTATCAAAATTGTACCAATCAAAATGAAACTTGCCAGGAATGTTCCCTGAGTCAAGGATGTATTTTGTGGTCAAATGGTCAAGGCCACAGGACTTTTATGATTAAAAATAGTTTCCACTTCATAAATGAGTTTGTATTGCACCTATCAACATGAAATTTTCTAAGAACTTCCCCAATGATTCAGGGATGACCCCTGTTGATTTTAGGATCAAAGGTCAAGGTCATACATGTAGGACTTTGATGATTGAAAATGGTTTTCAGTTCAGAACCGAGTGTGTGTTGAACCGTCAACATGAAACTTGCCAGAAATGTTCCCCTTGAGTCCAGAAAGTACTCTATTGATTTGGAGTCAAAGGTCAAGGTCACAGGACTGATATTTGAAAATGGTAATTGAAGGTCGTAACAGTATGTATTGCATCTACCGACATGAGCATTTGTTTAAAAGAAATCTTACAAATGAATCTGGAATTAGCTCTATGATTCTGGGATAAAATCATCAAAGGTCAAGGTCATAAGACTTTGATAATTATGATAATTAAGTTAGTATCTCCATCATCATGAAGCTTAATTACTAGAAGTAATTAAGATCTATCAAAAAAGTATCAAAATTGTACCAATCAAAAGGAAACTTGCCAGGAATGTTCCCTGAGTCAAGGATGTATTTTGTGGTCAAAAGGTCAAGGCCACATGACTTTAATGATTAAAAATAGTTTCACTTCATAAATGAGTTTGTATTGCACCTATCAACATGAAATTTCCTAAGAACATCACCAATGATTCAGGGATGACCCCTGTTGATTTTAGTTAGGATCACAGGCCAAGGCATACATGTAGGACTTTGATGATTGAAAATGGTTTCAGTTCAGAACCGAGTGTGTGTTGAACCGTCAACATGAAACTTGCCAGAAATGTTCCCCTTGAGTCCAGAAAGTACTCTATTGATTTAGAGTCAAAGGTCAAGGTCACATGACTGATGATTAAAATATTTTGAAGGTTTTAACACTAGCGTGTATTGCATCTACTGACATGTACTTTTTTTAAAGAAAAATTAGGCAGGGATTAGCTCTATTGATTCTGGGGTAAAACAGTCAAAGGTCAAGGTCACAAGACTTTGATAATTATGATAATTAAAATGGTATCCCCATCATCATGAAGGCTATCTAGATCCTCTTTAATATGGCAAGCCAAAGTGGACAAAAATCAGTTTTTTTAATATTAGAAGTTCATTTTCTGATTTTAGAAATTCATTTTCTTATATTAGAAAATAATTTCTTAAAGTAGAAAACAATTTCTAATATTAGAAATAAAAAATGCCTCTTTTTGTCCACATTGGCTTGCCATACTTTAACAAATTAGGTAAAGAAGAAAGTTTCACAATTTTTCCATTTCTGAAGTGAGTTGCTTTATTAATAATAATAATAACTAGATGGCTACTGTTGCAAGCAACAGACGGATTCCTCCTTTATTAGACCTTCCTCGGAACTGAAGTGCTAAAATCCGAATAAAGAAGATGGAAAAAAGAATAGTTGCTTTAGTACCATATTAACTTCAGCAAATGAGTCAAAAGAGCTTATGTCTAATTTGGGACTCTTGTTTATTTATCAACAAAATAGAAGAAAAAATAATAAATACCTTTCATGTTTACGAAAGCTTTAAACTCCATTCACAATCAATATCTAATCCTTTACAATGACTTTCTCAAAAAAGAATTGCACAATGAATTTGCAATGAGATAATTTCTATTAATAGAAAATGACAACAACATGAAACTACTAATATGTAATGCTACTAAGAATAAAAAAGAAAGAAACAGAAAACAAGAATAAAAGAGTTATCCATCTTACTATGTAAAGTTCAAATAAGAAGTACTGCTTGTGTGAAGAATAAATAGTTAAGGACAAAATTCTGTGTATTCTACAAGAGTAAATGTTTGTTATGACATTGAAAAAGTTAATTTGACCTTTAACAAAGGTCATGGATGAAAGATGACCATTTGAATTTATTCTCATCATGAGTCCTCTTAATCTAATCAAAGCTCAATATTTTATCGACAAAAGTATCTTGTGACCTTGAAATCGAACAAATGACCGTGGGTCAAGGTCAAGGTGAAAGGACTTGATGCAAGGAATATTTGCGCCAAGTTTGAACTCTCAAGGTCAAATGGTCTTTGTTCTATAGGCAAAAGTTTGTTGTGACCTTGAGAATCAAAATTTGACCTTGGGCCAAGGTCAAGGTGAAAGGGCTTGGATCAATGATTGTATTTATGAAGTTTGAACTGTCAAGGTCAAATAGTCTTTGTTCTATAGGCAAAAGTTTGTTGTGACCTTGAGAATCATAATGTGACCTTGAAACTAGGTCATCATCAATGACTACCTATAAGTAGCCTACCATCCAAGTTTCAACTCAAAATCTCAAAAACTGTAGAAATTGGCACTGTGCCAATTTAAAGTTCCATTTTCAACTCGGAATAGCGCGAAAACCGTAAATATTTTATCGAGCATGTAAGCGTATAAAAGTTTGCAAATTTCCCAAAGAACATTTTAAAACATATTTCGTTCAAATCGCACGGTTAGTTTAGGAGTTATAAGTGTTTAAAGATTTGACCTTTGATGACCTCTAGCGGGGGCATACGTGAACTTTTCGACGACAAAATTTTTTTTACCTCTAGATCTTTATATGCTCTTTCACATGATACTTCTTGTTTTATCATAAGAAGTGGCACTTTTTTGTACAGTCACTGGAACGATCTGGGGGTAAGAATAATAATAATAAGAATAATAATAAGAATAAAGAAAAGACAATACAATAACAGAAAGGATTCCGACGGAAAAGTCGGAATCCTTAATAAAAAAACCACATTGGATCCAGGATGGGAAGCTGACATAGCTAATACGAACGATACACATGTCGAAACGTCTTGTGGTCCAAGCTGGAATATGACGTCATTTCCTATGGTGATTTTTCACTGCATTGGGAGACGAAAAAGATGGTTTCATGATTTTAGAACGTACTGACAGCACCCTAAGAAGAAATCATGATTTGAATCAGTTAAAGAAATGGTACGAGGAAGATCAGATTTCTGTCTTAGCCAAAATAAAGAAAATAAACTCATCGCACATCAATGATTTATCGCCCCTCATTTCTCCAGAAATTTATGTGCTGCTTTTTCTAAACATGACGTAATGTAAGCTCACCTCTGAGGCCTCTTTCTGTAAGAAATCTCTACTGGTCAAGTACCAGTTTATGTCTACAACATGTTTAGGAGTTGCTGTCTGCAAGGGTCGCTTCAGAAACTGTACTGGTCGAGCATATATTTCCCAGTAGTAGGAATTACCGAAAAACAGCATTTACCAAAAAGACAGTGATAGTTACCGCAAAGACCATTGAAATTATGAACAAATTATTCTAGACTAATATGAACTCATGGCAAAGCCATCAAGAGGACGAAGTCATAACCCTATTTTTTTGCATTTATTCTGTACATACACAGCTCGCTTCGCTCGCTCGCTAATCAAATAAATCTAACAATATCACTGAGATATCCCAATCATGGCGTTAAAGATTTTAAAAAAGCTTGGTCGGCGGTCTATTTTATAGATGCATTGACGGATGGACTGATTTTTTTTCAACATCAATGACTAGTGATCATGGTGATGAACCAATTAATTGTCACCACGATGATCGATCGCCAAAAGTCTTAAGTTCCTATTTTGATTATCCATTTCAATTTAGTGTTACTGAGAGGATGATGTTTGGAGTTTAAATTCAATATATATATATAAATTTGTTGTTTTTCCAAATGTCTTCTGATGTACATGTTTGAATAAGTGTCAATGACTTAAATGTAAATATTTTTCAGCTTCCCATATACGGTAATTTTCCTATAAATGCTCCGAAAGTCTAATTAATAAAATATTATCATCAAATAAATTCCGATTTTATGAGAGGAGGGTTTCTCAACCTTGAAACTTATAATCCATATGTAAGCCAGTGAGAAATAATAATTTGTCTTTTTTTCTTCTTTTGCTTAATAATGTTTACTGATTGACTGTTGATTATATTGATCATTGAGTTATATGTATTATTCATGTCATAACTTGAATGAATGAATGAATGAATGAATGAATGAATGAATGAATGAATGAATAGGTTAAAGACCATTACATTAATCCTTGATTAAAAACCAAAAAGTGCTGTCCTATCAAAAATTCATGGGGAACACAGTTTTTTGAAAATATGATGTTTGTTGCTTGGTCATGAGTGTCTGAAAAATACGCCAGAGTGTCAGTGGCCTTTGCATTAAATTATCATGAGGAAGCAGTTGTAACCCCGGTCGAGGGAGGAAGGGGGGGGGGTCCAGTGCAAAAAAGTAATAGACCAGCTTGAAATATCTCGTCAAAGAAGAAAAAAAAATTTATCAACAAAGTATTGTTGAAGTAGGTTGCTGGTTCCTGACCCCCTCGATCTCTTCCAAAATAATGATGAAAATAATATAGAAAAAATCTATATCCACCTGAAATATATAATTATACTAATGTTTTTAATCAATATTTCGAGATAAAGATATGTACATGTACATAATAGAGCCAGAAAAAATTTCATTAAAACCATCTCATATTAGTTAAATAATAAATCGTGTTCCCCCCCCTCTCCCAACCCAACCACCACATTTCCTCTATAGATCCATGCTTTCCTTTGAAAAAAAGATTATAGACCCAACAAGAAATATAAAAATTATCAATTTTAACATTATTTTTTTCTGACTTCATTTTTTTATGACTGGCGATTCCCCATTGCTCCCTGCATGTAGATGCACATGTACAGGTGTGCAGTGCTGTGCAAGTGACCGAGATTTACAATGTGACGTAGTCAATGACGCACCATACCAGACGAAGTTCGAGGACTGACTGCATGCTGCAGTGCGCTTGTGGGTTTTCACCCTCGATCATTATTAACTGTTTGGGATGTACGATTTCGGGTATTAGTGGATCAGACTTATTCAGAATTAAGGTTGAAGGTTTGATCTACTTTTGTCATTCATCTTCACCATGCAATCTGATGGAGTTTGTGTTGAGGTAGGTTTTCCATCTTGTAGTTTCGCTTTAAATCGATTTGTTACGCACTGTGTACATGTGTAGCACTACGGATTTTGTGTCGATTCATCAATTGCAATGTCATTATGATCTTACGATGATGAAATATTTCATCTAATGTTTTAATCTCCGTTAAAAGAAGCATTTTCCTCCGGTTTTTCGTTTGGTTGAAGAGCAGTACACAAAACTTCTCGCGCACTTACGTTACACATTACGTCATTCGAAATTTGAATGAAGTTTTTTGTTTACAAATAAATAATTCTAGATATATATACTGAAATAAAATTAGTGTGTTCAATCGGTCAATTTTTATGGATAAATTATTTTAATTTCATTTAAAAATGTGTAAATCTCCAAGGAAAATCGCACGTGAGTCCTTCGATACAAGATGGCGACTTCCATAAAACTTTGCAAAATAATCACAATTTTCGAAGATTTCTATGCTTATTTCCCTTTTAAAGTATCTGGGAAGATACGGACAACTTCGTAACTTTGTTTTCTTACGACGAAAACAACAAAAGTTCATTTTGATGGGAGGAATCGATCAATATGCGTATATTTCAGCGCATTCTAATTTTGACAGACAAAAATCGAGTCCATTAGTGTACAGAGGGAAAATCTATTTATAGTCAATTTTACGGACTTTGCTTATCTTATAGAGGACTTCGTCCTCTATTATTCATTTTATGTCAACAAAATATGATATCAGAGTTTACAAATGAGACCAAATATCCACAGGACATTTGTCCTATAGTTTAATGAAATTTCTTAAAATCTACCGGACAAAGCTAAAAATTAGCGGACAATTACAAAATGGTTTATTTCAAATTTGCTGTTTGTATATAAAGAAAAAAATCTGAGAGAGACTGAAAAGTAAATAAGAAGATGTAGTACTCGTGAACATTATTTAAATATCCATGACACATAACGGCACATGGTCAGTATCTCTATATTGTCAATGGGTAAAATATCAATACAATTTCCTCTAGAATTCATTTACAAAAATGTGAATAGAGTGGGCATGTAAGCATTATATTGTGGCCATTCATAACTCATGCCGTAACTGTAAAATGACTCGTGATGCAACGGGACACACTGTGATTTCACTGAAATATATATCTAACGTTGTACATGTTTATAGACAGATCTTACTTAGTCGGGACAATATAATTCGTATAAACATGTTGAATAAAATTATTATAATATACTATTGAATGCTTCACATTTAACCAAAGATCGATAATGTGACAATATGACAAAGACTTATTATTCTGAAGTTGAAAGAGTAGGGATTTCAGTCACGTGATATTTCAAGCTGACAAATTGATCTACGGTTACCGCACTAAACTTACCTTACAATTTCTACAAGGATTTTTGATAAAAATATATGATTCCATCTTTAACCTTTAAAGCGATATTTATTCTTTCTATATATATTGTATTTTTTATGAAAATATGAACAGAAGCGGTGAAGTTATCGAGTTTTTGGACGACAACGCACGAATTTGTACACCTCTCGCTTCAAATATCTTTGGCACGGGGAACGGCTAATTGGAAATTAGAGGGTCGTTCTGTTTGGCGGTTATTTCAGCTTATTTATAAATATTTATATCATAAAACTCATGTATGGTTAGATAGATTGGACTCTCCGATTGATTACCGAAGTTGCGCAAAAGCTGAACTCCAAATATAACGAAAGTTGTGACATTTTTCAGTTTTCAGGGGAATATGTATTACTTTTGATGTTATCTTTTCTATTTTGCGCACTTAAATATTAAAAGTTTGAACACTTCTGATTATTTTGATATATAGAACACCAAATTTTATAATGGTTTACCTAGCTGCATTCCGATTTTCCCGCTTCGACCCCCTTGATTATTTACTGCGTGATAATGTCTTCCATGCCGATTTCGCGCAAGTTATCAAGAAAGTGTTCGAGTTCTTTTATATAACCTTTAAAAGTGAAGTGTAAAAAGGGAAATATTATACATTAAACTTTCATTTACGATGATAGGAAATGATCAACTTTTTTTCAGAACTATTGTACGTACTCTAAAGGATATTGCTCGTCACGTGTGCTCTTCGTGGATTTTTTTTTTTTTTGGGGGGGGGGGGGGGTTGAGGGGAGGGGGAGGGGGCTTATTTACGCAAAAGCTTTGTGAATGGTAGACTTGTTAGATCGCATGTTGGGTTTTTTTTTCTTTTTTTTCTTCCTCCTTTATATTTTTTTTTTCAAATTCGACTTAATTTGATCGAAAAAAACAAAGGTATATCTTTATTGACATTTAGATACATAAAAAAACCCTTTCTTTTTTGCAATGGCAACTGAAATGAAGTGCTTAAAAAACAATAATCACACATTTTTGGTATTTCTTAAAATATTATCCGTTATCTTTCAAGTCTAACACGTGAAAATTAAGTTTATAAATCTTAAGATTTTCAAAATTTGTTTATATAAAAATCGATGGAATTTATTTTGTTTTAAAATGGTTACCATGGCAACGCAACTAAATTATCATTATAATATAAAACGAATAGCTGAAGTCTTTACAAACAAAATGATGTACAGATAATTCAAATAGCAGTAAGATTAAATAAGTTACAGCTATTTCAGTACGCTGACTGACCATTGAATGGTGCCACATCATGAGAAGTTATATATTGAATACTATAGGAAATTGTGTCACAAAAATGACCCCAATCTTCAAGCTTTCAACTTTATTATCTCTATACTCGATCAACCGATTTTGATAATTTTTTCTGTAAAATGTTTCTATTACACAGCGCAATGTAACCATCTAATAATACATGGATCTTAATAATTAATGCATTTTAAGGTAAAATCTCTAGAAAGAGCGCGGCGATGTCAGAGAAACAAAATTTTACATGGACTTAAAATTGTCTTTATTGAACATGTTGAATGAAAATCAAATATTGAATATGTTTAAAGGAAAATGATGTTATTATCTTGGAACAAAAAATCATTGGACATTTTGTCCAGCTTGGAACCAGAAACTGTTGGACATTTGAAAAATCCACTGGAAATTGCCGGCAATCCGGCACTCTTCGAAAACTCTGGATATTCAATCAACATTCATAATTTAACTTAGCAACAGATACAACTGCATGTACATGTACATATACATGTACCACAAAAGACATATATTTCGTATTTGTTTTTATGATACATTTAATTGCATGAACACATTTCCAATCATGAAATGTGTTTAGTTTTAAAATTAAAGTGTCTTTTCCGTACAATTTTGGGTCTTTTCGGTAAATATCAGTGTCTTTTCGGTAGATCCTGTCTTTTCGCCAATTCCTACTACCCGATATTTCCGAACTGAAGGTATTTTCGAACGATTAGCTAGTTCGGTTACTTGGAGTTACTTTTTTCACAATTTTGGTGATACAGACATCTAGATATTCAGAAAAATAACCGACATGCAAAAGGAAATATCAAAATAACTTAATTAAGTATATTTTTAGCGTTTGTTTCTCCTGCTGTTTGTAACTTTCGTCTGGGGAAAGTGACGTCATTGTGCTAAGAACATATCTTGACCTAGTTTCGGAGTCATCTATTTTCCAAAAATCTATTCTTGTCAACTGATCGATGAAAACCTGCATTGAGAGGGATCCAGAGCAGCATATTCAGGAAAAAGTGTATACATTTCATGTGTTAGAATACCAAAATCATTTGAAATAAGTAAGAAATAAACGTTCCTCATCATGGTTCAGAAAGTCGCTTTAGAAATAAATTTTGTAAAAGTTTTATGATATATGTTGACATTGAATTCTTCAATAAGGATAAAAGGATAAAATAACAAAGTTTTGAAACATTTGATCCATATTTGACCCAAGGAGAGACTAAAATGCAAAGCGTTCTGAAATACTTTCAGTAACTTGTGTAAAACGGCCGTTTAAAGGGGGTATTAAAATACCCTCAAATCAGCATTTATAGGTTGATTTTCAAAATTATTTTTACGTAAGCATTTGTATAAAGGGTGAAGCATTATTTGTTGCACGTTTCATGGTGATTGGACATATAGAAGCTGAGTTATTAACTAAAAACCACAAAAATTGTTCGGAATTATCTGCTTGACCAGTTAACTCACAATTTTCGCAATTTAGTCCACATAATTGTGCAAAAGTTATGGCCCAGTGATTGGGATAAGCATGCGCCCTGCGCCATAGTCACATTAAATTCTAAAAAGGCACATTTAAATTTCAGTGAGTGTGCAAATGTGGCACATTTAATTCTGGAAATCTTCCATTCTTTTATTCAACGTGGTGATGACTTCACCATATTCACTTATTTAAACTTCTGAATGCGATTTCATTTGTTTACTCTTTGTATCAATTGATACACAGACAGTAATTTGAAGGTGTCATTTATTCAAAACACCATCGTTTCCTATTGCAACAATCCCTACTTCAAAACTTTATATATGTATGTACATACAAATAGACTTCACAGGTTCACATTAATCATGGACTTAATTTGTTCACAAAACGCAAATCTCATACAAAGGTTTGTCATAAGATTTGGATGTACTGTAGTTTACAACAATTTACAGCAGAGTTTGTGTTTGTTTTTTGAGGAGGGGGGACTGGTTCTCTGAGGCAAATATTGAATTATAAATTCAGGTTCAAAGTATGCAACAAATCTTTAAAACGATATTTTGAGACTGTTTGGGTCAAATGTGTCCCCCTATTTCTCATGTTTAAGTACAGAAAAGTCCGTCTAGACATTTGTAGCGGCTGGTGATGCGGATCTATGTTTGTTTTGTTTTTTTTCAAATTACTCATATGGCACATTCATTTTCAACCATGGCACATTTGTTTTGCAAATGGCACATTGATGTTTCAGGATATGGGGCCATTGTCACATTCACCTGATTGCCTATAAAAAAAATGGAAGTTTTGTCTACTTTGTGGGCAAATTTTCAGATAAAATTCATATGGGGGATAAGGGTGAAATGCTTACATGTGAACACTTGCACATCGAGCGTTTTCGTTTTGTGTCTGTAAACGTTTACAAAATTTCTAAAGGTGTACACGGACGACTATACACACTACAGAATACAGTTACAGATTACGTTCATCGTATTACAAGCACTGGAACAAATATATTAGTTTAGAGAAATAGAGGTCAAACATTTTCAGTAGGTGATGATAGATACAGTAGTCTTGTAAAATTTGTCGAATTTCAAACTTGTTTGAATACACTGTGTAGATGTACCGGTAAACAAAATTATTACATTTTCATAGAAAATTGTTTATAATCCAGTGTGATAAGAGTCTATCATTAAACGTGTCATTAGTTTCAATGAAATATTTTGTGAATTTTAAAATTCTATAAGCAAAAAACCTGAAAATTATGCAGCCATTGGTACTGTGACAGTGCCACCACCATAAAGAAAATACGTATCTATAGTACATGTATATATCACAGACAATTCTTTAGTGTCCATACCCAGGGCATTGCAAAATTTCTTACAACTGTTGAGTTTGAAGTGTTGGTCATTCCAACTGAGTTGTTTCTAGAATTTGTTGGTATGAACAGAAACTGCTAGACCAAAAAGTTTTAATTTCAGAAATGCCAGAAAAAAACAAAAACAAAATGACTCCGTCCCTACATGTATTGTCAATTAATCTGAATCAAATTCTTATACAAATTGTGTTTTGCTTTTCCTTTTGTTAAGTGTCCTGTTATTATTTGCAGTAAATTTATAAAGAATTTAGTGCATTCCTTCTGACTTGTGTTGAATAGACCCATTGTCAGTAGGGGTGTAATGATTCACTGAAGTATCAATATTGTTGATACTTTTGCTTGAGTCAGTGTTCGATTCAAAGTCAAAATTACAGTTCAAAAAAGTAAATAAGTAAAATAATAAGCTTAATATCAAAATATATATCTTAATAGCAAAAAAAATTGATTAAGAAGACATAGAGGACAATGCTGTTGTATAAGTATAGAAGAATATATGACAACATCAAATAAATCAGACTTTAACTCCTATTTCTTTTTAGTGTTTAGATTGAGTGGCTATAGGAGGTGTTATGGCCAATGCATGAAGACGGTGAGGGTGAAACACGAGCTAAAAGGATACGTCTGAACAGAATGGCAGCAGAGGAACCGCAGGAGAGTCCGGCTAACGAAGTTTACCGTGTAGAGGAACGGCCGGAACATGGCATGAAAATACTACAGGGGCTTAACAAGCTCAAAAATGACAAAATCCTTTGTGATGTCACTCTCATAGCAGAAGGTAAGGAGAAAATAAGTAGGTACTACGGTGTTCATTAGGGGACATCGCTTCTTCAAATCTTCGCCCTACTATATATCACCAGTCGAAGAATTGAAGAATTGAAGTAATGATATGAAGAATTGAAGTAATGATGCGAAGAAGTAAAGTAATGATGCGAAGATTTGAAGAAATGATGCGAAGAAACAATTATTTCTTCAAACCTTCGCATCATTCCTTCAAATCTTCGCATCATTACTTCAATTCTTCGCATCATTTCTTCAAATCTTCAAATCTTCGCATCATTTCTTCAATTCTTCAAATCTTTAAATCTTCGTATCATTACTTCAAATCTTTAAATCTTCGCATCATTACTTTAAATCTTTAAATCTTCGCATCATTACTTTAAATCTTCAAATCTTTGCATCATTACTTTAAATCTTCAAATCTTTGCATCATTACTTTAAATCTTCAAATCTTCGCATCATTACTTCAAATCTTTAAATCTTCGCATCATTACTTCAAATCTTTAAATCTTCGCATCATTACTTTAAATCTTCAAATCTTCGCATCATTACTTCAACTCTTCAAATCTTCGCATCATTACTTAAATTCTTAAAATCTTCAATTCTTCGCATTTTGACTTTGTCGGAAATAATCATTTTTGCACTATATCTTTCAATAACTCAATGATATATATGATTTTATGAACTGATTTACTGTATATTAATCATTTTAAGTAACTTATTGCTTAAATATATATTTTATGCTAGAATTGCATTTTCAGCGTCTTTTCCACAAACACTCGGAACAGGGGGAACCCAGAATTCTTTATCGCATCATTACTTTAAATCTTCAAATCTTCGCATCATTACTTCAACTCTTCAAATCTTCGCATCATTACTTAAATTCTTAAAATCTTCAATTCTTCGCATTTTGACTTTGTCAGAAATAATCATTTTTGCACTATATCTTTCAATAACTCAATGATATATATGATTTTATGAACTGATTTACTGTATATTAATCATTTTAAGTAACTTATTGCTTAAATATATATTTTATGCTAGAATTGCATTTTCAGCTTCTTTTCCACAAACACTCGGAACAGGGGGAACCCAGAATTCTTATTGCATCACATGTACAATAATGTGTTGGAAGTCGATGCTTTTTCAACTGTAAAGTATAATTATTTCAAAAATTCAAATATCTTCGAAATGATTAACCCATTGTCTTTGTTTTTATAAATATATTTCTGAGTGATTTTGTATTGTTACTTTCATTCATTTTGGTAGCTTTTTCTTCTTTTGTTATATATGGGACATTAAAAAAGAAATGTTTTATGTCAGAAATCCAATATCTTTTTCTATTCAAGATTTTGAATCGGGTTTACATACGGGCGTGTCAACCTCCTTAAAAATTTGCAGATTGAAAATCACCCCCTCCAATTTTACATAAGGAAATAATTCATTAAGATTCAAAATGAATAAAATTCTAGCATAAGATATATTATAAGCATTAAGTTACTTAAAAATGATTAATATACAGTAAATCAGTTCATAAAATCATATCTCACTGAATTATTAAAAGATATAGTGCAAAAATGATTATTTCTGACAAAGTCAAAATGCGAAGAATTGAAGATTATAAGAATTTAAGTAATGATGTGAAGAATTGAAGATTTGAAGTAATGATGCGAAGATTTGAAGATTTTAAGTAATGATGCGAAGATTTGAAGATTTAAAGTAATGATGCGAAGATTTGAAGATTTAAAGTAATGATGCGAAGATTTAAAGATTTGAAGTAATGATGCGAAGATTTTAAGATTTAAAGTAATGATGCAAAGATTTAAAGATTTGAAGTAATGAAGAAATGATGCGAAGATTTGAAGATTTGAAGAAATGATGCGAAGAATTGAAGTAATGATGCGAAGAATTGAAGTAATGATGCGAAGAAGTAAAGTAATGATGCGAAGATTTGAAGGAATGATGCGAAGGTTTGAAGAAATAATCGTTTCTTCGCATCATTTCTTCAAATCTTCGCATCATTACTTCAATTCTTTGCATCATTACTTCAATTCTTCGCATCATTGCTTCAATTTTTCGCATCATTACTTCAATTCTTCAATTCTTCGACTTGTGATACAGTGAAACCTGTCTAAACCGATACCTGTCTAATCCGATAACCTGTCTATTCCAATAGAAATTTTTGGTCCCAAAGAATTTTCTGTCTCTTCCTATATAAAATAACCTGTGTAAACCGAACACTGCCTACTCCGAATACCGATATACATTTTTGGTCCCAGTGACATTTTATACATGTATTTTACACTGTCTAAACCGATATGTTAAAACAACACCTACCCTGACCAACCCATGTTTTGATTAATTAACCCCAAGCTTATCAATTAAAACTACAGGTGAATGGACTCCATTACTCTTACTAGTGATCTCCCAAGCCATGGTCAGTGTCTTAATTGTTTGTACATTTTTTATTATAATTGAGCTTAATTTGCATGTAAACTTATCACCAAGTACAAATAGGAAAATTTTCATAGCCAATTCCATCTGACTTTAAATCTTTTTCATGGAGTATATTATTCTTAGTATAACTTATTATGACAGAGAGGATATTTTTTATGAGAAATAAGAGTTTAAACAGTTCATGGTAAACAAGAAAGCATTACTGTTTCACAGTTTTATGATGAATTTTCTCTAGGAATATGAAGATAACTTGAAGAAATTAAAGGATGCCTTCATTCTATTAAACCTGTGTAATCCGATAACCTGTCTATACCGATATTTTTTCTTGGCCCCAGTCAATATCGGTTTAGACAGGTTTCATTGTATATAGTAGGGCGAAGATTTGAAGAAGCGATGTCCCCTAATGAACACCGTAAGGTACATGGTTAAGAAGAAATTTTTATTAAAGCTGGAATACTATTTTGTCAAAGCCTTAAATCAGGAAATTATGTTTAGACTTGGGGAAAGAATATTCATCATATTCAATTGAAAGAAAATAGGTCAAAGGTAAGTTGAAAGTAAGAGTTGTGGAACTTCTGTACACCCTATATACTGCATTTGTAGATTAATCTTGTGGTTTTCATTAATAAACATTTCCACATATAAAGTTTTTGATTTGTCCCTTGGTATTATAAAGTTAGATAAATAAAAGAATCTTTTTACGTTAAAGTAAGAAAAAATATCAAGACTTGGCCATTCTCTCTGTATTGTGTAAAGGAAATTCTTCCCTTCTAACTTTTCAATTCATGGAGCAATAAGCTTAATTTAACAATTACACTTTCGCACCCATTCCAACTTCCATTGTATTTTGTGCAGTTTTACTCTGTAGCATTGATCTTTCCTCAAAATTAATGATATTCAAAAATGTTAGAAGCAAATTTGAAGAAAAAAAATTGCCAAACAATTAATATATACATGTTTCTTTATTTACAGGCAGAAAGTATGAGGCCCATCGAGTCATCCTGGTATCGTGTTCTGATTACTTCCGGTCCATGTTTACCAGTGGCATGAGAGAAAGCAATCAAAAGGAGATAGAACTGAAGGGAATTACGAGTAAGGGACTGGAGAAAACCCTGGAGATTATTTATACCTCAACCACCACTCTGGAAGGTGATGATATCTTTGATGTCATCGCTGCTGCCACGCATCTACAAGTCACTCCTGTCATAGAATTCTGTGAGCGTAATTTCCTCAGCGGAATGACCGTCAACAATTTTTACGACTTCATAAATACGGCAAAGTTGTACAGCATGAACAATGCATTGAAGCAGATCGATGTTTTTATCGCACGGAACTTAATGCAGATATCCAAGGAGGGTACCCTTCATTTACTGACCTACTGATCAGATGGTCAACTGTCTACACAGCGACAAACTCTGCTTGCGGGAAATAGATATTTTTCATATAACATGGGAGTGGTATAGGTTAAATAGCAATCAGGATGAGCATGCTACACACCTTATGAGCTTGATACGCTTTCCTCTCATAAATCCGGCAGATTTGGTTCAGCATGTACAAGCAGTAGATAGAATGATGGAAAAACCGGAGCTGCGGCAAATGGTTTTATCTGCTCTGAACTATCATGTGGTGCCTCACTCCCAACCTCTGGACAATAGTACCAGCACTCACTTACGGTGCTTTGTAGAACGTTTGGTTAGCATTGGCGGAAGGGAAATTCACCCAAGCCCTTGCTTGCATGATGAAATCTACGTCTTTGATTCCAAAATTACTTCAAATAGTCTGCTAAATAGGTTAGAGATAGCTTCACTACCAAGTGCTCTCAGTCACATGCAGGTTGTGGTATTTAATAACTTTCTGTATGTGCTAGGTGGCTGTACTACACAATGTGCACATGGGGAATCGGCTGTAAATTCTGTGATGCGCTATGATCCACGGTTTGACAATTGGTTTCAGGTCAGTCCTATGATAAATAAACGGGCTTACTTTTTTGCTGGAGCATTGAATAACAAGATCTACGCGGTAGGAGGGAAGTTTAAAGATGGCAGTCTGGCTTCAGCAGAGGCTTACAATCCTACAGACAATATGTGGGAGTTGATTTCTCCCATGCCTATGTCTTACCATGCTCACGCAGGGGCCGTGTACGGCGATCATATCTATATATCAGGTGGTTATAGTGGAAACCATTTTACACCTGACATGCAAAGATACGATCCAGGAACCAACCAATGGGAAGACATGGCGGCCATGTTGACTCCTCGCGGATGGCACGTCATGTGTGCGGCACTGGATAAACTTTTTGTGTTTGGGGGATGTAATCTCAACGTCAACCAACAAGCACAGCCAGTAATGCAGTCAGAGTGCTACGATCCTATAACAGATCAATGGACGATTATAGCACCTCTGTCCATTTCCCACAAAGAAGCCTCGTGTGTAGTTTATAACGATCAAATATATGTGCTAGGTGGCTACAATGTACAAACTAAAACGGGCCAGAAGCTTGTGTCGCGCTTTGATATATACACAGGAATATGGGAGACTGTAGGGGCTCTACCTAGAAGTTTGACGGGTGTGGGGTACTGTACACTAAAACTACCGGCTTACAATATTGATGATTCAGAATAAGGAATACTGGTAATTCACAAAGTCAAAAGTAAATCCTTCTGAAATTGCCATACTTACCATTAGGCTATTCATACCATGAAATACACTTACAGGTGCGTAGGGCAGGAGTCATTTTAATATGATGATTTTAAAATTTTCTGTAAACTGCCATTTTTACCATGAGACTAAATTCATTCAACTTTCATACTTTGAAACGACAAAAACTACAGTTGTGGTACACCGAGCTCAGTTAGTTCACATACATGTATGATTATTGTTAAGTTTACAGTCTATGAGTATGTAATGTTTAAAGTTATATTATTTACGGTACATGTACTTCAATGTGTCTGCCGTACCTTGATGTTTCATTATCTATCTAATAACTGTAATCAGACTTCTCATTGATCATGTTGTAATTATTCAACTGCCAATAAGAGCTTTTAATTCTTAGGCAGTAAAATGTCATAGTCGCTTTTCCAGAAGATTTTTACTTTGAAAATCAGGTTGCTTCTTTATTTTGCATGATTTTTTTTTAAAGTGTTGAAACCCATTTTGTAACATGCTCATTGCTGAGTATAAAATATGACTGACAGTTATTGAGTGTTCTGATGTGATATATATATACATTACATGTGATGTGACAGTGCTAACAATGACGTTATGAAATGAATTAAAAGGTCAAGTTATTGTTCCTTTGAGTATCGCCAGTAAGTTGTCAGAAACTTAAATTTGCATTTGTGCTCTATGAGCTCTTAATTATTGGTCCACATAAGAATCAGGCAGGGGTGATACATCAAATTTTGCAAAACTTTTTATTTCTGTTTGAGACATATATGTGGTACAAATCAAACATATAATATTCATTTCTCAAGGCAGCGATGATGAAGCGAGATATTCACGTAATAATTTATAAAGGATTATGAAGGAAAAAATGGCGGAAAAATTTTCTCTATATAATTCAACCAAATTTGCTACCACTATAACTTTCTTCACCATCCAAGTATGAGGGAAATTCTTCAGAACATTCATATGGAGGCTAATCTGAACACATTTAAAAAGAAAACAGTTCTGCAAAAATTTTAAGGTTTTTCAACTGCCTGATCCTTACGTGGGCCTTTACTTAATAAGATTTCATTCCTTTGATATTTACTTCTTCATGTTAATTGATTGATTACAAAGTACATGCATCCATAAGTAAATGAGAGTCAAATATTATTATCCCCCCCCCTTTCCATAGAAAGAGGAGATATTGAATTTGATGCCATTGTCCACAGCACAATACATATTTTTTCTAACGTCTAAAAAGGCTGTACATGCATTACTTCATTTCTTGGATTGTTTTCATGTCATATTCAAAAGATCTATCGAGGCAGCCTTGGTACTAATTCAGTAAAATTGTCTCTTGACTACAATTAAAAGTAAGTACTGAATTAGGATTGTTTTCTAAAATAACTAACAGCAAAGAAACTCTCAACCTGAAATATGTTCTTAATGATGTACATGTATACAGAAAAGGGAAGTACATTGTATCTGACTCTGCTCTAAGGTGTATGTGATGTACATGTATTGTGATGTGAAATAGGTTGAGAAGTTCATAGGACAAACTTTTTCTGAGAGAAGATAAAATTTTTTATCGTGATATTTAGACTTTTTCAAATATGATTGTCATAACACAGAATCCTTGTAATGATGTAACGATGAAAGTAATTATGAAAATGACCACTTCACTTCGAGTGTCATTTCGTCACTTTGTAGACCATGTACAATTTGTTACGTTATTTGTGGTTTTTCACATCATCCATCAATTCTGAACCGTACTTGAATAATTGTAGATGTGTATGTTTGTAGTAATATACCTACTACTTCCGTAGCAGTAGTATTTTGTTATATGTATGCTTATGATGCAGTATGAAATTTGACTGGATCAATTGCTGAATATATGTGAAACCTTGATGTATGCCAGATTTTTTTTTGTATAAAAGAAACATAAAACAAGAAAGATTTGTACCATCATTTTGCTCTGTTGTTATGATTTCATGCAGGAAAATCATATTATTTAAGGGAGGAATGGCAAATTCATCAAATAATTAAAAAGAAAATTTAAACCCTCCCTGAAAAAGGACAGTTGGGGAGGGGGGTTATACAGTAATCACCCTGTCTGTCTGTCTGTCCATCAATTGTGTCAAGGCTGTAACTTTTTTAACCCCTTTATGGATTTGAATTAACTTTTTCACAGAATTGTCAACCAGGACACAAATATTTGATTGTCATGAGCTTAGCCTAGATCATGCAATGTCAAGGTCACAGAGAAATGAAATGGTGAAATCTTGTCCTGAGCACAACTTTTTATTCCCTGTATTTATATGGTTAATATTTCATAGATTTATGTCTTTGGACCCAAGGGTGTGTCATGACCCAAAGCTAAGGTCATATATCTGATAGGTCTCCCAAGGGTGTGTCATTATCCAAAGCTAAGGTCATACCGGTATATCTGATAGGTCAAAGTCACTAACAAAAGAAATTATGTCAGGGCTATTATTTTTTATCTTCTGTATGGAATTTATGAATGTTTCACAGAAGTGATACCAGGGCCTTAAGTGATGGTATGAACAGAAGACATATATCTTTAAAGTCAAGGTCACTAGGAGAAGAAATGATAAAAGGTTTTGGGTATAAAGTTTTATCCTGTTCATGGATTTCAGTATTGCACAAAATTTTTGCCCTAGACCTAATGGTATGTCATGACCTTGGACCAGGGTCATTTTGCAGGGTAAAATAGTGGAAAGAAATGGTATATTCTTATCTTAGCCATATATTTTTCTTTTACTATTCATTGATTTAAGCACAAGTAATACTGCGCATTGTACTTATTTTGGCACAACCATATTTTAGCGGAAACAGAGCAGAATAGGATAAACTGACATATTAGTGTAATCATGAATTAGCGCTTTGACTTATTTTCCACATTAATCTATAAGAGATTCATGATTTAGCATATACTTGAATCAGTGCTATTAAACTCTGCTAAAATAAGAATCCCGCTAAAATAAGTACACATACAGTAGTTCACAGAATAAATGTAGTCAGGACTCTGAGTGTATATCATCATCTCAACCCTAGGTTGCCAGGTATATCTACATGGTAATAGTGAAAAGAAATGGTAAAATCTTTGTCTTGACCACATGTTTCTGTGAGGATTGGAATGATATTTCACAACTGTCTAGTTGCATTTGCATATAATATTGTGTGTCCATTCCTCAAACTTGAAACCAGATCACTCTCATTGTATTGAGTGTCACCTCACACCAGGAAGCAAAGATGTGGCCAAAAACTGGTGGCAATCTAAATTCATATATTATTGGTCCTTAGTCAAGAGAGTCTTTGCTATAATCTTATGAAATGTCATGACATTTTAGCAATGCCATGGTGAAAAAAAAAACAGACCTCAATATTTCACATACTATTTACCTCAAAAGATGATTCTGTTGTGCATTGTTACTTTTGTAATTTTAAGCATACATTCTATTTCACAAATACAAATAAAAACCTTTAGAATACAAGAAACAATAAAAAGGATAGAGTGTTACCTTCCAAAAAATATTGCATGGGGATTGGAGGAACCATTTGGAAGGTTATGAGGTAAAAATGTTGGTTTTTACACAAGTACACATGTGAAATATGAAAGCTCTATCACCTATGTTATCATTCAAAATTTTGTGCACAATGTTAAAGTTTTTGCAACGGACAAACAGACTGACTCTATGCCCCGAATCTTTGATTTCTGGGCAGAAGATAGATAAGGATTGAATTGATTTTGAAATACATTGAAGACGAAACGTCCCGAAACGTATTGTAAACATGGCGGACACCACCAGCTCGCATTCTGAAACTGCTAGTGATTTTCCTGATAAATCCAAAGAAGAAGCTATGGAGACAGAGCCATTGCTTGTAAAAGAGTCAGATAGGAATGATGAACACGACAGTAAGGTTGACAAATGTCATACTGATGAGGACCCGTCTAAAATAAGCTTCAAAATGCCAAGCTTGCCAGTCAGGAAATCTGACGCATTGAAAACTGCAGATAAACAAAAGAAAGAAGTCGCTAATGTTACAAAGCCCTTAAAACAGAATAATCAGAATGAAGAAGAAACAAAAAAGTCAAGTAAACCAGAACCTAAGAATGAGAAAATGAGTGAACTCTCGCCAGCAGAACAACTAAAACAGTCGCAAATCGCCATTCCGTACAAGGAGCCGCAATGGAGTGGCGTTCCAGAGGAGGATTATTCGTTTGAAGTGCTGAAAAATGGGGCTATCGTCTCTAACATCAAACTTGATAAATCATTTATTGTATTTGGTAGACTTCCAAGCTGTGATGTTACAATGGAGCACCCCTCGCTGTCTCGTCATCATGCTGTTGTGCAGTATTGTAAACATCCGACAGAGGAATATCAGCGAGGTGTTTACCTCTATGATTTAGACAGTACCCATGGTACATGGATTAATAAAAACAAAGTATATCCAAATAAGTACTACCGCATTAGAGTAGGCCATGTGGTCAAATTTGGTGGCAGTACAAGACTGCACATTTTGCAGGTACATAGTTGAGTAAATGGTTATTAATAAATTCTATATTATGGTATTCAAATATTATATTTCATATAGAAACAAGAAATCAGTATATAAGAATGACTGGAATTTATGTTTCGTTGGAATGAAAATTCCATGAAGAAAAGAATGTAAAACTGTATTGTTACACAATTAAATGTTTTATATTATATTGTTTATAAAGCATAATTTTTCTTTTTTTTTCTTGGTATAAACAAAGTATGGCCTCCCTCTAAATTCGCAACTGGTTAACACAGAAACAAATTATTCAATAACTTGAAACTCGGATGTGTCTTTTGATTGTTTACAGGGTCCTGATGAAGATCAAGAAGAAGAGTCCAATCTATCTGTGAATGAAATGAAGGAACAAAGAGAGCGGCAGTTGAGAGAAGCAGAGTTTCTACGTCAAGCAGGGCTGGCAGAGGAACAGAGACAAAGAGATGAAAGAGTAGCAAAGGAGGAAGCTAGAGGGTGTTTATGGGGCATGGGTAATACATTTATCATACTTGATCATACATATTAATTCAGACAACTTTGATATAAATTCCTGTTTGGGAGTCGGTATATGACATGAACTAAATGTAATTTCATCAAATTCTATGGGAATGTGTAAAATTTATGAAAACATGCTTCAAATACAAGGTTTCTATCCTGTTTCTATGCAAATTTCATTATGTCATCATGCATTTATGTCAGATACTGTCCTAAATGGGAAGTTACTCTGTATTTAGATGGCAACATTTTGGCTAAGCCAATCACAGGCTCTCGAATTTATCGTCTTATTTGTGAAGAATCAGTTTAGAAATCGTCTTCATGGTCGTCCTACAAAGCTGAACAGTAAATACTTGAAAAATATGTGGCTTGAGTGAGGCTGGAATTTGAGAATTTGGCATACTATCTGGCATGCCTAATGGGTGCGCTATCCACTATGTCACTGGGGTAGTTGCCATCTAATTAACTTGATCTAAGCCGGTTATAAGATATTTTGAAGTTTCTACATGAATAAGAAGAAGGGGCTTCGCAGACGCTCAGCCCACTACTTATTTATGTAGAAACTTCAAATACCTTCTAACCTATACCTGGAAAAAATGGAATAAAATTTATGATTTAATACATATACTGAGTAGCAATCCTGCATTACATTTTCAAAACAATAGTATTTGCTGAGCAGTGATATTGTAAATTGACATGCATGGAACAGTTCTTTCCTCAGTAATGGTGTGTATGGACTTTAAATGTAGGACATATAATCTGTAGCTAATAATTTGTTTGAGAAAATATCAAATGTCCATTTCAAGACTATCAAAATGTCCTTGAATTACTTCAGAATAGCATTGCCTATCATGAACATGCAATGAACATGTTTTAAGCCTACAATACATGTACATGTATTTAATGCTCTAGCTACCATTGGTATAAATGTTGAAAGGGAAAATGATACCAAATTTTCATTTTAAAAATAATCATTTGAATGGAGTTGATCTTTTATAATTTCATCAAGTAATTTGCCTTTCCTCGAATGAATCTTGCCAACATTAATATACTTTCAGGGATTTTTTTTGCCCCTTTTTGGGGCCGTTATTCGGCCCCATTCCCAATGAAAAATAGTATCTTTTTTTCCCAATTGTGGCTCTAAATTTTCCCAATTTCATTTATATGGAATTATCAGCGAAAATAGTGAAATTTACTGGTTCAAAAGTAGCAAATTTACTAATTATTTGCCATATTGTTGTAAGCATAAGAAATTAAATCATATTTAGATGAAAATAATTAATTATATGATTAAACATTCAATTCTGAACTTTTGATTGTATAAACTGTCATTTTACTTTTATATTTCGTACTTCCCAAAATATTCCCAAATGTCGTTATTTTTCCCAATTGCACGGGCCCCGACCCCATTCCCAAAATACTGAAAAAAATCACTGACTTTATAATCTGAATTGCTGATCATTATAGGAGATGATGCTGAGGAGGACACAGAAGAGAATCCGTTCGCCAGCCTAATCACACCAGAGAGTGAAGCTTTATATATAGATGATCCAAAGAAAGCTCTTAAAGGATTCTTTGAAAGAGAAGGTTGATATGTTTATTAAATAAATTGAAAAATAAATGATAACAGGCGCATAGCCAGAGTACTTTTCAAGTGGAAGCACTTTCAGGCAGAGGGTTTTGGGGCTGCCCAATTTTCCCTGGTAGGGGTTCCAGGGGGCTTATGGATTATACAAATTGACAGGGCAAATTTCTACGTTAGAATTGGCCCTTTGTACACTTTTTTGTCAAAATGATGTGGAAGCTTTTACAATGCATTAAACAATTAGTTGAGCAAGAAAAATGGATGTTATTTTGCACTTTAAATTCAGCATTTACTGCTACAAACTTAACTTCAGAATCTAGTTATTTCCACTCTTATGCAAACTCTAAAATGTCAACAGCGAGTATGCTTTTACTTCATGGTACATGGTAGTAACAAAGGAGTGAACAACCAGAAATTCCATAACATGTACATGTATTTCGAATTTTCGATGTTGCGTGAGAAAAATAGTTTCGATGTTGCATGAGAAAGATATTTGAATAATAATGTGCTTTTCAATGCATGTAAGCAGAAAATCATCTTACAATTTCCAATGTTTTGTAGGATATGACCCTCCTGAGTATGACTGTCAAGAAGCATCAAGAGGCAAATACAAGTGTACTGTGGAGTAAGTGTTCTCTTATTATTTCATTTAGTGTTTTACTTCAGTAGATAAGGTTAGAAGATACTAACTGAAATGAAATTTTTCGCATATGATGTGAAGTAAATCTTGTCAGCATATTGGCATCCAGTATCTGTATGTTCATGGAAATTCAAGTTTAGAGATAGATACCCTGTAAGCATTCGTATTCACGAAAGCACAGAAATATTGTCAGTATCTTTTGATGGATTATGTTTATGAAAATATGCATATAAAGTACAGTATTTTGAAAGATAAAAGGAAATCCATTTATGATTATGTCTCCCCCCCAACGGGGAGGAGACATATTGGTTTTGCCTTCTTTGTCTGTCTGTCCGTCTGTCACACATCGTGTCCGGGCTATATCTCCTGAACCGTTTGCCCGATCACTTTCATATTTTAGTATGTTGTTGCTTATGACCCGAAGGTTTCACATCACCTTGACCCAAGGTCATGTGACCAAGGTCAAGGTCACTTAGTGCATTTTTAAAAATGAAATTATGCATACATTCATGTCCAGGCTAGATCTCTTGAACCGTTTGCCGGATCACTTTCATATTTTAGTATGTTGTTGCTTATGACCCGAAGGTTTTGCATCTCCTTGACCCAAGGTCATGTGACCAAGGTCAAGGTCACTTACTGCATGTTTAAAGAAATAATGAATACATTCCTGTCTGGGCTATATCTCTTGAACCGTTTACCGGATCATTTTCATATTTTAGTATGTTGTTGCTTATGACCCGAAGGTTTCTCATCACCTTGACCCAAGGTCATGTGACCAAGGTCAAGGTCTTTTAGTGCATTTTTAAAGAAATTATGAATACATTCCTATCCGGGCTATATCTCTTGAAATGTTAAATGGATCACTTTCATATTTCAGTATGTTGTTGCTTATGACCCAAAGATTTCACATCACCTTGACCAAAGGTCATGTGACCAAGATCAAGGTCACTTAGTCAATTTTTAATGAAATAATGCATACATTCCTGTCTGGGCTAGATCTCTTGAACCGTTTGCCTGATCACTTTCATATTTTAGTATGTTGTTGCTTATGACCCGAAGGTTTCACATCACCTTGACCCAAGGTCATGTGACCAAGGTCAAGGTCACTTAGTGCATTTTTAATGAAATTATGCATACATTCATGTCCAGGCTAGATCTCTTGAACCGTTTGCCGGATCACTTTCATATTTTAGTATGTTGTTGCTTATGACCCGAAGGTTTTGCATCACCTTGACCCAAGGTCATGTGACCAAGGTCAAGGTCACTTACTGCATGTTTAAAGAAATAATGAATACATTCCTGTCCGGGCTATATCTCTTGAACCGTTTACCGGATCACTTTCATATTTTAGTATGTTGTTGCTTATGACCCGAAGGTTTCACATCACCTTGACCCAAGGTCATGTGACCAAGGTCAAGGTCACTTAGTGCATTTTTAATGAAATTATGCATACATTCATGTCCAGGCTAGATCTCTTGAACTGTTTGCCGGATCACTTTCATATTTTAGTATGTTGTTGCTTATGACCCGAAGGTTTTGCATCACGTTGATGCAAGGTCAAGGTCATGTAGTACAATTTTAATGAAATTGTACATGCATTCCTGTATGGGCTATATCTCTTGAACCGTTTGCACGATCGCTTAATATTTTAGTATGTTGTTGCTTATGACCCGAAGTTTTCACATCACGTTGACTCAAGATCATGTGACCAAGGTCAATTAGTATACATGTATTTTAAATGAAATTGTATTTGTTATGTGTATTATGTCCAGGTTTAATCTTTTGAACTGTAATCGGATCATTTGATATTTTAGTATGATGGTGCTGATTACCCAAAGGTTTCACAACACCTTGATCCAGGTCATATTACTAAGGTCAAGGTCAAATATTACATTTTTTAATGAAATTGTAAATACTATTGAGTCTGGACTATATCTGTGGAATCGTATACTGGATCGCTCTGATACTGTAGAATGCTGTTGCTCAGGATTGGAAGGTTTCTTATCATCTTGACCCAAGGTCATGTGCCCAAGGTCAAGATCATTTAGTTCTTATAAATGAAATTGTACGTACTAATCTTGTCTGGGCTATATCTGCTGAACCCTTCTTACAATTGTTTTCATATTTTAATACGTTGTTTCTCAGGACTAAATGTTTCTTATCACATTGTCCCAAGGTCACATGATTAAGGTCACTTCTTACTTTGGTAATGAAATTGTATATGCTAATCATGTCCAGGCTGAAATTTTATGCTTATCATGTTTAGGCTTTATATTTTGAATCGTGTATCCAATCACTAATTCAGTTTTTTGTTGCGCATGATCCATACAATGTATTTTTCAGATCACCTATATCCAAGGTCATGTGACCAAAGTCAATTTCACTAAATATGAAATTGTATATGCTAATCATGTTTGGGCTTTACCTCAAACAATACAATGAATCACTTTCAATTTTTAGTATGATGTTGCCCATGACTCAAAGGTTTCACATCATCTTGGCCCAAGGTCAATGTAACTTAGAGGGAGGGACGAGACATCTGTTTTTTTCTGAAAAACATTTGATTTAATTGAATCTTACAAGTAGCTTTATTCTGTTGTAGTCTCCCTGTAGACACACCCACAGGGGAACCAATGGTAGCCGAGGCAGTAGTATCAGGGAAGAAGAGAGAGGCTGTTTTACAGTGTGCCTTGGAGGCATGTAGGATGCTGGACAAGATGGGTTTACTCAGGGCATCTTCACATGGTATGCTTTTTTTTTGTATAATTTGTTATATTACATTATGAGTAGAATCCCTATTTTAATGACCATGAGGTGAAGTACTGTTGTAAATACATGTACATAAAGTGCCTAACAATTCTGGAAGGTCATTTGCACCTAAAAATGGTTTTGCATTTCATGTATTATATCTAAGGCCTAAAATAAAATTAAGTTTGTTTGCCGTTAACCTACCGACCCACGAAAATTGCTGCGACTCGGAGAATTTTATTGCCGTTTTCATTCTGATATTTTTTTAAGATACTCCTTTTGAAGGAGTATCTTACTGTATTCGCGATTCTCATGTCGTCTCGAGGTACCGCTTCCGGTGCGTGCGAAATATAGTTCCAGATTGTGTCAGCAGTTTCTCGACATCAAAACTTGCGTGTGGAAAATTTATATCAGAATCGATTGTTTTGATAGAATGATAGAATTAATACAAGATTAGTTGAGATTTTCAAGATGAAATTTGATCTTTGTTTGAATTGTTATCGTCTTGGGACTACTTTACATCACGGCTCTATCGAGCGAACATGCTCCGCCCACAGTTCTGCTATGTTCTCATCAGATACTAAAACAACGTCTGACTCAACAACTAACTCTAAGCCCCGCCTTTAACGATTCGGGTCAGCTGTCAATCATTATCTCACGGACTTCAGAAGTATGGATATTTCATAGCTATTTGAATTTGATGAGTATTATCGCTATATTTTGTAAAAGATATGTTTACTTTTTTTCAATTCAGGAAAATTATATATTTATCAATACGTTATTGTTTACAAGGTAGAAAGTAGATCAGAGAAAAACTTCAGTTTGAAATTGATTATGAGAAAAGATTTTTGGCCCCCAACGACTTACTTCAGTCAACATCGGAATTATGCACTTTCGCCGTCAAAACAAACCGGCCTTTATCGAAAAATAAAATGAATTTTGTTCTCTCTCTCTCTCTCTCTCTCTCTCTCTCTCTCTCTCTCTCTCTCTCTCTCTCTCTCTCTGTGATATACATATAGGCAAACGATTTTTACTGTCCCGCGATAGCGAGAAGACGAATAACAAAAGTCCTCGATCAGTTGACTCATTTGATTATAACGACATTTGCCACTTATTTAGATAGTTGATTATTTTATAAAGTGTTCATGTGTTCATTAATTAAGTTTTTTTCCAATTATTTTACAAGTGTTCTTTCTTTCAAACTAACGCATTAACCAAATATAGTCTCAAGTAAAGATTCAATATTTCAATAAAAATAAACAACTCCTTTCCGTAGCTCTTAAAACTATAAATATGGCTTCTTGTATAGTACATTGCCTATGAAGGCATGTGATCGGAAAAAATAATAATCATTTGCGATTAGATTTTCAGATAAACAACCAAAGACATCCGATATAATGCCAAAAAAATGCTAGCGCCTTGTTCTGGTATTTTAAACGGTTCTAAACAGGTCCGCAAAAAAATATCGATTTATCAAGGACGCGTATCCAGAAAAAAGATGAATCATGTAAAAAAATAATAATAAGGCATATAAAGTTCATGGGCGGATCCAGGATTTTTTTTTCAGGGGTGGTCCTAAAGTCCGATTTTTTTAAGAGCAAAAAAAAAATCCAGGGTGGTCTGGACACACACCCCCTTTCTGGATTCACACTTACACATCAAATCGCATAAAGGGCAAAGCCATTTTGGGTTTTTTTTTCGGTGTTCAAAGAGAGTCATGTAATTGTCGGCTAAACATCGTTACATGATGATATTGGGCCGATTGGCTGTTTCACAGATACCACTGCACGCTATAATTTTCCGCTGACGAGACTTTTTCTCTGATAAAAGTACCCGCCGTGCTTCATGTACCGGTCGATCTCTGAAGATAATGTATCTGTTTATCAATCTAAAGGAAAAAAATTCTTTAAAACAATTAAATATTTCAGTAATCACACCTGGGCTGGGTCCAGTATTGAAAGCGTGACGTTACGCATAATTTTACGAAAACGGCTAATCAGCGGGTATACATACATTAGGGTCTAGAGAGATTTGTCGGGTTGATCAAGCCCAAAGAAGGTTTTTTTTTTTTTTGCAGGAAATTGGCATTTCATGACTCCTTTTAAATGCGAATTCATTTATACGGCAATGGCGGAATTGCTGACGGTCTATAGAAATTTAGACTGTGTGCACGTGACGAGATTTACGTTCTCTGACTGGTTCGAACTAGTCCGTGACAAAATGAAAATGAATGTCTAGACTTTATTCACACATTGTAAATATTTTTTAACGAAACTGTAAAACAGTGCCGCTGAGAAATTAAAAGGCCGGTCTGTTCGCATGGGCTTATACTTCTGATGAAATAAGTTTGTATACTTTTCTTTTTCAGTCTCTTTTTCTATACGTGAAATGGTTATTATGCAAACACTAATTTAAAAGAATTAGTTGTTATAATTCCGAAAAGTATTGAGATCATAATGACGTTCAGGATGAGCGCCGACAACCGCTGAGAAACGTAAGCTATAAAACTGGGATGTGATTGAATGCTAACCTACATCTTTCGACTTTTAATGCAATGAAATTCCGCTCTTCGGGAGATGTATCGAATTTAGACCAACTCAACGGACCTACCCGGAAAAAAACGATGAGTCTTTATTGCATGCAAAATTTAATGCTTATACGTCACGAGACACGGGGATTACGAGACTGGATTAGGTACATGACAGCATGACAATATTTTATTAATAAGTCCGAAAAAAAATGTCTCGGAATGTCCGCCCCCCGGCACTGACCCAAAATTTTCCAAAAAACCCAATATTATGGCCCATTTTCAGTAAAAATCGGCAAAATTCGCCCCTTGACCCCCCGGCAAAGGGGGCGCTGGATCCGCCACTGTTTGTCCCAGAATTCTTTCATCGTCCCAGATTTGTTCACCAATGTAATTATTAGTATAGCACATTGTAGTACCTAACATAAGTATGAACACTTTACATCTGCATATATTGTGTATCCAAATACAAAAAATGTATTACAACATCAACATTTACAGTGAAATAAGATGCTACAGAAAATTTTTAGTGGAGTATCTTTCAGGGCCTTCAGACCTTTGATTTATTGATTATTTCTTCCTGAGATTTTGGAATGTCCAGTTTGGAGATAAGGTTACTCAAAATGCAAAAAATACCTTTAGATTTAATAGGGCGCTATTTCAGTGAAGAAACAGTTTAGTATTATGTCCATGTAAATGATGTTTGATAGTCGAATTTTATGTACATGTTTGACCGCGCAATATCAACCACTACTTACCACATTTCAATAACAAGAAATGCCCACACGACAGATGGTCCTATTTAAATCATATTGATTTTAACATGTGAATAAGTTGATTTATTTACCCGGTTCTGATCAACAATTACGTTGTATTATCTTTAATGCTCCCCCCCCCGCACCCCCGCCCCAATTACTTGCTCGCGTAAAGTTGTTGTAACAAATGAGAATAAAACTTCCCCCGCCCCCAATTACTTGCCCGCGTAAAGTTATTGTAACAAATGAGAATAAAACTTCTTTCGGGGGATACTAACAGTGGACACTAAGATTGTGCTTAAAATACTATTTACTGCGTGTTTTTGTATAAGTTTTGGTAAAATGGGCAAGGATATTCCGTGATATTTCAGCGCCAGAGTGCACGGTCTGCTTCAATGATCCATAATTTTCTCGGGTGGGGGGAGTCTCCAAACTCCCCCACTTCATACTCGCAGAGCAACTAACGGAGGTGTGTTGGACATTATAGCAGTTGAAATAGGTTTTCAGGATCTATCCTTGAATGAATATTAGTATTGAAAAATTAGATATCGTGTGTTGAACCAAACGGACAATAATAATAATGACAATGCTCTAACTCTCCCCTCGTTCAACATGCAATCATGTGGACACCTCTAGATGTTTGTGAGTTGCCAATGGTGAGAGGATTTAGCCTATTGATTTTCAAGGTCAGGAGTCAATAGTCGAGATCACTTTTGGTACTGATAAAACTCTGTGGACACTCTAAAGATCACAATTTGCTTTGTAAATCAATATTCAATCTTTGCATTGATTTAATCATGTTCAGAGCCAAAGGTAAATACCTGTTGGGTCTCAAGGTCAAGGATCAAAGGTCACATTAGGCAATAATAGATCAACTCTAGATATTTCAATTTAATTAAGGTGTTCTTCAAACTTTACATGCGAGTTGCCAATGGTGCAGGAGGAGGGGACGCCAATTGGTTTCAAGGTTCACAGTAGGCAATAATGTAGAACTATATGGCTTACTTTTGATGCTCTTCAAAATTCCATGTGAGTTGCCCATGTGTCAAGGACTATGTATGAGTACACCTTATGATTTTGAAAGTCAGGGCTCAAAGGTCAAGGTCACAATGTGCAGAAATAGATAAACCTTATTGACAGTCTTTAGATAACACATGAAGGAAAATAAAAAAGATATTAAAAATTTTTGTTGTCATGCATGGAGGTGCTACATTTTGTGTAAACTTGTTTTCATTTTGACTATTAATTAATAGACAGTGTGCATGTAACAATTATCTGTCACTTTTGTTATTACATTTGTACTAGTTTTTGAAAAAAACTCTTATTGACCATCAGTCTTTTGGATTCAGTACTTAGTTTAGACTCTTCCAGCTTGCAGACTGAAAAAATCATACATGTATATAATGAAACTGATTTTAAAATTCGTCTCAATGCAATACATACAATGATGAATATGAAAATAAAATTTAGGTCAAGTCTACTCATAGACCATAAAGTTTCTGGACTTCACAATGCCATGCTTCAGTATGCTATAATCAGCTTCTTTTAATTTTAGTTCAAAGAACATTAAAAATAAGCAATATGCTTATATGTTGAATGTAGGAAGTCTTGTGTGGCTGAGTATTTATATACATGTAGTTATTTTCAAATAAAAATAAAATATTTTCCCTACCTACCTACCCATAGGTATAAGGGTAGAGTCGGTTAACAGCAAACATAAAATATTTTATGTCTGGCCTAAGAACATTTTTCATCAATTACATGTAATACCTAAAGTTTTAGGCACCTTTATCCAAATCTTTTGTATATGTTGTAGGGGTTGATAAGTACTGTTAAAGTGCTTTGTACGTACTTATTGTAGTTTCTGTGTTTATTTCCTTTCTTTAGCACAACTCAAAACGAGATTCCTTACATATATGTCATTAAGTTGTTAAAAAGGAATCATGCAGTAGTGGAAATACTGCCATTATTTTCATACATTATACATTGTACATGAATGAATACTGCTTTTGGATTTATATGTTGCTGTTTATATTGAATTTGAGTTGACATGAGAAAGAATCCTGTTCTTCTTCCAAGGGTTTCAGGTTTCAGCTGTTTTGTGTCAGAGATTCCTTTAGGCTTGTTCCTTGCCTATCCCATATTGGAATACAAGGTTTTCGTAATTAGATATCTCATGGCATCCTTAAAAGTAGCTTGACTGAAAATATCATGTTGGTTTCTGATGATGAACCTTAGGATCTTTGCTCTTCTACAAAGGACATCATTATAAGGAGATTCCCATCAGTTTTCAAGGTCAAGGTCAAGCAGTTTTTACAGAAAGTATGATAGGCTTAATGCTGCTTATTTGAGCGGGTTAAAATACTCTGAAAATTTTATTTCCTAAACATGATATTTACAAGTTTTTATTTGAATGATTAGCATGCATAGATTATATGATTTTATAGGCACAAAAGTTTTAATGAGATCTTAATAGTGGATTGTTAAATTGGGTATTTGCTACTACATAATTATTTAAAAAATCATACAATTTGTGCGTGCAAATCATTCATATACATGTACAATAATGTTATCCAAATTCTTTTTCACTTTCTAAAATGTACAATGTAGATGTATTTCACCATGCAGCGTTTCTAAGGATGTGACATCATAATTGATTTGAAGGCATAAATATTGATTTTATAGCAGAAAATCAAATGATGTCAGCCAATGAAAATGTGTACTGCATATGATGTGAATAACAATGCAGAGTTTGTTTTTGATGATTAGAGAGCAGGAAGAGGAAGAAGAAGAATTGGGAAGAAGATGATTTCTATGATAGCGATGAAGATATTTTCTTGGACAGAACAGGAGATATAGAGAAGAAAAGGCAGCTACGAATGAAGAAAGCTGGAAAGATGGAGCAAAAAGCAGAGACTTATGATTCATTGGTAGGTAAAAAAAAATTCATGCTTCCCAGTGTTTTCTTTAAACTGTTGCTTTTTCTAATTTATAAAAGTTTGATTTCTGTTACCTGAAAATTGTCAAGTTTTTAGTTTAGTACATACATGTATACTTGTTTTTATTCTTGCAGTCACAAAAGCATCAAGAAGTCAAAACACAGATTTCTGAAATTGAGGCCAAGTTAGAAAAAGCAAAAGCAGGTAAGTGGGCTGTCAGTCAAGGTACAAGTATACTTGAGATTTCTCTGATAATTTACATTGTAATACAGATAGAATATATACACTGCAGATTTAACAAAATCAAACTGTACCGTTATGCAAATAAAATTACACAAACCCTTATTGACTTCTTACTTCTTAGCCTTTATTAAGTGTAAAAAAACAACATTGTTTGTCATTTTTGCACTTGATAAAGATAAAGACCAAGGAGTCAAATATATGTTTGTGTGTTTGTACATGTATGTGCATCATTTTCCCTTTTGAAGAATCAGTTGATTTTACCATAATGATTACAATTTTCATTCATTGAAGTCAGACCTTTTCTAGTACTATTTAGTATGAAAAAGATCTTCACCATAGAATCTATGAAAGTTTGAAAATTTGCATGGGATATTTTATTGATTGAATCAGCTGTTTAAAATTAAATTTAAATTTACCAAAATTAGGCAGAAACAAGGCAAAAGTAGGCAAATGGACATTTGAATTTTATCCATTATAAAATGATATTGGGTAGTTTTTATTTAGGCAGTGTAGACAGCACTGTCTCAGCTAAAATATGAATCCTTCTAACATAAGCACATGTACATGTACACGTAAAGTATCTGTAAGAGGTGTATTATTGGTCAAGGGAAGTTCCCTTCTCTTTCTTGTTATCTACATGATTATATTGCAAGATAAACGTGTGTATCTATTATCAGAGGCAGCAGCCCTTGAAGCAGAGGAGGTTGATGCCCTGGATGCATATATGTCAGCAATAAGGTCAGGGGTCATGGACACTTCTACAAGGATGAAACTTAAACGACAGCTTATAGAACTCAAGCAGGAGGAGCAGAAATTACGGCGATTGATGAATGTTGCCAAACCAGCTTCCTTACCAGAAATGAAGTAAGTTTAAGCAACCAATTTCTTTCAACCAATTTCTTTCAGTTCTAAGCATCCAAGCTTTGAAACAGGTCAGTCCACCTGCATTTATGTTTTCAAAGTAATTTCAAAACCATAGGACTGTTCGGTTTATTATCAAAATTCTGTATTTTCAAATATTAAAGAAGAAAAATTTGAAGAAAAAAAAAAAAAAAGGCAAAGTTTATGCACAAAAAAATTAAGACTGATTTTGTATCTCCAGTAGGTTGAGATAACCATAGGAAAACTAATTACATGTAAAAGCGTACGATAATGTCATATACATATGCAAGTTGTTGAAATGGTAATATCCCATATTGCTTTTGTCTAGCCCGCTGTCCCCGTAAGCCTTTGAAATTAGAAACTTGTCAAATTTCATTCAAATCCAACATACATGTGTGTACAGTAAACATGTATATCTGATACAAATGTATACATGTATTCAAGCAAAACTAAACTGTTCATGTCAGTTTGCAATGTCTTTAAAATAAAACAAGAATAAGACAGATTGAGTTCAACAATTGAGGCAAGAATTGTCCTTTACCTTACCTTTTTGCTCAAGTTTGATACATAAAATTTGATCTTGCATGTATTTGAAAATTCAAATTTGCATATAGATTTGGAAAAGAACAAAATTTTCTTAATAAAACACATGTGTTTGGAAACACAAATGCCCCCATCAGCATCTGTGTCAGTAAAACATATAAAATGTAAGCAGCAGGTCATACTCCTTAGGTCAAGGTCAAAAGGTCAGTATTTGCACTAATGAAAATGTTTTGTCACTAGGAATGCCCAAGTGAAAAATGAAAGCCCAATCACCTAACATTAGAAAGTTATGACCAATGTTTAAAGTTTCTCAAGAGTAGGTCAAACTCCAATGTCAAGGTCAAGTATTTGGTATCTATTGAAAGGTCTTGTCACAAGGAATACACCGTATTAATAACAATTCAAAACTTGTAGTCAAGGTCAAAGTTTTAAAAAGTAGGTCAGACTTCATGGTCAAGGTGTAGGTCATAAGTTTAAAAAAAAAAAGGTTTTTAAAAGGTTTTGTCATAAGGAATACACATGTGAAATATGAAAGCTCTACTTACCATTAAAAAAAAGTTTTTGCACAAATGGACAGGACAAAAATAATAGGCCCCCGAATCTCCAATTACGTAAAAAGTTCCTATTCCCTAAATTGAGATTATGACATCTTTCGAACATTTTGCAGGCCAGCACAGAAAACAGGATTGAGTTCCTTGGCATCAGTTAGAGCAAAGAAGTTTTCTGTTCAAAAGAAACCTGTGGTGAGTCTTCAGATCTAATAGGAATATCTCTATGTCTTGATATAGTAATCACCAATTTTCTTTTTCCAAGTATCAAGCATAGAGATCAATAGAATCTATCACAGGGTGTGAGCATTGACAAGGAAATCCAACCTGAGTGTGTGGGATTTGCTTGTACCATGACGAGGCTTGGATTTCATTGTCAAAGATCAAACCCGACAATTGATTATTTTTCTCCCTATATGTCTGATTAACGTAAAAAATAATAATTTTTTTCCTGTACTTTTCTGCCATTTTTTGATCAAGATTGAAGGGACGTGTAGCTTATCATCCACCCCCTTGTCATTTTGCACTTTTTATGTGGATAACTCTGATTTGGGAGAAAAAGATGTTCTATGTTACTCAATTTATTTGGAGGATTCACAGATGTACATTGTCAGTGACATAGACTGGTCCCAATAATTTGATAGATGGCCCATTGAAATCTTTGTACATTCGTAAGAAATGACCCATCGAAAATTTAGGAAGTCATAGAATATTTTCTTCCCAATCATTCATTGTATTGAATTTTTAGCTCACCTCGACGAAGTTGAGTGAGCTTATGCTATAACCCCACGCGTCCGTGTCCGCGTCCGTGTCTGCGTCCGCGTCCGGTTAAGAAGTTTGGGGTAGCTCAGTATCTGACAAAGTACTAATGCTACAGTAACCAAACTGGCACAAGTGATTCATCTTTGGATGCTGAGGTGAACCCATGCATCGTATGCAGCATCTGACCTACATTTTCCGCTTGAGTGACTTGGTTAAGAAGTTTGGGGTAGCTCAGTATCTGACAAAGTACTAATGCTACAGTAACCAAACTGGCACAAGTGATTCATCTTTGGATGCTGAGGTGAACCCATGCATTGTATGCAGTATCTGACCTACATTTTCCGCTTGAGTGACTTGGTTAAGAAGTTTGGGGTAGCTCAGTATCTGACAAAGTACTAATGCTACAGTAACCAAACTGGCACAAGTGATTCATCTTTGGATGCTGAGGTGAACCCATGCATCGTATGCAGCATCTGACCTACATTTTCCGCTTGAGTGACTTGGTTAAGAAGTTTGGGGTAGCTCAGTATCTGACAAAGTACTGATGCTACAGTAACCAAACTTGCACAAGTGATTCATCTTTGGATGCTGAGGTGAACCCATGCATCGGATGCAGCATCTGACCTACATTTTCCGCTTGAGTGACTTGGTTAAGAAGTTTGGGGTAGCTCAGTATCTGACAAAGTGCTGATGCTACAGTAACCAAACTTGCACAAGTGATTCATCTTTGGATGCCAAGATGGACCTATGCATCGGATGCAGCATCTGACCTACTTTTTCCACTTGAGTAATTTCGCTTTTAAAAGCCAATATTGAGCAAAGTATAAGTGCTACATGTATCAAACTTGCATATTGGATGTATCTTTGATCAAACTTTCATAAAATGACCTTGACCTTCTTTTTCCGCTTGAGTGATTTTGCCTTTAAAAGCCAATATTGAGCAAAGTATAAGTGCTAGATATTCCAAACTTGCATATTAGATGTATCTTTGATCAAACTTTCATAAAATGACCTCGACCTACTTTTTCCGCTTGAGTGATTTTGCCTTTAAAAGCCAATATTGAGCAAAGTATAAGTGATACATGTATCAAACTTGCATATTGGATGTATCTTTGATCAATCTTTCATAAAATGACCTTGACCTACTTTTTCCGCTTGAGTGATTTTGCTCTATAAAGCCAATATTGAGCAAAGTATAACTGCTACATGTACCAAACTTGCATATTGGATGTATCTTTGATCAAATTTTCATAAAATGACCTCGACCTACTTTTTCCGCTTGAGTGATTTTGCCTTTAAAAGCCAATATTGAGCAAAGTATAAGTGCTAGATATTCCAAACTTGCATATTAGATGTATCTTTGATCAAACTTTCATAAAATGACCTCGACCTACTTTTTCCGCTTGAGTGATTTTGCCTTTAAAAGCCAATATTGAGCAAAGTATAAGTGATACATGTATCAAACTTGCATATTGGATGTATCTTTGATCAATCTTTCATAAAATGACCTTGACCTACTTTTTCTGCTTGAGTGGTTTTGCCTTTAAAAGCCAATATACATGTACTAAGAAATATGTTTGAATTGAATTTTGCTGTCACGAGGTGAGCTTCGTAATCTGTGATTACCTATGTTTTCTTTATTTTCTTAAATTTTGTGGATTATACAATTTTCTTCTTGAATATATCAATGCCTACAAGTCAGCTTGTGGTTGTATTGACCATGGAAAACATTTCTCTTAATGAATTTGGCAAAGTGAATTTTTATTGAGTCATCACTATTAGAAACAAGTGACATCTTAAGCAATGAGATAAAGACAATGAGATATATTTAGAAAGTTAATTCAATTTTTCTTGTGTACGTAGTTTACCAACTTTGTATGAAATTTTTCAATTTTTATATAAAATTTTTCAACTTTATATACTTTACATATAATTTTTACAATTTTCATATGAAATTTTTTAACATTCTATAAAATTTTTTCATTTTTTTTTACATACAGATTTTACCGACTTTATATAAAATTTTTCAGTTGTATATGGATAATGACCTTGGTCATACTTTATGAAGGTCACTAAACACTATTTTGTTGTATAATGATTGAAGAAAAATTTATTGGCCATTTTCTTTCTTCTAACAACTGCAGACAAGGTCATATCGAGATACCCTTTCACAACAGCCAATCAGAATACATGTATGTGCCAGAAACAGAAATATCTTTACTTGCTTTTGCATATCATTTGAGTAAGGATGTATTGTATTGTCAATTAGCTTCAGAATTACAAGAAAAGTACTTGCTTTTGCATGTCATTTGAGTAAGAATGTATTGATTGTCAATAAGCGTCTGAGTGACAAGAAAAGAAGAGAAAAGTGGAGAGCCCAGTGTATCAGCATGTTCACCAAAAGAGCATACTATTCAAATTGTGTCTTGTCTACATGGTCCATGCAGTCCACTTGTATGCACTAAGAATTACATCATTTTCATTTGATAATTTTCTATGCCCCTGGTCATTTGACCAAGGGGGCATACAGCGATTGGTTCGAATGTCCGTCATTCCGTCCCGCTTTCAATAAAAGGGTATATATGACAAGACAATTCATTTCAGACCATGACCTTTGACAATGTGACCTTGACCTTTAAATTTTACCTACTTTTCTCATACTTTAAACTTGGTTATAACTTTTGCTTTGGATGCTATTGAATTTGAAGACGTTTTAAATGGTAATTGATAGAACCTTTATACATGTTATATTTTATACGTACATTCCTTTTGTAATAAGCTTGCCATATTAAAGTATCAAAAGTTTGACCTCATGACTTTGACCTTCTATTTGGATAACAGATTTTATATTCTTAAAGCTGCCACTGGCGGCATTTATGTTTCACAAACATAGAGCTTGTTAAGTAAAAGCAAACATTTTGCACTGGGAAATCTGCATGTTTTACCATGATCAGGCAAAATATGAAATAAATATGATTGGAAAATGAGTGAAAGAAATAGTTGAATTTTAAACTTCTTCCTTTGATCAACATTGGATTATGGAAAATTGTAATTGATAATAGGAATCAGAAGGTTTTTTATGTCGCATGCAACAAAAGAGTGACATAGAGGGTCATTAGGAATCACTTTGTCTGGCATTCGTCTGTCTGTCTGTCTGGTTGTCACACTTACACATTTTTGGCTATAACTTACTTATCATACACCACACATCTCTCAAACAGACATCTCTCAAACTTGCAGGGATGGTAAAGCATGATGAAGCTCAGCATCCAACATAGGTCAAGGTCATTTTCAAGGTCAAGGTCACATATTTAGGGTCAAACGTGCAACAGGCGACATTCCTGTTCTTGAACGGTGATATTTATGTTATAACAATTTATTGTTGTGCTCTTTTTGACACTTCCCCTTTCCTGTCATAATATTTCCTGTATGCATAGTCATACTTAAACATATTTTTCAGATTAAGTTTCCATCAACTGTTGAAACTAAAAGTGATGAGGAGGAAGAGGAGGAGGAAGACATTAATGATAAAAATAGTGCCGAAAATAGATTACCTAAAACAACACAGGTGACTGACATTATTTCACATAATGAGGCACCTGTAGGGGACAGACTGTCACAGAATGAGATACCAATAGGGGAAAAGGAAATCAGTGAAATAAATAAAGTATCCAACATGGTAAAAAGTTCACAACTGCCGTCAAGTGCTGATATCTCTACATCAAAACAATCATCAAATACAAGTGTTGTTAAAGGCCCAACGTTACCTCCTACTAATGTTATAAAAGGACCTAGTTTACCTCCTGAAAACCAAAGTGTTCAGAGTGAAAGTAACAATTTGAATAAAAGTGGAGGAGATACAGGAGACACTGATAATTCAGAAGAATTGAAGAGGAAATCAAATGGAGGTGATAAGCATGTTAAAGTTAAGAAATCAAGACAGAAGGTAAGAAATCTATTGTACTTTATTATTATTTTAAGGATACATGTATATAAGTCTCTAGGAAGGCAGCTTCAGATCTAAAATGTAAATTCTTTGTTTTCTCATTTCCACATTTTCTACAGACTTGTTGAATATTCTTAAGGGTATCATTAATATTATAAGTGGTCACTTTATGCTACTACATGTATTACTAAGCTTACTTGTTTCCTTGCCGTCTGTCCAACTGTCTGTCAAAGCACTATTGCCTATCTTAGTATTTCATTTTCTTTTTTGACCAGGCTCCCAAGGTCTCCGGCACAGGAGAGTATGATCCTATGGACCCTGACTTTGCTGTTTGGGTTCCACCAAAAGGTACGATAGATTCATGCGTGTTAGCTTATAGTCCTTAATGATTATGTAAATAATGATAAATACTTGATGCTTTAATCATTTTGAATTAAAGGGAGAAAAGGGCTAGGTGCGCTAACCCCTTATATTGGCCCTATAATTTCCTACGAAAAAATGCTTTTGATAAACGAATTATTAATTACAATGTATCACTTTTTGCAATGTTGAATGTTTGAGAAAATACTGCGTCATAATTTTGAGCCCACGTAACGTCACGCGCATAATGTATGACATCATGTTCTGATGTCATTTGCCCTTAATGACAAAGGAAAAATCATGGTATTTTGCACACAAATCTTCAAAATTCATCTATGCTCCAGGCCTCGCCCACGATATTCTTTATGCAAATTAAAAGGCCGATCAGAAATCCATTGATTGGTAAAAAAAAAATATTCATGGGCAAGGCCAGGAGTGCCTCCTGATTCTATAATTTTGTATCAAAATTTCGCTCATTTATTTATATTTTCAATGATTTCAACGATTTTAGACGTTTTGATTGATGTATTATTCAGAATAGGACTGTGAAATCAAAACAGGCTTTCCTGATTTGTATTCACCGAAAATTGTACATTTTATAAACTAGAATATTATGGAAAAATGAACAACTTCGAAAATAGGGCCAAAATGGCAGGTTACCGCACCTACTCCTTTCCCCATTTGTTCTTTATAAATTTAGCGTTCCTAAGATGGTGAAGTGACAACTTGAAATCATAGAAGATCTTAATCAGAAATAATTGTACAAGTCTGACAGACAGTTATCATCTTCTTCTTCTTCCGATTACTGCTTAACCTTCTTTGGAGTATTGTCGCAGTTTTGACATTGAAAACTTTATTCATTGAAAACTACACTAGGCATCATTTGCTGCTTAAAAAAAGTATAGAATCACACTCCTATTTAAAGTATACTTTCAGCCAACAGGCACTCTGATTTTGCAAATATTGTGAATTGTAAGAAAAGTATAAGAATTTTACTTCTCACAGTACAAAGTCAAGACATAACTTAACACAAATATGGGATCAATTTGATTTTAATTGTCTTTCCAGGAAACTGCGAGAATTTTTAAAAATGTGACATTTTTAGAAATTCAAGCAATTTTCATAAATTCTCTGAAATAAGTCCTACATATGAATGCAATACTTTATTATGAGAAATGATGGGCCTCTTTATAATGACGGGGTTTTAGTGTCATTTTGATCAGTTGTCAAAAAGAAATGATTGAAATGCAAAACCTAGGAATTTTCAAAAATATCATTTTTTTTGCAAATTCCTCTTGGTTTCCAGGTGGGAAAATTTTTAACAAATAACAGGCAGATATGTGTTACCTATCTGGTCAGACAGATTGAAAAAAATTCTAAATTAATCATTCATCTAATATTTCTATTTTATTCAAAATGGTGCAAACTTGTTCGAATGTATAGAGAAATATATATGTGATTCTAAACTTGCTTTGAGCAGTATATAATCTATGTATATATTAATAGATACCAGTACTATGAATGTGTCATCTATCAATTCAATGTTTCTGCTATGCAAACTGTGTTTTGAAATTACAATTTTATTCAACTCTTATTTCTACTTTTTTCAGATCAAAGAGGAGATGGAAAGACTCATCTAAATGAAAAATATGGATACTAACTTGTGAATTTAAAAAAAATTAAGGAGTACAGATGAAACCCAAAAAAAAAAATTAAATTAAAAACATCTACTACTTTGTGTTAAAGACTTCTTTATCATTTCCTACTTAAAAGATAGGATGTGTACCTCATGGTCACTCAGTTTTAAGTTTAGTTTAGTGAATATGTCAGTATGTCATGATCTAGCAATCTGTCTTACATGTCTTACATAATGGATACCAAGCAAAGAGAATATATATACATGTATATACATCTCTTGTGTTAGCTTATCTTTTAGTATTGTTGTAGCAAAGTGACCTGACCTGGCAGGGCTTATTCAGTTGTAGTAGACTAGTGTAGGAAAAGATGTGCTCAGACCAGGATTCGTACCCAGGACTTCTATACCTGCAGGCAAGCACTCTATCCACTGAGCTTTCCGGGCTGATATACTCTGCTCTGACAATCAACGGATTTGAGCTAGAAATACTAGTAGGAGATGCATGTATAGTAATAAGAGTAAATACTCATTACCTACACTTTTGTAGCTTATGTCACCTTGACAGATTTAAACTCTTCTGACGACCAGGTGAAAATAAGCTCCGCCCAGTCAGGTCAGTTTGATAGCACTCTTGCCTGTGGTAGAGGGTATGTAATGTTAACCCTCTCGTTTAAGTGCCTCTTTAATAAATGTATGTGTTGTATTGAGGTTATGGTAGAGGTTATTTACCATACAGGGTATGGTTTAAATGAATGATGATGAAACTGATAGGATACCTCAGTTTAATACCATTAATCACTTGGTCTCAAAGTAACATAAACCATAAACTTTTGCTATGAATTTTAGAAATTCATGCTGAAGTATAAGATTTAAGAAATTGAAATTTTCAAGTAGGTCAAGGTCACTAGGCCAAATTATGGTAATTCATGAAACATCTATTACAATGTAATAAGGAATCTACTTGTGAATATGACAGCCCCATCCTTAATGGATGAAAACATAGACAAGGTTAGTCACTGTGTCAGTAGTCATAGCAACAATTGAAAAATTTTATCATGAGGAATCTGAGTGAAATCTCTCATTGTGTACAAGAAATATCCCAGGTTAAAGTATTTCAAAGTAGGTCAAAGTCTAAAGTCAAGTTTGCTAAGACAAACTTTGTTGTAAACATGGTAAATGAAAGCTTTAAATAGTCATTGGAAATCTTGATGTCAAAGCATCAAAACCCAGGGTGCCGTTCATGTTAAACTTTTATTAATTTTTATACGCCCGTCATTTGACGGGTCGTATTATGGTATGGCGAAGTCCGTCCGTCTGTCCGTCTGTCCGTCCGCCTATGGAACGCAATAACTTGATTATACGTCAACGGATTTTCACGAAATTTATACATTATGATTAGACTGTGGAGAGGAAGCCGCCTTTCCATTTTCAGGTTAATCCGATTTGTCGTTACAGAGTTATGGGACTTAGATTTTTAAAATACAGTGAAAATATACTAAAATAGTTAAAAATTATTTAAAAATCCATTTCTGGTCGAAATGTTTTGAAATTTGGTATACTTCAAGTAGAAAGGATGTTCTTTGACATGTGTAACGGGTTTTTAATTTTTTTGTCGCATAATCGAGATATTGTGTGTAATGGGAAGGGGGGTGGGTTATATGCACATACATGTTAAGCTCAGGGCAAAATATAGGCGCATGGAACGCAATAACTTGAATATGCGTCAACAGATTTTCATGATATTCATACATCATGTTTGGACTGTGGAGAGGAAGCCGCCTTTCGATTTTCAGGTTCATTCGATATGTCGTTACAGAGTTATGGGACTTAGATATTTTAAAATACAGTGAAAATATATTAAAATAGTTAAAAATTATTTAAAAATCTATTTTTGATCGAAATGTTTTGAAATTTGGTATACTTCAAGTAGTAAGGATGTTCTTTGACATATGTAACGGGTTTTTAATTTTTTTGTCGCAAAACCGAGATATTTGTAATGGGAAGGGGGGTGGGGTATATGCACATACATGTTAAGCTAAGGGCAAAATATAGGCGCATGGAACGCAATAACTTGAATATGCGTCAACAGATTTTCATGATATTCATACATTATGTTTGGATTGTGGAGAGGAAGCCGCCTTTCGATTTTCAGGTTCATTCGATTTGTTGTTATAGAGTTATGGGACTTAGATATTTTAAAATACATTGAAAATATACTAAAATAGTTAAAAATTATTTAAAAATCTATTTTTGATCGAAATGTTTTGAAATTTTGTATACTTAAGGTAGAAAGGATGCTCTTTGACATATGTAACGCGTTTTTAATTTTTTGGTCGCATAACTGAGATATTTGTAATGGGAGGGGGGGGGGGGGTAATATACACAAACATGTTAAGCTAAGGGCAAAATATAGGCGCATGGAACACAATAACTTGAATATGCGTCAACGGATTTACATGATATTTCTACATTGTGATCAGACTTTGAAGAAGAAGCCGCCTTTCGATTTTCAGGTTCATCAGATTTCTCGTTACGGAGTTATGGGACTTAGATATTTTAGATACAATGTAAAATTTACTAAAATAGTTAAAAATTCTTTAAAAATGTATTTCTGGTCAAAATGTTTTGAAATTTTGTATACTTCAAGTAGAAAGGATGTTCTTTCACATATATAACAGATTCTTAAATTTTTTGTCACATTATCCAGAAATTATGTGTAATTGGGGGGGGGGGGGGGGGGGTTATATGCACATACATGTTAAGCTTAGGGCAAAATATAGGTGCATGGAACGCAATAACTTGAATATGCGTCAACGGATTTACATGATATTTGTACATTGTGATCAGACTTTGAAGAGGAATTAAGCCGCCTTTCGATTTTCAGGTTCATCCGATTTGTCCTTATAGAGTTACGGATGGGACTTAGATATTTTGGTGTTGTGAAAAAAATCCCAACGGGCGTATCTTGCTGCGTGAGCGTAGGCTTTATTAAATTAGATCAAAGGTCAAGGTCACAATGTCAAAAGTCATGGTACTGAATGATTTAAGGCTCTGGTCAGCAGGAATGTACATATGAAGCCTCGGTGGTTTACAAAAAATGAGTCTGATTAAAATTTTATGCATGTATTTAAGGACACTGACACTTGACATTTGTCCCACAAGCTATAGAGCTAGATATTTATAGTCATGCTTTGTTGGGGCCTCACTCATCTTCACCATCTTGCATTCCAATGTCATAGTCTCCCTCTACTACTTTCCGGTTCACAATATGAATTGTAATGAAACGCTTAACAGAATATGATGTGCTTTGGAGATGAAGATGTCATCTTCACCTTATCAGTACAGCATATTCTCAACTCCCTAGAGAGCATACAGCAGAGATTCCATATTCTTCACTTAAAGTTGCTTAACATTGTGCTCACCTCAGTACAATTTTTTTAGGCAATGTACATCATCACAATGACACAAATGAGTTAAAGAAGATCCTTATGAAAATTTAATAACATAAAAAAATCAACATGACATAGTTGACTGACTAAATTATTTTCAATAATTATCACAGTAAAATAGCATGAGATCTTCTTCTTATTCTTCCTTGAGAGCCTAACTCGTATGGAGCATATTCGCACTGTACAAAAAGCCCATCCATGGTACACAAGACTTAGTGTCTATTTACAAGTTAAAAGCCTGTGATAAAAACATGTCACTTCAGCTTAGATGATGTAAGGGGTGGCAAGATATCACAGTTGCAGATTATCACATTGAAATTGTGCATTGTAACGATGAATATGCTGTATAGATTTAGGGGATAAACGTACTGGGTTTTGTGGTTCCAACAGGTATATGTTGGATGTACTGTTTGAAACGCAGTTATTAACCGCCGGGGCTTGTCCACGACGGTATAACTTATGTTTCCAACAGCATATCCAACATATACCTGTCAGAACCACAAAACACAGTACGTTATTGCTATTCTAATTAATGCTACATATTTTAATTTTTTATACCCCTCAGAGGGTCTCACGTATCGCTTTAGAGGTGACGTAGCTAAAGAGGACTAACAACGATGAAATACAACTGCTTCGTATTTATTACAATGGCGAAAAATCAATGTGTAATCAATAATAAACTTACTTGTACTGTTGTTTACACGTGGAAAACGCCATTTACAAGCTCATACCTTGTAGTTTTACGTCACAGTATGACGTCACAGGAGGGAAGAACAAAGGGAAGCATGACGTCATACGCAAAAAAGGCGCTAAAGCTTGTAAAGTGCACGTAGGAATACATTTTAAAGTATGATGTCAAGTGAGTCGGTTTGCAGCATGTATAATCATCGTTATACATGCTTTTAGAAATCCTGTGAACCAATCAGAATGCGTGAAACAAACAGAATGAATTAGAATTAATAATTGTTACACAAATCACTATTAATAAATGAGTCACTAGTTGTTTTCTAAATGTGAAATATTTTAAAAATGACTACAAAATAAATAAATAATCTCATGTGCTAGGTATACTCAGTTTACTCAACCTCATTGGGGAGAGCAACATGGAAATACCTCCGTGTCCCTTATCTTCCTTCCTCGGCCCCCTTATTTTCCCATCTCTTTTAAAGATTTGTATTTCAGTCAATATCTTTAGAAATGGATTTTACATACTTCAAATTTTCTTTAAACCTTAATGATGGCTAGATAAGATGCTGTATGCCTGTTGTGGAACATAGTAATGATATCAGTATCTGGCTTTCTTTCATCATACTAGTACTATTCTGTGTTACATATTAGTCAATTTTCGTTTGTTTAACGTTTCTATTAGCTTCGGTCGTTCACAGCCGAAATGTCACCAGTGGATGATACCAGGGACGTATATACGTCCATGACGATACTTCGTAACATTAAATATGCTTTGAAGTGTCTGGAGATCGAAACATAACACGGTAGACATGTCTATAGATTTGAGTTTTTTAAAACGGAAGTGCGGAATGATATATTAAAAAGTTTATTTAGCCCTTTAATATTATTGTTATTTCGTTCAAAACAAGTAAACTAATAAGGATAACATACATTCGTTCCGATTCTTGCTTTTAAGCGAATAAAATAAGATGACTTTTAGTATTGACAGGTTTATATTTTGTCGTTGCTAAGTACGCGTACTTATCTCAAACAGTTTGTTGTTAGGCACTCCAACTAACTAATAATAATGGAGAACGAAGAGGAAAATAAACCTGCTGAAAACGGCGAAGAGCCGCTAAAAGAGGAAAATGAAGAAGAAGCCGCTCAAAAAGAGGAGGGTGAAGGCGACGAAGAAGAGCCAGCGAATATCGAGGACCTCACCGAAGATGCTCTCGCCCTGAAAGCAGAACTGGCAAAAATCGTTGTTCATCCACCTGCAAGCGAACCGTGAGAATTAATTTTTATACTGAAATAGAGAATGTCAGCAAATAACATTAATCCAATCAGCCCACCTGATGTTCGAGCTAACTGTTTGTTACTACAGAAAAACAGAATCAAATTTCTTTGTAGTCTAAACTTGTCTTGGCAAAAATCAATTTGATTTTCAATGAAGCTGCAAGGTCTCTTTATCTCACTTTATTGCTTTATCATTTTATGTAGTGGGTGGTTTGAGGATAGGTTCAGAGCAAAAAGCATCATAAAAAGGGAAGAAATTTTAGGGATATTGCTTGGTATCCCACATCTGAGACCTCTGAGGATGACATGTCTATAGATTTGACACCAAATTATCCCGAGGACGACATGTCTATAGATTTGACACCAAATTATTCTGGGGACCTCATGTTTAATTCAACAACCATGACCAAGAAAGCGAACAACACCCTGGAACATTGGAAGCTAACCTCGTACCATCAAGGAGCAGAGTTATAAAACTTTAGTCTGTCCTCAGGTTGAGTACGCATCCATGGTATGGGTAGTGGACTGTGAATACAGCAAATTCCCTTGTCTTTCTCTCAATTGTAAATATCATGATGTCAACCCAAAAGTCCCTGATCAATTCATTTCCAATATCACCTCATGATATTATGTGACAAGCAAAATGCATACTATTGTAATTCCATGTTTCCACATCATCGGCAGGCACATATTTTATCGCCACTTCATTTAATTATATCTCCGCATATATAATTGATGTAGGAATTTAATTTTTTTCACCTTAATCATATCTTTGAAACATGAAACGGTATACAAAATTTCAAACCGGCAAATACTGAATTTTAAGATAGAAAGTCAGTAAATCTGAATGACACTATTTCCCCTGCCTCTCCAGGGAAATGCTAGGTCGTATCTTCATATCATATAGTATCTTCCTATATCTCTTTGGTTTTTGAAATTTTTTGTATGGATTTCTCATAGACGATAAGAAGAAAGTTAAAAGATTCAAATAATATTAATTTTGTTAAAAAATGTTAAAGACTTTCAGTAAAAACAGGTGGAGGTGGCGAAAATATGTATCCTCCCTTCATTCAAAACCTTCCAAACCGTTACGTTTGCGAAACCACCTCTAAACAAGAACCAATCTTCAGATTTTCATGAAAAATTAAAGAAATATGTTTCGAGGGTTCTTCTTCCTTCTGTACAAATTTCATTAATTTTCATGACAAAATAAAGATTTTAGAGCAAAAAATGTTTTTAAAAGTGGCGATAGTATGTGCCCCAACAGTACAACCTAGCATTTTTGAAAACCTTTCTGACAAGGCTTTTAACTGTAATCTTTTTGTCGAACAAAGTTTAGACAGAGAATATTACCAATTTCAAAACAGAAATCTGACCTTAATTGGGAAGGATTTAAGCCTTTCCAAACACGTGGAGTGATAGAAAACTGATCAATAGAAATAATGTTTTGGAAGAATGAAATAATGAAGCCTGATCACAAATATAAATCCATCTACAGTATAATTAAACAGCCTTTAACTCAATAAAGTTGTTATATAGTAATATTCAATTTGAGTGCCCTCTTTAAATAATTTATCCACTTACAAACATGTACAAATATATTTCAGAGCACCTATGGAAGAGTTTGATCAGTCAGAATTTTCACCATCGTACAAAGACAATCTACCGAAAGAAAATCTAGTTCTTCAATATGCCGAGAACTTTAGAAGACAAATGGTGCAGTTATACAGAGACAGAAAACCATTATTTCTAAACCCTATCAATGAGTGTGGTATTGAGGTAACAAGATATATATTGAAGGAATTCTTTTTTGTAAATTGAGAAATGAAAATAGAGAAAATGTTAACATAAAAAGATTTGAAGTACAAAAAACAATATAATATGGATGAGGAGGATGTGATTCAAACTACAAATTTTTCACTGAGAGTAAGAACTCCTCTTGATCTTTTCTACAGTTTTGTAGAAAAAAAAATATCAGTGAAAAATTAATAGTGACAAACATTACAGTAATTGTTTAGAAGTGGTTTGACTAGATCTTTTAAAAAATGATTGCATATGTACAATGGAATTATAATATTAATTTTCCTTTCCAGAAATTTGTATGTACAACAATTAGACCAACACAGCTGGAATATAAAGAACTGTATAACTGGGAGGGAGCAGCTGAATTTGTAGCTGATTACCTTAATATTGAACCACTTAAACCTGAATATGAGCTGGTAAGATAGATTGTTGATGTCTTTGACATAGATTTAGTTGATCATTCAGTAGAGTATTATGTATGGAATATCAAAGGAAAATTTAACTATAAAAATCAGTTTGACTTTTGGTTAATATCAAGAAGATTTACTAATAAGTAAATTCCTCAGTATCTTAAATCCTGAATGAAATTATGAAAAGATGAAAATCAGTAGTGAAAAAACTGCTGACTTAATTTCATATCTGGCGAAGGTACACATATACATATTGGATAGTGTACAAAGCACATAGATTCACAAAAGTCAACATTTTATTAGACCACTGTATCATATAGTAACTTTTTGTTGTAGCCAAAGAGACTAATTTCGCCTACAACAGTACTTAAGCGACAGAAAGGAAACTGTTTTGAATACAGCACTCTTCTGTGTTCCTTACTGATCGGGGCTGGTTATGACGCGTACGTTGTGAGTGGATACGCTACAAAGGAGACCTGTCTGGCCGATGAATCCAGGGACATCTGTCCTTTGTTGAAAAAGAAAGAGGAGGTAATGGAATCATTTAAATTTGTAACACATTTTGCAGCTGAATCATCAGTATGTGCCATATGAAATAAGTATATTGATTAATTTATTTAGTTAACCTTATTAGTTATGAGAGATGATTATGATAATCATTTGTTATGCATTTACCTGTCATGAATTTTGAGGAATTCAATATGCAATATTCATTTACAAAAGATAATGTGTATTGAGTTAAAAATGAACAAACAACATGTATTCTCCATTTTAAAAAGGATTTCCTTAATTCCTGATTTGATTCATATTGTATGTTTTGCATGTATTATGATTCCAGTGTGTCTTTCTCTCATAAATTTTTTCTCATAAAACAGATCAAAGCAGAAGAAAAGAAAAAAGAAATAAAGAAGTATAATGTAAAGCCTCCCAGAGACCTTCGTAGTAAGTTCGAACTGAAACAAGAAGCTAAGAGGAAAGCAGAGAAAGAAGCGGAGGAAGAAAAACGAAGAAAAGAAGAGGAAGAAAGGATTGCTGTAAGTAAATAGGAGCTAAGATTTATTGTAAGATATAGACTAGATTGGTTATTTATAGCTCAGGTAATTAGTCCCCTTCTACTGAAACCCGACGAGACTTTTAAGTTTTCTCACTACAGATGGTATCTCACAAACCCATTCACCTGTCTTCACCAAATTTGGATTTATGTAGTAATGAATACATGTACTTACCAGGAGGGTAAGAAGCCAATTGGTCAAAGGTCAAGGTCACTTTGAAGAAGTATTGGTTTGGTTTTCTTCATCCAAACCAAAGTTTAAGTCATTAACTTTCATTGATTATTGTTGCAAAAGTCAAACTGCTACAGCCATGGCAGTAGGAGCATATGTTTTACAAACTTTCTAATTCATGAAATTTGAGTAAAGAAATTTACATTGTCACTTGTACTTCAGGTAGGTCATGATCATTATACTGTAAAATTAATGTGTGTGTTTCAATACATATACTTAAGTATTTGCATATTTTGGCAAAAAAGAATAGACAGACAGCGTTGTTTCCTATCAATTTCTATACAAGCATAGATTTCTAGTGACATAAATTACTTTGTTTAAATATAAATCCTGATTAAGATAAGTACATATTCCTTACACTGTTTGAATTTCGACCTCAGTTTCATCATTTCTATTTATAGGAGTTGGAGAAGCCACCACCAGATCCGTATTATGGTTTGAGGATTCACGCCTGGGTACTTGTACTATCTGGTAAACGAGAAGTACCGGAAAATTTCTTCATCGAGCCGTTCACAGGACTGTCACACTCTGTAGATAGTGCTAACTACCTTGGTATTGAATCTGTATGGAACAATATTAATTACTGGGTTAACATGCAGGACTGCTCAGAAGGGGTCAAGGTCAGTAGGAAATGTCTTTGAAAGCTTGTTATTCCTTATTTAACAATAGATAAGTCAATATCTTCTCCCAAAAAGCAAATTGATCGTAGTTTCTGAATATACATGATAAATCAATTAAGCTCTTTTCCCCCTAACGAATAGAGGGATTGAATACCTTTGAGTATGCCAATGCTAAAAAAGTTCAATAATTGTGAAAATAAACAAGAATTGTTCTACTTTTGTTACAAATAGAAATGTAGATATCACTTAGATTAAATAAATTATCAGACTTACACTTGTCTGAACATCATATATTTAATTAGGGTCTGAGTTATGATCTTGGTGATTGTACAGTATGGGAGTACATGTTTCCAAATAACGACAAACCCTTGTTGAGAATTCCCGAGGCAGAGGACGACATTCTGGACGGGCTTGATGATGATGAGGTATGGTATTGGTTTGAAATTAAGGTTTAATGTAGTTTATTTTTCTTTTTTTTCAGAAAAGAGAGCTTTTCTCTGAAATCTTTTCAATTATGTTTATATCTTTTTAAAGTAAATTTATGTTTTGTAGAGAAACTATATAGTGCTACATAGCCAAACTCTCTGTAATGAATTTGCTTATTTATAATAGAGTCCTTTTTCACAATAAGGGATATTCGGGTTCCTTTTGCCTTTTCAATAGATTCTCCCCACACAACAAAATGTAATGACATTACTGCATGATGATATTTCTGAGTATTGGCCGAGTGCTTGGTTTGATTTTACATGTATTGGGTTAAGTCTAGAAAAAAAAAATCATACAAAAGGCAAAAGTGATCCACAATTATTTCCTTTCTGTGAAAAGGCTGTCTAGTATTTATGCTGTTTATGTTTATGCCGTTTATTTTACTTTGCATTTTGAACAGATATACATATATACATGTATGTATTTGTTGAAATATTGAAAAGAAGAAAAAAAATAAAGTTAAAACGCAATTCAATAGAATGGGATTGATATTTTATAATTTGTCTCTATGTATAGAGCTATCGAAAGGTATGTATGGCTAGCGGTCCACAGGAAATTCTCTACAATTAAAGATTTGACACATTAGTATTTTTTTTTTAAATCAAGTGTTAGCAAAATATTTTTACAGGATAATGTTGTACATAATATATACATGTAATAGATGATAAATTGATGTGTAGGTAATTTTTTTTGTGAAAGAACAACTTTTACACCCTGCATGGAATTGATGTTTGGTGTTTTGAATATGAGAAATTAATGCATGAGTATTGTAAGTTTAATCATTAGAATGCTCTAGATAAAACAAATATTGCATTCATTTGTAGAAAATAAATGATGAGAATTTCTAATTTTGCTTCCAGCTTTTAAGAATTGGATGTTGCTTGTATAAGTTTGTCCCTTCTTGAGAAAAAAATCAACAATCTGTTTGCTTCAAAAATAGCACAATTTGAACAGCATGCATGAAAACTTTGTCGTTTTATAAAAATATCTGAATCATCTAGTCATATTCTATGTTTAAAGGAAATTCATACTCATTAACCACAAAAACAAAATGAAATCAAATAATATTGTATGAAACATTTTTAAGATAGGCAAAAGGCAATTTTTGTAGTTAAAAAAAAAAGAAAAAAGAAGATGATTTGATGTATATTTTTGAAAACTTAAACAATAGAAATAACTGTAGTCTGAAAAACCAGTTTGAAAAAAAAGTTGACAAATGGTATGTGTAATATTTATTTACATATTTTTAACATGTGCATTCATTTTGATAAAACCAAGATTTGATCTTGTGACCTTGAACTTGCTCGGACTATGAAATCATGAACACAAAAAATAGTTGCCTGCTTGGCTTAGTGTTTTACAAACACAAATATTGATGTTTTCTTAAAATACTTGTAAACTGAGTGAACAATAGTCATTTTAGTGTTACTGACACATGAGACTTGTTTTTCAGTCTATCCGTAAATCGAGTCGTCCAACGACAACACGAACCAGGGAGAATACACAGCTGACCATGTCCTCGGTCATTCATTTCAAGTTCATTGCTGTGCTCATTGACATTCATAACATTTATGTGAATGTGAATATAAGTGAATCGTAAACTGCCTTGCTGTTTAGTGTTTCTGACTGGACCGTATGCTAGATTGTACAGCCTCAGTAAGATTTCATCTAATAAGATTAAATTTTTTTCATCAAAATTTCAATCTATTTTTGTTTAAAATTCGATCATTTGAAATGATCAGTTCTTTTTCATTATAGTAAAAGGCAGTTTATATTTCACTTGTATGTTCCAGGTCTTATGAGAAAAATAGTTTATCCCATCCAGTTCAAATTAAACGATAAAGATGGCAACTTGTCTTGTATCATTCCCATTGTATTTTAATGTGCTCTTAGGAAATTTCATTGCACCTGTAAAGAAATTATAAATTTTAAAATTGGTGAATCTTTGCCCTATTCTGTTCAGAGGGGAAGTTTGCTCACAAGACCCGATCAATGAACAGTAGATAGGCATGTAAACATAACATTGTTATATATTATAGGGAGTAATCATGATTGACATCGTACATTTGTCTGTCATATCAGGCGTCATTAATTATACACTCATCATACATGTATATGAATGCTTCAGTTACATATAACAATTTGTGATGATTAAACATTGCTTAGTTATGATGTTATGATTGATAGACTGAAATGCTTTATTAATTGTCGTAAAATTGGTTGAAGAATTGAGCAATACTTAAGACTGTATGGTATTATATGAATTAACTTCAGATAAAGCTTTCTTTACAGATAACATTTTGCAGTGGCTTTTTTGATGAAAAGAAAATTCATGCAAAAATATACATGTTATATTACTTATAAACATAATAATGAAATTCTTTCATCTAAAAGTGTACGTTAAGAATTCTGCATCAGAATCTTTTGAAATCTTTTAAGTGAAAGGAGATATTAGATTTGAAAAAGAAAATTGTCATGAAAGTAGAATGGTATATAAAATGTTGTTTCTTATCTTTTAATATCTGTTTTTAGGACAGAAAATAAAATCTAATGAGAAGATTTCCATCGTAGTGCTAGATATGTTTTCAATTAGAAAAAAAATCATTTACATGTACACATCAACATTATATAACAATGAGATGTTTTAATGACTTTCAGGATAATGAAGAAAATGAAGTGGAGAAATACCTGGACATGCCACCATCCTGGGTAGACGCACTGAAACTCTCACTCAGAGGTATGCATCAAACTTTTGATACAGAAAATTATATTCTATTCAGTTCATAATCTTGTATATAGTCGTACTAAAAATGTTTGAGGCCTCTTTATCATTTAAAAATCATAACCCCATCATATTCTTTATAAAAGTCTTTAAACGATGTTTATTGTGTGTTTATACAGCAAAATGAGTTATCATATTGGGTACATTTTGCAAAGAAGGGGGAGACAACTCATTAAGTTGTATATCTGCTGCAAATTCAAAAATAACATTTTTATTTGGTATGATAGTCTTATTTTTTTTTACTTCCATGATATAATTAAGTTATCATTTGGCACAAGGCTTACAAGCAAACATCAAACAAGGTTATTCATTAGTTCCACTATGGCAAATATGTGATGTAATAAGTGTTTCTTATCTTGAATTATTCATTGCATTTTGAATCGTTTATATTTTATTTTGTAGATTTCCAGATGAGATGTCCCCAGGGCAAGAAAACCAAGCTGTATAAGAGGGCCAAATTAGAAAAGTTTGCCCACTATCTAATGAAGGATGGACTGGTCTCTAAACTTAGTGTTTTTGAAAATAAAGAATGTAAGAAAATTATTACCTTTTAAGATTTCGATTCAGAATACTGAAAATACAATGTTCTAATTTATGATTTTTTTTTATGAAGATATAAGAAAAAGTGTTAGTCTGAATTAAAGTGAAATACAATATTTTTCTATGTTAATATTCAAGCATTGTTTGAAAATGAAAACATTCTTTTCTGATCAAGCTTTGAAATAAAGTTTTATTTATTTCTAATTTATAGTAACAGATTTGATCATGACTCGAGAATATTTTGCACATCGTTTGGATAAGCTAACACAAAGAGTGACTGATCAGAGGAAAGGTTTAGTGATAGAGAACTTTGAGCCTGGAAGACCAAGGTGTTTGAAAGGTACCGTAATAAAGTTTGTAGTAAATTGCTGAATCTTTGTTTGATTTTTTTTAGAACTGGCAGTGATTCAGACTGTTTTCAGAAGCTATAGGACACATGGCCTAGAGCATAAAAAAATTATAGGCCATTTTGTCCTAAACATTGAAAAAGTATAGGCCGTCGCCCGGCATAGCCGCGAGCCGAACGCCGAGCGGAGCTTGCTAGGGGGTCCGAATATTTGTTTCAAATTTAAAGCAAAATGGTGCAATCTGAGCCAATCTGGAGATGAAAATTGAAGTCTACAAACTTGAAAATAATGGGTGTGTAACTGAGGCTTCTTATTATTTTCCTGTAGAAGTGGAACTATCAGTGCTGTTTGATGATCGTTTAAGACTTGATGTGGTCTATTACCTTGCGTAAAGGTCTTGTTTCTATTTGCATCAAGGCATATTTTACAGAGCAAGGCGTCCGCAGTTTCACCATACCGTTACCAAGGGTATAGGGTTACCCATTTTTGCAGGAATTTTCTATAAACAGTAGGTTCAGGTTGTTCAGCCTGAACTTCGGGGGTGTCAGGAGTGCTGCTTGGGGGACCGCCGCAAGGGGGGCCGCCGCTTGGAGATTCTTTGATCAAATTAAACAAAGTTTGCTGGCCCTCACCAGACGCAGCTTTATTTGACTCAGTTATTTACACGCTTTAACAAGCATTTGCCGAGTCATCACTACATAAAGCGTTTGTACGACGGACTCTTTTTTTATCATCCAATGAAAACTGTTGTTACATGTTTATCGAGGTACCGAGTCAACTCGACCTTAAATTGTGTCCTCTCACAGGAAAATATTATCGGCCAATATGTCAGACGAACGGGAAAGTATTAGGCCATTTCGGCAGATGCAGGACACATTAATCGGCCATTCAGAGTTTTTATCGGCAAATGGCCGATGGCCGACGCCAATCTGAATCTCTGGCTGGAGCAATATACAATGTACTTAAAGTTTGTAGTTTGATAATCGGAACACCTACAGTAACTGTTATTTCAACCAGAGATTGCAAAGCATCTTAATAAAAAAAGCACCAAGAATCATGTAGTTTTACGTTTATTCGCATTATTTTGTATCAAGGAAAGGAAATCTTGCGCCTACTTGTGGAATTCTGCTTTTTACAAGTTATATATTGCTGTAATGAAATTTCTTCAAAATCCTTACCAGAAAGTTTTTATCATAATTTGTTTTCATCTTTGAATATCAATTATTCAACATAGAGATTGACTTTTGATACATCTGCATGTATGTCAAGTTATGAACTAATGAGTTCTCAAATTACTTTAGAGCACACCTACAGATCAAGTGCACCAGGACCTGAGAATGATAGAACAATGTTGTTTTACCATGAGGCCAGGGTGGATGGTCTAGTAAAGAGGGTGGAGTCTCCAACAGAAATGACGGAGGAGTATGTTAATAGGGATGATTTTCTGTACTATAAACATGTGGAATACGGAAAAAGGACCAAGAAATTTGGTCCTCAGGAAAGCTCACCTGCCAAAAATTCAAGACCTATTCTAGTAAGTTGAAAAGCATGAATGGTGGGTGTTACCTTGCTTTGAGATAAATTACATTTTGTAGATAAAAAGAAAAGAAATAGAGATGAAAGGAAAAGTTTGAAACTTGTATTTGTACATCATAAAGTATAGGTTAGGGAAAATGTTGCTCGATCATATAAAAAATTTCAATTTACAATATTTCTTGCATTAGAAAATGGTACAGAAGTTCCATCGGAATCGTAACAAGGCGGCTAACGAGGACATAGCAGAGTTAGTATTCCACATGTCAGAGGATAAAATCCAGATCAGTTACCACACGGAGGACCCCAGAATAGCCTCCTCCACTAGGGAGTACCTTAAACCAGCCAACTGGGACGAGAAAGGAGCCATACTCACCTTCTCTTCAGACATGCATCAAACTTTCCAGGTAATTTTTAAAATAAGATTTAGAAGTGTTCTCAATTTTCTGCCAGAATTAGAAGTCCAACTCATGGGTTGGTATACCCAGTTAAAATAGCTTTACAATATTTGTTAAGAATTTCTCATCTTTGATAATTTGAATAATATTTTAAAAAAAAAAAAAAGATGAAAATTCACAGAAATGAATTTATTAATTAGTGCATTTGCGCTGATATATATCTACATTTAAGATGTTGACTTGATGAAATACAAACATGCTGAATCCTTTTATTGTTGATTTAAAAATTTCATAATCCGAACACGGAATTAAAGATTTGACATTATTGATGTAGATATTAAATTCTCTTTAATAATTCTAAATTCTGCTCTCTGGTTAGCAAGATATTTTCATTCAAATACAGAATTTAAATGACATTCAAATCTCAATCTGTATGAAATCATGTATGAATACTTTTACAGGTGGTAAGTTGATGTGAATAAAAATCTACATGTACCTAATTTTATAATGTTCATGACTTTGATTTCCTGTACTCTTACGTAGGTTGATCCCACGGAGCCACATAAGAAGCAGGTAGAGCTGTATCAGGTATTACTAATGTTACTGAAGGCCGAGGAGAAATGTCGATCTGATGTTCTGGATTCTGAACAGGAGGTAGGAAAATTACTTATACAAAGCTTTAATTATATGTATATTTTGTCAATTTTATAACAATGTAATGTACTTACCAAATACGAATGGAAATTCTGTCCATCTAACTGTATTGGTCTTTGTCAAAATCTATAATATAAAATTTTGATTAATTTTACTGCATTGATTTTATTTTTTTTTTTTCGTCTATACATAAACAGTGTGATGTGAAAAATTTCTCTCCGCAATTCTTGAAATTCAAGAGATGAGGCCTTTTACACCTTTGTAATACGCCGTATAATATAATGGAGAATGAGTCAAGAGCGCTAATTCATGATGATGCTATTACATGTATGTCCACTTGCCTGAATTTGCCCTGTTTCCACTAAAATTTTGTTGCACTAAAATAAGTACATGTACAGTATACAATTTGAAGTATTTTCAGCAGAATATACATGTATGATAACATGTTTTATGAAATTCTCTTTCCTCTTAGTTAAAAATAATATAATGATTGTGTTACAGGTGCGTGCCATCTTAGATGACAGAGTGAAAGAGGAGACAGCCTCTGATTTGGATATCTCGGTATATGACACGGAGAGGAATGAGAAGGCCAAGAAACATAGGAGAGAACTGGTTAGTTTATCTTAATATTTTATCAAAAACACTTTTACAAACCTATTTGGGTATACAGTTCATGGTTATCATATACATGTACTTGTTGAAGAAAGGCCAAGTGAAAGAAATTTCTGATTCCTTAATATTAGAGAATGATAAGAGATTTTCTCTTCCAAGAGAATTTTTTTGTAGAATTTTTAACAGAATATAGATTGAGATTGAAAAATACATTATTTCATATACTTGCATGTCTTTATCTCCATGAGACAAGTCCTTGAAATATTCTTAAACTAAACAGGGAAAGTGAAATTGCCAATCATATGCTTGCCTTGTGCAGATGGTATTTCTTTTTGCTTTCCAATTTTTTTCACCTTAATTCTATGATTCTTTTAAAATGCATAATTTATTGGTTTAAATACGTAATTCAATTCTTACATATGATTAATATAAACAGGAGAGACAACAGCTTGAAGAGAAGATGCGTAAGCAGGAGATGGACATAGATTATTTGGCTCCGTTCCTTGCTAAGATCGGCAATCCTGAGAAACTGGCCAAAGCCCAGGCATTTAGCTTGAAGGAGGAGTGTCTACAAGATCTCAAACAGAGGCTTATTGATAAGGCTAACCTTATACAGGCTAGGTTTGAAAAGGTATGCTAAGCTACATGTATATGTTATTTGTAAATATACAATAGAGACTGAATTACTATAAGGAATGTCTGCTATAGGTTTATTGAGAAAAGATCATTTCTTTATTTTAATTTTTGAAAAGAATTTGATCCTTGGTGCGAAATCTGTTTCGCATGCAGTTTTCTCTCAATCCAGAGATTTAATGATATGCAGTACTGCAAGTAGTATAGATCCTTCTCACAGAATAAAATGCTGTAAGATGAAAACCTTTTCTCTCATACCCGCGTATGTGTTACAGAGTAGGCCCATGAAATACAGCTATGTGAGCTACTTCTGTATCACATATCACGTGACAGCTGTATCACATATAAAGTGACGCTATTGTTTCGATTGTTTACGCTATTGTGACGTCATGATTTCAGCCCGCAAAACAAACAATCTAGCGGCGACGTCGCAATAAAACTTCGATTTTAAGATCGTTTTTCAATGTACTCTTGCGTTTTATTTTGAAAAGCCTTATATTCGTAGTTTATTCTTATAGAATAAACCATTTTCGGGGGCGCTGAATTTGAATATCGCAAAATTTTTGCAATTAGATCAACTTGACATTTTTTCCAATTTCGTCCCTTTTCTTTCAGTCTTGTTTTGACCCTTAGATATGAGAGAAAAATACTCTTTCATGTTCTTTTATGAAAGATACGTCGTTTCCACCCTCGGGGTCTCAAAATTTTGTAAAACCCTCGGCAAGCCTCGGATTTTACATGATTTTGAGACCCCTCGGGATGAACCGATATATCTTTCATAGAAGACCATGAAAGAGTCTTATAATCAATATCTACATGTATGTTGCATATGAGGTTGACTGGATTCCTCATGTGATTTAAAATGAATGAATTTCTCTTCAGGAAAGTCAAGCCCTTGAAGAGAAGCAGTTATGGTACCAGAAAAATCAAGTCAGTATGGGGAAGGAGGATGAAGAACAGTACCTAACGTACTGTAAAGATGCAATATTCAGGATTCATATATTAGACCAGAGACTGGCTAGGTAAATTTATTGCTTCAAGATAAAAGGCAATTTGAAAGTAAATCTATCTCAGAATGTGTACATATGTGAGAATATTTTCATGAATAATCTTTTAACGAATAAAAAGGAATAAATGAGAAATTGAATTAATTGATTTAGGAAAAACATATGATATTCAATATCTGAATATAAAAGAAATTAAATTTACTGTCTGCATAGCTCACTTCAGAAATTGGAAAATTAAAGTTTTGTCTCATTTGTCAGAATATTTTCCAATTAAAATTCATAAAAGTGGATAGATCTCGAAGTATTGTAACTAATGGTGTAAGTTATATGTCCGTATGACCGCTACAATGCTCACAGTGAAATAAAATAGATTTAGATAGGGAGTTTTCTATGTTTATTTTAGTGTGATGTTGTTGATGTTCTCCATAGACTCAATGTTAAACAACAGCAATGTCATGCTAAAATTAACATAGAAAACTCCCTATCTAAAACTATTTCTTTCACAGTGAGCGTAGTATTGGTCGTTGGTACACATATCGTACACTGTTAGTTATTAGACTTTGAGATCTATCCCCCTATATGAATTTCATTCAGAAAATTTGCCTTCAAAATAATAAAAACTTCAGTTTTTCGATTTCTGACGTGAGCTGCACAGACAGTATAGATGGTTGAACAATGAAAAGATTAGATTTTGTTTAATAAAAGAACCCCTTTAAAAAAGAATTTTTTTTACGTTGATTTTAATTTATCTTTTTTTTTCTAATTTACAGACATAAGGAGCAGGCTCCACATAAATACATGCAGCTTGAACAGAAGCTAAGGAGTGATGAGAGACTAGCGGAATTCTTCTGAACATAACATCTCGAATTTCTGAAATAAATTTTAGTGAAGCTGTCTTTCAAGTTTGACACTGTTTGCTGCCACAAAGATTGATCACAAAGACACATAGATGTACAATGTTACTGTCCGTGTGAAAAGGTGTGAAATTTCACATTTTTAAAAATATGTGGTCAAGGAGAATGAGTACAATTCAACATGTGAAAATATGTGATAATATGTGAAAATATGTGATACATGTATGTGTATTTTCAGATGATTTGTTACTTTGTATATTTATTATTCTGAATGATCTGTTGATAACATCATTTGTATTTCATTATGTACATGTATGTTTAAGATAAAAAACATGAAAATCTTTTGATTTTGTTTCTTATTTATTCTGATATTTAACAATAGATAATACCATGGCAAAAAAAGAGAGAAATTTTGACTCGCAGCAAGGTCATTTATATGTACAAAATAATGACCAAATTTTGTATTATATTGATCAGGGAAATGCATTTTCTATCAGAAATTCATCTTTATTTTAGATTTCAAACCTATTTCAGTAAAGCAGAAATTTCTAAGGCTGTTTGAAATTTTAAACATCTATGCTGCAAGGACATATTGAATGAATAAAATGACATGAATACATATGCCAAGTTCAGTCATATTTGATACAATGAACCATGCAAAACCTTTTCTTGGTCTGATTATGAAATGGCGATGTCATTCAGTCTGTGTCAACAAATAAGTGTAGCTGTTGCATTTAGATAACTTGTAAAAGAACTGTAGGGGGTACATATGGAGCATAGTTGGAGGATCTGAAAACAGATACTGTCTTTGATCATGACCTTGAAGTTGGACCTTGACCTTGAAAAATAGAATTTATAATTGAACCAATACCATGTGTAATGTCATATTAAACTTTGCATGGAGATTGGAAATAATGTGTTAGACGTCCACCTTGAGTTGTGACCCTGGCACAAAAGTTTGACCTAGACCTTTAAGGATCAATTTTAAATTAGATTTTCCTTATTATTTATACAATAAGGAATACAACTTTAAAGAGTGGACTTGATTGATTTCAGTTATTGACCTTGAACTAAATGTTTAACCTTGATTTAAGGATCATACAATTTCGAATTTGATTACCGGTATATTGTACCAGTAATATATGAAATAGCACATTAAAACATGACATGGAGATAGATCTAAGTAATTAGACCGAATTGATTTCAGGTATTACATGAAACCTTGACTCTGAGGTTTGACCTTGACCTTTAAGATATGATTTTACATTAAACTTTATTGTACCGATACCCTATTAGATTAATAAAATTTAAGGTGGTTCGAGTATCGTGTGACATCATCACCCATTTCCAAAATTTAAGATCATTGCGTAGTAGTTATTGCCTTAATTTATGCAGATGTTGAAAATAATGTTAAATCTTGTGTGAATAACAAACCCTTCAATTTTTAGAACTTTTTAGTTTGTCATACAAGTTTTCACTCATTTTTGGCTGAAAAATATATCATTTTTGTATCTTAACTTGCAATAGCGTTAAAAAAAATGGTCGAAAATGATGAAAAAGGTACCTCAAATATTAGTATTCAAACTATGACAATTTATGACCATTTCCTTGATATTATCTTAAAGTTGTCTTGTTTTCTATTGCTAATACTGTGTGTCTGCAATTCTTAAACTATTGTTTAGACAAGTGGACTTTAGATGCCTTAAATTCATTTTTGTTCAGTTTTCCTTGGATATATACTTAATTTTGGCAAAATAGGATTTTGCACTTAAAATGCCTATCTTTGTTCAAGTATTAGACCTTAAAGATGCCCTGCACCATACAAATATTTTCAATATTTTAGATAATTTGAATGTAGATCTTTAGTTTAGATAAAAAATAAAGTTAGTTTGACCATTAAAACTGTCGAACCCCCTTAAGAGTCGATTGGAATTATTTCAGGAATTTACCTTGACCTAGAGGTATGATCTTGACCTTGAGGTTATAACTTTGAATGAGACTACTCGTATATGGTACAATTACTATTCAAAATATTTCATTAAACTTAACTTTATGATTGAACTCGGCGAGTGGAATTAATTTCAAGCTATTGCCTTTAACCTCAATTGCTGATCCTGACTTGAAATATATCATTTGAGTAAGATTTTATTTTGAACATGATGACTGGACTTGTTTTTATATATTTAATGAATGTCAAATATGCTGACATAAAGTCACAAAAATACGCACAACAAAAGTCCGGAGTGGTAAAGTTTAAAATCACATTTTGTACGTCCTAAATGCTTGGAAATATAATTTACACTCAAGAAAATTAAGATCGCGGTACTTTTCCTCCTCCAGTAGCCTGGCAACAATACAAATATTTACATTTAACATGTTTAAGCGGGGAAAATCGGAGGAGGAGAAAAGTTACACAAATAAGTAGATAATTTCGGAGGAGAAAAATATGTGTTATACAAGTACTAAATGGTACTCATAAAAAAAATTAATGATTAAAAAGAACATGAAATATTCGATATTAAGTTATGTATCTAAGGTTAAAATGTTACAATAACAAAAATTCGCTACATCTATACGTGTCTGCCAAAGCAACGATACTACGGCTGATTTACAATACAAAATAGTCATTTCTCTGATTGGATTTTGGTTTCCAAATTTTTATCGGGGGACTCTGAGGTTATTTCAGAGGATGGGGCGTGACATGTCCCGATGTTATTCACATTATGGAAAACTGACATCAACAAGAAAAAGCAATGAAATCCTTGATACATGTCAAATTTGGATCTTTTTTTAATCTATGATACAGTTGCTGTTATTGTCATCAAGGGGCATCTAAAATTGTAAAACCATAGGCGGAAATATCGCCTGGATACGCGTATTCGCTTCTACAGATTTAGAAGTGCATTCGCATATCCAGGCGTTAAAAGCCTTTCAGAAGGAAGCTCGCTCGGGGAGTTTACACAAATGTCTTTTTCTAACTTTCGAAAGTGAGCAGTCATGTGCTCACTTTCATTTATGAAAAAGAAAGTTAGAAAAACAATCACCGCGTTGCTATTTTAGAGAAAAGATCTCGAACTTACTTCGATTTCAAAACAATGCAACAGCATAGTATTTCTATTTTCCCTTATTTAATCAATGTGCTGAATAGAGTATTATTTAAACCACTTTCCACTGCAAAACGGTGAAATGCGTCAAAAAAAAAAAAAAAAAAAAAAAAAAAAAAATCTTCAGAACATTTTCAGGGTTTTTTTTTTGGCAACTAAATAATTCAAATATTTCCATTTAGATTATATGATGTTTTATGCACACAATAGCATTTCTATATACGAACAGACAGACGTTTTGAATCCAAACAGTATTAAATTTTGTTTATCAAAAGAAAGATGCTATTAAAAATTACGAAAATTCCCTAAAATTTTCTTAAGAATTTTCATGTAATGGGGCGCAGTACTTAGTAAAGTATTATAGAGACTTCGTAAAGTAATTTCTTTCAAAACTCATAATTAGCATGTGTTTCCATCAGCAAGTATACATTTATTATGTGTTATACATAATCCTTCACATCTTACTTGTTTTAATTGTTTCTTAATTGATTTCGTTTAAAGAAGAGTCACATTTCTACAATGTGTTGCTTCACAAAACATTATGTGTTTCTTAACAAATTCCAGTAAGATCCCAAAAATTGTGTCCATGCTCTTCTCATGTTCTTAAAACAACTGGCTTTATGTGACATTTAGACAAACGATGGCATGACTAGAAATTAGATATGTTCAGTACAATTTAATGTAATTATACATAACGGCTAACAAATAACTCGAATTTTTTTCCTCTCCTGAGGCATACCGGCATAAGTCATATAAATGTAATAATATATTCACATACCAAAGTTAATCTTTTCTTAAGGCATTAGAAACTATGACTGGGGAAGTGTACCAGAATTTAAATGAAAATTTCATCTAAAAATTGAAGGGGAATATTAAAGTTATGCATTTGCCACCTTCATATTTGATAAAAATGAATATTTAAAGAAAATAATTGAAATTTTATAAATACCTTCGTTATGATTTTGAAATATCATATAAATTCAATGTTTGTAACTGTTTGTTAGTTGCTTTTTTTTTCTCTACGTCAGCAGCGTTTACAAGATTAAACTTCCAGTCACACGTCCGTACCAAATAAGCATTATTATATAAGTTAACTAACACTTTGAAACACAACACAGTTATAGACTTTCTAAATTGTCAGTTACAAGAATATTTAAGAAATCTGCAGCAATGTCATCATGAACTGACCACAGCGGAACACACCCGCAGGTTGTAACAAACAACAAACATCAGACAAAACAACTTCAGCAAACAACAGGGAGCAACAAAACATCCAGTAACACAGCGGAACACACCCACAGGTTGTGAGAAGCAACAAACATCAGACAAAATAACGACAACAAACAACGGGGACAACAAAACATCCAGTAACACAGCGGAGCACAACCACAGAATTGTAACAAACAAAGATCATCAGACAAAACAACTTCAGAAAACAACAGGGAACAACAAAGCATCCAGTAACACAGCGGAACACACCCACAGGATTGTAACAAACAAAGATCATCAGACAAAACAACTTCACAAAACAACAGGGAACAACAAAACATCCAGTAACACAGCGGAACACATATGTAATAAACAACGAACATCAGACAGAAACAACGTTTACAGACTAGAGAGAACAACGGGGCACACAAAACTCAACGAAACGGATCAAACAAATAATCAAAGCAGCCGCACCAATACTAGCAACATGAACGACGATACATGAATTTAGGAAGAACAATGTGCATACGGGACCAGGATTTAACAACAATCCGCTATAAATGAAATATCGAATGATGTGATTATCCAGTTTACGTGCAAACAACTCTCCAACTTGCCCAGGGACTTTGTCAAAGTCTATGAAAAATGTCATTGAAGGAAAAGGGGATGATCTCCGGAATGACCACCCTGCACTCACCCAGGGAAACAAACTCACAAGGAAGTGATACGTAAATGACATCAGACAAAAGTACAAACCACAAAAAAGACAATATTCACTAGAACATCATACAAGACAATCGAAACTGACGTACAGAAACATCAAACATTAATGACAACACATAAAAGGCAGGATACCAATGTGCACCCGGCGCCTACTTTAGACGGCCATCTGCTATCAGAAAATGGTGTGGTTATCCGGATTACGTGCGCACAACCCTCCCATTTATCCGGATACACAGAGGTCTCCATAGACGCACAGTAGTGAAATACACGAAGGTGTACAATTGGCGTATTTACAAACAGAAAAGGCCTCTCGGTGCTCAGTGTAAAGCCCCCTTCACACTTTCACGGATCGGGCCACGGATAGATACGGATCGAGAAAAATTTTACATCCGTAGCTATCCGTAGCTCGATCCGGCACTAGTCGTGACAAGTCGTAGCTATCCTTGGCAATCCGTAGCTATCCGGGATGAGACAGAAAATGTTTGAACATGTTCAAAATTTCCCACGACTCCGCTACGGATAGATTTGTCGTAGCGGAGTCGTAGGGGAGTCTTAGCAACCCGTAGTGGAGTCGTAGCTATCCGTAGGGGAGTCGTAGTAACCCGTAGCGCAGCCGTAGCAATCCGGGACCATTTTTGTGACAAAAATAGCAATACCACTCTGCTACGGATTGCTACGACTCTGCTACGGATTGCTACGACTCTGCTACGGATTGCTACGACTCTGCTACGGATTGCTACGACTCTTCTACGGGTTGCTACGGATAGCCAAGGATTGTGTCTTATATAAACTTCAAATTTATTAGGTTTCTGTGCGTTTTTCGGTCAATATGTGAGTTAATACTTCAACTATTCAATTTCAGGTCATGATATAAGGGCATGTATAAAACCTCAATACTGTTATAAAACAAGTGAGAGCATTTCAATTTGAAAATATTCGGTGTTTCAGTAAATAATCATAGATTAAAAATGCATAGGAAATTCAAGCTAGTCCTACCAATCCGTACTGAAGTCGTAGCTATCCTTGTGCGAATCGTGGCTATCCGTACTCGAGTCGTGGTAATCCTTAGCAATCCGTACCTATCCGTACTCGTGTCGTAGCAATCCGTATCTATCCGTACGCGTGTCTTAGCAATCCGTAGTAGCAATGTCGGGACGATATCCGTAGCCATCCTTAACTATCCGTATCTATCCGTACTCGATCCGTATCAACCCGTAGCAATCCGTAGCAATTCGTACTGGAGTCGTAGGTTCATGGTTCATAGAACAATATGCGTCCCGACTCGCCACGGATATACCTTTTTTGGAGTCGTAGCGGAGTCGTGGCTCGATCCGTGAAAGTGTGAAGGGGGCTGAAAGGAAAAGAGGGGATCTCCAACAAGACTCGGTTGCTTCCCTCACGGCAAGACACCAACCCCAAGTGGAAACACTGAGAAGACATACAAAGCAAGAAATTCAAAAAGGACAAAGAACACCAAACACGGCACCAAATCAGAGCATCAAATACAAAAGACTACAAACCAACGAGACTAACGGGCAATCGGTGCCGACTTAGGACGGCCATCTGCCACGTTAGTAGCATTCAGTGTAAGGCCCTAGGTAGCACAAAATCAATAAAACTTATATCAAAAGCACTGTCCGAAGGGAGTGCTTTTTATCACCCGAAAAATTCTTGTCTACTTTGGTAATCTGTTGATCCATTAAATTTTGATATTGTTGTACATGTACGTCTCGTTGTCCCATGTTGTTTCTTCAAGATGTTTTGTTCCGCAGTGGTCTGTCTTGAGCTTTCACCTTTGAACAATTTAAAAATACTCTATTCTTTTCCAAATCTGACTGCGTGTACTTTATATTCGCCACATTAAACACTGTTACAAATTGTTTGAAAGAATTTTTTTATCGAATTCATTGATGAAAAATTACAAACAGCCTGGAAATTTATTATTTTTGATAATTTTTTAAAAACTTCTCATAGAGGATAAAATAATTTAAAAAAAATCAGAATATATTCAAGTAGTCACAAGTCTACGCTGGGTCTGCATTGTCATGAATCATTTTGAGTTCTGATTTCTATGGTTTTGGCAATTTGCACGGTGTCATATTTGAAACATTGTAGAAGAAACAAAGTTACACGCGTACAAGCAGACAAACAATGCGAAGAATCGAAATTGCGAAGTGATAAGGTGAAGTTCCAATGCAAACATTTAATGAACATCGTAACTTCGCTTCCTTGCTAGTAAATACTGAAGCAATGGTGTACAAGACACTTGGCGAACGACATTAGTTCCCGGAGACTTAGCTGCCACACGGGTGTATTTGGAAGAGATTGTGGGTGGGAGGGATCCTGACCCGGTTTGACTTTGTCTATCTGACAATTGTATTCTTTATTTACGTATATTTCCTCAGAATCAAATGCTGGAATACCCTTCTCTGGAATGGAATGCTAGATACACCCTTAAGAAATTGCACGCTTTCAATTATTTTAAGAACAGATAAATTTGCCGCATTGACCAGATATGCTAGTATCGGGTACTAAATCTTCGTCAGTGATCCCCAATCCAAACAATGAAATATGGCGAACCACTGTGAAAATTATGTCGAAAAATACCGAATGACGTAACAGGATGGATGGGATATGACGACCCAGGACCCACTTTTCAGAAATATCGAGAAAATTTTGTGAGCATAAATTTTCGAATGCGTTTGTAGAAACGAGCAACCGAAGTTGATCGGACTTGGCTACATGTGCCCTCGGGGACTCCTGTTCAAATGTTAAACGTCTTCAAATTCATAGCATCATTCAAACTGATTATGTCTATTGGTCTTTTCTAAGCTTCTAAGCTTCTAATGCTCAAGATTATAACATTTCTTGTTCAATGATCACAAGATGGATCCCTTTGTTTTCAGAATTGTAACATCTGCAAGTAAGAGGAAAACTCTCAAATTTATGGGTCTGTTTACGTTATAATTCCGTCGAAGTCTTTAATACAGCTATAGCTAATATCATAGGACAATTCCAGAAAAGGTGTGTCCTTTCAGGTCTATATATTACAATCGCTGTGAATATAACCGGATCCCAAGAACAACTTGTTTTCTCAAAGTCTCAAGTTTTGATTTGTAAGTATGTCATAATAAAAGTTAAGGTTGTTTACGCATTTCATGAAATAATCAAGCATTTTAAAATTTTGGTATTATGATTAACTGCACTGTCTTTAGCATGAAAAAAAATTGTGTTCGATTTTATTTTTGGATTCTGCAATACAATTAACAGCAAAGATAAGTTCATTGAAATGCTGTCACCTTGGCAATAGTTTCAAACGTTTACTCAAAAATCATTTTGTAAATTAAATTTGAATTTAAAAAAAACCAGAGGGCGTTACTGTAATACATTTGGCTGTGTCAAATAATTCCTTCGGTATTTAATTAGTATCACTGATGAGGATTTACTAACCGAAACACATGTCTGGTGCATTAATTTTCTTCAAGACAGTAAAGAGTTGGAACACTTCCGTATTATTACATGCAACCGCCGATCTCAAATATATGTAGCATAGTTAGTTAACGAAATAAAGAGAAATGAATACAAGAAAAATATATATCAGATTGTGGAAACGGCTTATAGGTTATTATCTATTAAATGTATCTCCTTTAATAAGTATTGATACTTCAAAAGAGCTGCATGAAATTAACACATAAATGTGTAAAAGTTACAAAGTTACACTTTAAAGTAAAAGTTACACTATAAAGTGTAAAATGTACACTTTTTAAAAGTGTAAAAGTTACACTCTTATGTGTACCAAAATAAAAAAAAAATTTAAAAATGAAATAAAAATGATCAAACTGGTACTAATACGTTTCCGTTGCATACTCCTTCTCCATACTTTTTGTAAATAGCATCAAATAGAGGAAGAAAATATTTTAAAATTGTCTTAAAATTTCATGAATGGCACCGAACATCGATTTAATTTTGTTTCCTGATTTGTTCTCTTTTTTTTTCTCAAAATAATACTTTCGATATATAGAAATGAGGAATACAATGAATATGAGAGTTATACATTTATTCAATTTAAAGCAAGAAAAATAATCTGCGTAACTAACACTTTTATATGTAACTTTTTATAGAATATCACCAAATTCCTCAAATCAAGAAGATGAAAGTAAAGATAACAACAGCCTTGATATTTGTCAGTGCATGTAAGTAATATCTCAAACTATTAGATGTTATTAATGAAAAAAAAAGCAAACAAACTTAATAACCGGTTCTTTCTGGCAAATAGATGATCTATGTCGCTTATATAGATTTTGATTAAATAGACAATAGAAACAAAGCTAATGGAAGGATAAAAAGACAGATAGACGGTCAGACGGACAGACATGGAGCTGTGAAGAAAGTTGTACGTATCAAATTGAAGTTATTAAAAATTATTTTCAAATATGTCCTTGTGTTGTTTGACATGTCGTTTTGTTCATCTGTGCTTTACAATACGTCTATCAGTAGTTTTACGCTTTCTATTACAGTTTTTGCATTGTCACTGGCGGGAGACCCTACGTAAGTAGATTTTGATTTACATGGAAAAAATCAACAATAAAGTATAAAAGAGAAACCAAAATGAATTTTTTAAAGCTAAAATCTAATCCTTTTCTTCGGTATGTCGAGCTGTAACGACATCATATAATGAAACAATCTATCTTTTATTATCTTTTTCATTTTATTATATATCCACCTCTTAGTAACAGAAAGGGGATAATAAGTCCACCGAATACTTTGTGCATCTTTTCAGCAACTGAACAAGATATTGAACTGACATTTTATGAATATAGTTTTGCCTTTGTAATAGAGATTCAATTTAGGATATTTTATATGATTACCACAATGCCTACTTTTGGTGTAGGGTTATCAGTCTTCTAAATCAATAGAATAATTTAAGAACAGATAATTTTGCAGCATGGAGCAGATATACACGTCTCGGATACTTAACCCTCGTCAGTGATCCTCAATCTAAACAATGTTAAACGTCTTCAAATTCAATAGCATCATTTAAGAACAGATAATTTTGTTATTAACCCTCGTCAGTCATCCTCAATCTAAACAATGTTAAACGTCTTCAAATTCAATAGCAACAGATAATTTTGTAGACCAGATATGACCAGACATGCACGTCTCGGGTACTTAACCCTCGTCAGTGATCCTCAATGTAATATGGCCAACGAACGTGTAAGGTATTATGTCCAAAAATTACTGAAAGACGTAGCAATATGGGTGGGACATGATGCTACAGGAGCCCCGTTTTAGAAATTTCAAGAAATTTTGATAACAGAAATTTTCGAATGTGTTGAAAACAAAGGAGGGGATCTCCAACAACACCAGGTTGCAGCACCCACAGCAAAACTCCAAAACACCCGATGCGTAAACACAAAGCAGACAAGCACAGAAAGAGACGAATAAGGGGCAAGGAACGTCAGCACAAAACACAGAAACATCAAACACAAAGGACTACACTTAAACCAACGAGACCAATGGGCAACCGGTGCCGACTTAGGACGGCCATCTGCCACGGAAATAGCAGAAGGTGTGGGTATCCTGGATTACGTGCGCACAACCCTCCAACTTTTCCGATTACCCAGAGGTCTCGAAGAACGTACAATTGTGGTGTAAAACAACCTCCTCACTGTCAGATGACCACACACAATCAAGACCGCAAAACGCAGGGCAACACAGATGGATATGTAAATTGATATCAAAAGAGGGCGTACGTAATACAGTCCGTGCTCTGCCGGCTGTAGCGAGCTCATGTTTGTTATCACCCGAGGAGTCCGACTGACATTCAGAGATGACAGGTGGTCGGGGCCCTGTCTTCTCTAAAGAGGTTTTGACAGGGCCCGTCATGGAGTCCCGTCGTCACAGTCAGTCAGAGTGCAAGTTTTAAGAATGCGCTGGTACAAGACTGTAGATTGGTCAAATACCAAGCCTAGTGTCCGTCTGGTGACATTAGGATCATATCCACGGTATAAAAGGCTAAAAAGGCGTTTGATGATTCTGACGCATTTTCGATGGTTATGCTGTCTACCTTTGATCCTTCTAATTTTGTTTATCATATCACCATAAAAGACAGGTTGTGTAATACCCAAGGTAATGTTCTCTGTTACGTGTATAGATCCGAATTTTAAAAGAAGTTGACTGTATTTTTTGTAAAATTCCAGAAAGCCTTAACTAGTTTATGAAAGCGGAAACCTTGACCTAAAAGTTTTTTGGTAATTTGTAAATTTCTGCTGTGAAAATCCAAAATGTCAGTACATGCTCTAGCGTACCGGATGATCTGTGATATGTAAATGCCGTATGACGGTAATCTTGGAACATCACCGTCAAACCAGGGGAAATTTACAATGTTGAATCAAAAATCATCCAAAAGAACCACAGAAGGGATTTTGATGAAACTTGGTAGGAGTAAAGTACTCATGGTCCCCTACAAGTGTTGTTTTTTTTTTGTCCGGATCCGTCAATAGATGGCGCCACCACAGGCAAAAGTAGGTAACAGGGGGTGCCCTCCTTTGACAAACTTCTTCTTCAGAACCGATGCACATATCCACAAACCGAAAGCATCTGGATGGTCTAGAGGGATGTCTTAACAAGTGTTGTTGTCTTTGGTTCCAGTCTGAAGTCAAATTTTTGACGCATTTTTCACGTCTTTTTGGACTTTGTCAGAAATGCTTATTTTTGAACTGTTTCTTTGACTAACTCTATAAATGTTTTTTTTTTTTTTTTTGCCCTCATTAAGTGCATATTTGTCATATTTAAGTTACTATTTGATTTGACATACATTACATGCTATAATCTTCTTTTTGGAATTTTAATGAATTTTCTAAAATATAAATAGATATGTTTACTGTGTACATGGACCCAAGGGTTGTTGGTTCAAGTCCCGGTACCGGCACGCCATTTCTTTCTTCCTTTTTCATTTTTTTTTCAATTTTGTCACCTTTTCATGTCAAAACTTTTAAATCATCTGAATACCTTTAATTTCATTTTTGACCATTTTTTTTTCCATTTTCATTTTTGACCGTTTTGCACACTCTTTCACTGTGTATTTGATATGGTTGAGTGTCTTATTGCTGTGATATATATTTCATGTCAAAATTTTATATTTTTGAATTTTTTTGAATATGGAAAAATGGTTTATGTGTATATAGTACAAAGGTTATGGGTTCAAATTCTGGCACTGACACTATCATAATGCAATATTAGTAGGTTAAGAGTGTGCATCATTGATATCAGGTGAGCATTGTGCCCCCTGCGGCTCTTGTTTGAAAATGTTAGCAATGAAATCGAAACAAAATGGTAATTTTCCAAGAGCATCATGAACAGAAAAGGTGCAAACATGTAATAGGTATTTTTTTGTATTGTAGATTAATAGATGATACAATTACATAATACAAAATATTTTAGTGCATTTTTGCACTGGGACATATTCTGTTGGATAACACTGCATTCAGATTGACTTGTATATTTTCAGTATAATGCCTTGTCCATCTGATTGTACATGTAGTGATGGTACACCAGATTGCCAATACGGAGACTGTACATGCCGCCATAAGGACACTACTTGCACCAAGAAATCCGACTGTAGTAAACTTTGTGCAGGGTACAAGGAAGGGTTCTTTTGTGACAAAACTAGTGTCTGCAAAAACGGACAATTAGATTACTAGAAACACAAACATTTCGTGTGTTTTTGTTTATTTATTGAAATTAAGCAACCCCCCATTACAACAAAAAGCGGTCTTCTGCGGTCCTATGGCAGGAACTTTTTTTATTAGACCTACTTACCCAGTAAGAGACATACCCTCCACGAAGCTTTTTTTGTAAATATGGCGATTTTCGTCTTCTTGAAGTACTGCAATGTCAGACAAATCTTGTCCCGCAAATCATATACATCTGAGTGTTACGTGGGCTTTTGTGTTTTGCTGTCTTGTTTGTGTGGTCATCTTATAGTGTGTCTGAAACCAAGCAAGTTCATCCTCAAAGTTCATCCTCAAAGTTCATCCTCAAAGAAAGAACGTAAACCATCGGCTTTCTTGATTTATATACGCTTAATATACGCTCAAAATAGATTTCTGAATTTATTTGGTATGTAACAACAATTATAAATATTCATTAATCATGTTAAGTAATGAGAAGTGGAGATCTTTCAAACAGTACCACCATCAAAATAAAAGCACATGAACGATTTTTAAAAGCGAACAGCAGTTGGTTCTCTCTTTGAGAATAAACTTATGTTTTATTTGTTATATGCACAAAACCATCGGCTTGCTTAATTCCAGACACACTCTAAGATGACCTCATAAACAAGACAGCAAAATGTACAAGAATTTATCGATAATTCAGAAAATCATAAACCGAAGGCATACAAAATCAGGATAAAACAGGAACCAAGCAAATAAACAAAAATAGCAATCCAAGGGGTTTATGGTCACTTCGTACCATAACCAACTCGTACCTTGGTCACTTCGTACCCAAAATCTACCATCTCGTACCATAACCATTTCGTACCATGACCAACTCGTACCAAAATAAAAAGTCATTTCGTACCCATTGCGAATTCATGGGTACAACTCGTACCCAATTTTATTCCAACTCGTGCCATAACATACTCGTACCACAACCAACTCGTACCACACAGAATCTCGTACCCATTGATATTAACTCGTACCATAACCAACTCGTACCCATTACATACATGTATTAGTACCATAACCAACTCGTACCACAAATAATCCCGTACCCATTGACATTAATATCATAACCAACTCGAATCACCTAGAATCTCGTACCCATTAACATTTACTCGAATCATAACCAACTTGTACCACACATAATCTGGTACCCATTAACATTTACTCGAATCATAGCCAACTCGAATTATCAATCGATGTAGCGAATATATACAAAATCTTTTGAATAAACTATGAATTATTAGTTGAACTCTTTACAATGTATGACAAGTTTCCACTAGTGCGGATAAGATATTTGAAACATACATGTCTGGTGACGCTTAATCAATAAAAATTAATGCAAAAATTTGTCAAGGTCCGAAAAAAAGTTATTTCAGGTACGAGTTTACAGAGTACAATTTACTGAGTACCATGGTACGAGTTGGTAGGGGTGGGAATTTATGCATGGTACGAGTTTATTGTATTGGTACCATGGTACGAGTTTATGGATGGCACGACTTTATGCTTGGTACGAGTTTATGGTACGATTATTCGTACCATGGTACGAGTTGGTAATGGTACGAGTTTATGTATGGTACGAGTTGGTAGAATTTATGGTACGAGTTGGTCAAGGTACGAAATGGTTTTGGTACGAGTTGGTAGTAAGGTATGGTACGAAGTGGCAGGTACGAGTTGGTTATGGTACGAATTGACCATACCCCATCCAAGGAATGCTTGTGTCGCATGCGAAGCGGATTTTTTTTATTGAAATTAGGTCAAATATCAAGGGCAAGGTCACTAGGTCAAAAAGTATGGAATGTTTAGAAAGGTCTTTTCATAAGGAATACAAATGTGAACTATCAAAGCCCTATCACTTACCACTCAAAAGATATAGCCAATCTTAGATTTGTTGAAAAGTTGGTCAAATATATAGGGCAAGTGCACGAGGTAAAAAATGATGGTATGTGAAGAAAGGTCTTGTCACATGGAATGCACATGTGAAATATCAAAACCTATCACTCAGCAATCAAAAGGAATGGCCAATCTAAGATTTTTTGAAAAGTAGGTCAAATATCTAGGTCAAGGTCATGAGGTCAAAAGTTATGATATGTGTAGAAAGGCCTTGTCACAAGAAGGAATACACATATGAAATATCAAAGCCCTATCACTTACCAATCAAAAGATAAAGCAAATCTTAATTTTTTTGAAAAGTAGGTCAAATATCTAGGTCAAGGTCACGAGGTCAAAATTATGGTATGTGTAGAAAGGTATTGTCAAAAGGAATACACAAGAGAAAAATCAAAGCCCTATCACTTGCCAATCAAAAGATATAGCCAATCTTGGATTTTTTAAAAAAGTAGGTCAAATATCTAGGTCAAGGTCATAAAGTCAAAAAATATAGTATGTGAAGAAGGGGCTTGTCACAAGAAATACACATGTGAAATATCAAAGCCCTATCACTTACCAATCAAAAGATATAGCCAATCTTAGATTTTTTGAAAAGTAGGTCAAATATCTAGGTCAAGGTCACGAGGTCAAAAATTATGGTTTGCGTAGAAAGGTCTTGTCACAAAGATTACACATGTGAAATATCAAAGCCCTATCACTTGCCAATCAAGAGATATAGCCAATATTAAATTTTTAGAAAAGTAGGTCAAATATCTAGGTCAAGGTCACAAGGTCAAAAATTATGATATGTGTAGAAAGGTCTTGTCACAAGGAATAAACATGTGAAATATCAAAGCCCTATCACTTACCAATCAAGAGATATAGCCAATATTAGATTTTTAGAAAAGTAGGTAAAATATCTCGGTCAAGGTCACAAGGTCAAAAATTATGATATGTGTAGAAAGGTCTTGTCACAAGGAATACACATGTAAAAAATCAAAGCCCTATCACTTACCAATCAAAAGTTATGGGGTGTGACACCCAAGTGTGACAGACAGACGGACAGACAGACAGACGGACGGACGGACAGACGGACAACGGACAAAATGATCCCTAAGTGTCGCTGTGCTTCGCAGGCGACACAAAAACCACCAACACATGAAAAGAAGCGAACTCACAATATGGGAGTGAGATCAGATGACCAGGAGGAGTCAGCATCTCCTGCTTGCGTGTAACACACTCAGAAGAATTGTTACATCCGGTTACTTCCATTTCGGAAGATACAAGTGTATTCTGTGGTTGGTGGTTCAAATGGTCTAAGACAGAATACCATCCACCATTCTGAACAATGGGACATCATAGTGTATGACGAGTTCCCCGTATCGACCGTAGTACTTCCTCAGTGACGATGTCAGTATATCACGACGTATCTCTGACTGAGGAGCTTATCTGAATGACACCTAGCTCGTAGGTTTTTGAAATATAAATTGTCTTATCACAAGGTTTTGGAAATAAGAAGCGCATTCAATTCATAAGAGAAATCATACATTCTTTTTTAACAAGAGGCACATTAGGAAATTGAACAAAATTGGCGTATTACTCTATCGGAACCTTGATTTGTTTGACTCCTCTGATTTTTATTAAAATTGAAATATTGGTGATTGAAAAGATGACAAAAATTTGAAAAAAATATATCTCAATCCTAATCTGCAGGGTAAAGAAATCAAATTCAATCTAATTACTTGAAAATTCACAAAAGCATTCAGCTTTAAATAGATACAAACAAGGCAAGCGTGGCATTCCCTCATACTTGCATGTTCTATATATACAATCAGCACAAGGATTTCAAAGTCAAGTACATAGTGAACTGTACTTTGAGTCTTGAAAATAAAACGTGCCTAACATCTCCCAATAGGGAAAATTTGTGGTTCATTGTGATATTGACCTTTGACCATTGATCTTGAAAAATCAATAGGATTTATACTCTACCCATGCGGAGCATTTGTGGAAGATTCAATTATCTATGATAATTGCTTTGGCTTGTATGTTGTTCACAAGGATTCTTGGGTCAAAAGTCAAGATCACAGTGAACTTAGGCTTATAATCCTTGTGAACAGCATAGAAATCAAAGCAATCACCACAGAAACATCAAACCTTCCACAAATGTTTCCCATAGCAAGAGGATGAACCTTACTGATTTTCAATGTGAAGGATCAAAGGTCAGGGTCACAGTGAACTTAGACTTATTAGATGGGGTTAATTCTCTCCCTGTGGGGAATAATTGTGGAAGGTTTGATGTTTCTTTGATGATTGCTTTAGCTTCTATGCTGTTCACAATAAAATTCGGACACACATACACACCCTCATGGACATACTCCATCATGGACGTCAGGCAACGATGCCATAACAGAGTTGCGATGGGATAATAAATATTTACTTTTTCCAAAATGCATTAAAAATTGGGGAAAAATGGAAAACAATTGTAAGAAAGTAATTCTTTTTTGTACCTGTCGTTATTTGAACCAAGTATCCTTGAGTCCGTGCGTACAGAAAAAATTCCTATTTACAACCTTTTAAAAACACGAAAAGTCCAAAAGTTGAGAGTTTATTTATTTTCAAGTTCAATTACATATGATTATAAGGAAATGAGCCATTTCAGGGAAATGAAAATGTTAAAAAATATTAATTATACATACGTATATGCATACCCTTTAAAACAAAAATAGAAACGATTTGAAAATAAAAAAAAAACAAAATAAAAAAGTGATACTTTCATTCAAATTACTGCATCAAGAAGAAAAGGTAAAAATGAACTAGAAAAAAGAGACACAAATGTTTGTTGAGAGTTTCGAGGTTAAAAAAAACCCCGATATATTTGACTGAATAATTCTCTAGTCGCAACGCAATGCATATGATATACATAGGATCTCAAATGAATTTTCATTTCATACGATGTATTAATATGAAACGAGTTGTGAGTTATATATCCCCGAGCCTTGGTGAGGGGATATAAAACGCACAACGAGTTTCATAATACATCGTATGAAATGAACATTCATTTGAGATTCTTTTTATCACATGATATTGCCTAAAAATATGTATTTCTAAGGTGAAATCAACGTTTCCGAGAACTACAGAGGCGAATCACGCCGTGATCTATAAGTTGTCTGCCAAGCCATGAGAAGAAAGGTCCCCATCGTATAGATATTCTGTGCGTAAGAGAAAAGTATTTCAATTTTGAATAGTATTTTAATGCAAGAATTAATTCAACAACAACAATTTTAATACTTGATATTGACTCCGGGTCTGAATTAAACAGTTGACCGATATTTGAAAGGTCACATTTGTCAAGGTTTATGTGATTATGTTCCAAACTTGACCAATCGCATTCAAGCAGAGCGATATGTAACGTGTGATCATATATTTATGAAATGGCTTTATGAAACTGCATAACGGGTGTATCATGTGATAAATAAAGTTATAAAGTCTACGATATCAGGAGCATTCCAGTACAATAAAGTAAATATCATTAACCTTAATATAATTACATAAGGAAGAAAACAAATTCAATTAAAATGTTGTAAAAATGAGTTAAAAGAGAGACATATTTGACTAGAAATGTTTGTTGTATGTTTCAAGATTCAATTTCGCGAGCTATCAACCGATATTCCTCTAGTTTCCGAATGCAGTATTCATATAGACATTGGCATCTGAAATAAAAGAAAGATTTATATTCAAATTTCTACAATGGCAAGCATTCTAGAAATATAAATAAAAGGTAAAAACAAAATTATCAATACTGCATTTAAGTTTAATATATTTGATTTTAAACATAAGAATTAGCTAAGGACAGAAATAAGCATTGATCGAGATACCCATTTTCAAAATAATTTGTAACAATTCTTGACAGAGAATATACTTAAATATATTTAATTCAGTACAGAAACACTTTTAACTTGGTAGACCTCACCCTCGGGAACTAACAGTCCAACATCTGCGAGGTTAACTTACTTGGTAGACCATACCCTCGGGGACTAACAGTCCAACAGATGCGAGGCTAACTTACTTGGTAGACCTCACCCTCGGGAACTAACAGTCCAACATCTGCGAGGTTAACTTACTTGGTAGACCATACCCTCGGGGACTAACAGTCCAACAGATGCGAGGCTAACTTACTTGGTAGACCTCACCCTCGGGGACTAACAGTCCAACAGATGCGAGGCTAACTTACTTGGTAGACTTCACCCTCGGGGACTAATAGTCCAACAGATGCGAGGCTAACTTACTTGGTAGACCTCACCCTCGGGGACTAACAGTCCAACAGATGCGAGGCTAACTTACTTGGTAGACCTCACCCTCGGGGACTAACAGTCCAACAGATGCGAGGCTAACTTACTTGGTAGACTTCACCCTCGGGGACTAACAGTCCAACAGATGCGAGGCTAACTTACTTGGTAGACCTCACCCTCGGGGACTAACAGTCCAACAGATGCGAGGCTAACTTACTTGGTAGACTTCACCCTCGGGGACTAACAGTCCAACAGATGCGAGGCTAACTTACTTGGTAGACCTCACCCTCGGGGACTAACAGTCCAACAGATGCGAGGCTAACTTACTTGGTTGACCTCACCCTCGGGGACTAACAGTCCAACAGATGCGAGGCTAACTTACTTGGTAGACTTCACCCTCGGGGACTAACAGTCCAACAGATGCGAGGCTAACTTACTTGGTAGACCTCACCCTCGGGGACTAACAGTCCAACAGATGCGAGGCTAACTTACTTGGTAGACCATACCCTCGGGGACTAACAGTCCAACAGATGCGAGGCTAACTTACTTGGTAGACCTCACCCTCGGGGACTAACAGTCCAACAGATGCGAGGCTAACTTACTTGGTAGACCTCACCCTCGGGGACTAACAGTCCAACAGATGCGAGGCTAACTTACATGGTAGACCTCACCCTCGGGGACTAACAGTCCAACAGATGCGAGGCTAACTTACTTGGTAGACCTCACCCTCGGGGACTAACAGTCCAACAGATGCGAGGCTAACCTACTTGGTAGACCATACCCTCGGGGACTAACAGTCCAACAGATGCGAGGCTAACTTACATGGTAGACCTCACCCTCGGAGACCAACAGTCCAACAGCTGCGAAGCTAATCTACTTGCGTTTTCGTTAATCCAGTATTTGATGTCTACAGTCAGTTTTAGAAATTCTTTTGCTGACAACAAGGTAACGCCAATCTCTGGACAGACGAGGTACCTTAACTAATTCCTAATAAAATATCATTGGAATTAAGATATAGTAATATACTTGCGATACCTTGTTTCGTATTCGCTGATAAGTCATCATAGGTGTTGGTGTCACCTGAGGAACCTTGTACGGCTTCATACACACTAGAATACGAGAAAGACAGAAAATGATTTAATAAAACCATTGTAACTCGCAATGACTTTTCGTCAGCTATGTCTGTAAAAAATGTTAATTAAAGAAAGCCAAAACGTTATGTAAAACTTTGGTACAGCCTGAAAGATCGTGGAATTCTTTATTAAATGATATTTTAAGTTTAAAATAAATAAACATTAATATTATCTTCTTCATCCTTTCATCTTGATTTTCAAATTCTTTATTATTAATCAGGCTAAATAGAATTAAACTTAGCGCAGCCATCTTCTTCTATTTTAAAAGAGGTGGTATGAAAATCATTTTTTTTAAAGGGTTTTATCAGTATGCCTTAAGAAGGTTTTTTTTTAGGTTTGTTCATTTCCTTCGTGAAGGAAAAAATATACCGAGCGTTTGGTTATCAAAGAAGGCACATTAATTATCCCTTTTCTTTCTCTTACCTATGCGTTTTCTTGTACTGCCTGATTCTACTGAATTTCTTTCTTTTTTTTTTTTAGATATATTCTTATTGACAAAAATCGACATGTATACATACTCGTTTGTTCCTTTCATTGACACTGAAAGAAAAAATAATTTTCCATATTTCATCATGAATTATAAAAACGAAAGCATATTGCCATTCCATATCCATCACAGCATATTATAAATCTAGTGTCCCTTTGTTTAATTTTGTCATTGAAAGTCAAACAATCTTGTCTGAAACTTTTTTGGTTAAAAGAAATCGCAAGACTACATTGTTCAAGCAGATTTTTGCAGATCACTATAGAATACTATAATAATAGGTAAATGTAGTACGCATGCGTGAGAAATATGGTAGCATGTCTATTTTGAGAGCAGTAAAATGATTGTATTTGTGAAAATGAAATGCAGAATTGCAGTAATTTGTGAGTAGAGACATCATATTTTGATCAGTATATTCCACGATTGATGAACACTCCCGATAATAAACGGAGGCTGTCCTCAGACGGTAAAACTCCCAAACCCTCGCCCAAGATGTCCAAAATGGCGGAACAGGGTACAGGTGTACACGGTACAGGTGATGTAAACAAACACAGACAGGATACGTTTGAAACATCTGAATTATTAGATCGTATGACTGTTATTGCCACTGCTGTAGAACGTTTGCAAAAAGGTCAGTTCTCACTTCAATCTATGTTGGAGAGCAAGTTGGACAAATTCCGCAATGAATTTATGGCTAGCATAGATGATAAATTTAAAGCCATGAAAAGTGATATTGACCTTGAATTCGCAGTACATACAAAAGAGATAGAGTCCTTGTCACAGTCCATTGCATCTATGGTATGTCGTATAGAGAAACTCGAACACTCCCAGTCTATTGATCAACCTGCATACGCGCCTGGTAATGTACACACGCCTAACCCATTGGACGACTCCAATTTAACGCTCATAGCTACAAATGTAGATTTTAACGAAGGTGAAGATATACTACAGGTAGCTCGTGATCTGATCAATTGTTTGCACGAGGAAGCAAGCGTTTTGGCCGCAACTCGCCTTACTAGCAGGGTGCATGGAAAACCGGGGCTCGTTAAAATAGCGGTCTCTTCACTGGATGAAAAAAAGTCGATCTTACGAGAAAAAAGAAAACTTCGCGATGTAGAAACATACAAAAATGTTTTCATAAGATCAAGTAAATCGCACACAGAGAGACTCATTGAACTAAATGCACGGACATTGCTAAACGAGATACCGCACGGCAAACAGTTCAGGATCACTTCGAATGGTCGTATAATCAAAAAGAGCGAAAATAGGGGTCCCTCTGCTGAAGGGGATCGTATGAACTCTGATTAGGGAAACCCCCGACCCTTTGACTGTTTACGTATTGGTCATTTGAATGTATGTGGATGGACCCAGGCTAATAATTTTTTAAGATCAGAACTTGTACGTTTTTTAAACTGTGATATTATTAGCCTGAATGAAACTCATTTAGTTGACGCTGATGAAATTGACTTACATGCTTATGGATATAAGTGGATTGGCTTTAATCGACGTCAAATTCATGTTAATGCCCCGAAAGGATCGGGTGGTGTAGGAATTTTAATTAAAAACTGTATATATGAATCATATGATGTACAAGTAGTCGACCAATCATATGAGGGAATTTTGGGTGTTCAGCTTACCAACAAGCACACTGACTTAACGATTTTTATCTATACACTTTATCTACCACCGGAGAATTCACCCTGGGGACGGGACGCCAGTTCCTTCTTTTCATATCTACTTACACAGGTGTATTTACAAAGCGAAGTGGACGCTATTATTCTCTGTGGGGATTTAAATGCGAGGATTGGAAATAATCAAGAATGTAACAATAACTTCGATGATATTCCACGTCGTATATCTAATGATAAAACTTGTAATCAGCACGGGAAATCATTACTTGAGTTTTTAAACGATAGTCGTTGTTGCGTACTGAATGGTAGATTCGGAGACAATTCAAAAGAGTGTACGTATCATTCAACCCGTGGTCACTCGGTAGTAGACTACGTCTGTGTTCCGCATGACGTTTTCTCAAGATGCGAAAACTTCGAAATAGTCAATTGTAGAGATGTGGTTGAACTGAATAACCTCGTCAACTTACTAGGAGAGAGGAGTAAAATTCCGGACCACAATGCGATAACTTTTGATTTTAAGGTGTTCACTCATCTACAACATCATGGCGAACGTGGCGCTGATGCAGCTAAAAAACGTTATGATTTACGAAGAATTCCTGTGGACTTTATGAATTCGCCAACAGCGTTGGCCGCTATTGATGCCCTAATAACACATATCGAGCGGTGTCGTGAAATTCAATGTCAAATTGATGATCTGTACGGTTCATTTACGAAGCTAATAACTGAGGAAATGTCAGCGAAAATACCGTCATTTGATTGGTCTTCTAATTCACGGAAACGGCTACGCCCACATAAACCGTATTGGAACGACGAGCTGACAAACCTTTGGAAGTCTATGCGCGAAGCTGAAAAATGCTTTCTAAAGTGTGAATTAAACGAAAGACACAGAAAACAAGAGTTACGACAGAAGTACAAAGACTCGTTAAACGCATTAGACAGACGTATTCGATATTTCGAAAGAAAACACAAAAAGGAGATCGCGGTGAATATTGAATCGGTACATTCGAGCAATCCTAAAAAGTTCTGGGACTACATAAAAAAACTTGGTCCGCAGCGTAAAACCAAGTTTCCTAATGATTGCTATGACAAGAATGGCGATGTGACGTCGGATCCTAATATTTTGAAGGAACCATGGGAAAACGATTTTCACCGGCTTTATAATCCGCCGAGTGACGACACATTTGATGCGGAATTCAAGGCTAACGCAATGAACCACAAAGATCACATAGAACGCATTATGCTTGACCCTTTATACGTACCAAACGCGGATCTTAATCATCAAATCACGGAGGATGAAGTCCGACATGTTGTATCGAGGGCTAAATCCGGTAAAGCTTGCGGAGTAGACGAGCTGCCTAACGAAGTATTAAAATCGGACGGCGTTGTGAAAATTTTGCACCAAATGTTTATGTTGATATTTGACTCTACCGTTGTACCGACATTATGGCGAAAAGCCATCGTTTGCCCGTTATTAAAAGACTCAACGTCAGACCCGCTAATTCCACTGAACTACAGAGGGATTAGTCTACTCTCCGTGGTGGCGAAAATTTACAGCTCTGTGCTAAACAACAGGCTCATGACGTACCTTAACAGTAACAACCTCTTAGTTGATGAACAGAACGGCTTCCGAGGGGACAGATCTTGCTTAGATCACGTGTTTACGCTGAACAGTGTTTTGCAAAACAGGAATTCTACTTTTGTTACCTTTATTGACCTGCAAAAAGCGTTCGATCTCGTAGATAGAGACATGTTGGCGTACAGTTTACTCATTAACGGAATCGACGGCCATTTCTACAAAGCTATAAAAGCTCTCTACCAAGACACCGAATCATGTGTGCGTTTGGGTGGTCAACATACGAACTGGTTTGCGTGTTCTTCCGGCGTGAGACAGGGAGATAACCTCTCCCCCACACTTTTCGCCCTATTTATCAACGACCTTGCAACGGAAGTTAAAAACCTTAACAAAGGCATCGATATAGGGAGCGACAAGCTTAGTATTCTGTTATATGCGGACGATATCGCTTTAATCGCCGAGAACGAAAGTGATATGGAATTGATGCTTGGGGTTGTCGATAACTGGTGCAAACAGTGGCGATTACGCATTAATAGCAATTCTCTGTAAGCATTTTAACAATTTCGGCACGCATGGTCTCCGATTTTCATGAAATTTCACACATAAGTAGGGACCAATGAAAAATGGAAAATTTGACAAAAAAAATAATTCTAGGTCATCTGGTTACCATGGCAACGGCCTTTAAAGTATCAAAATTGGCAAAATTGAGCTAATTTGAAGCTCTATAATTTGGTCTATATGTGACATCAATGGAAGATTTTTTATGCATCCTAAAGAATAGGACATAAAATTTTAAATAAGCTCACTAGTAGTGTCTGATATTGTAAAAAGGCTGGTTACCATGACAACATAATTAGCTAATTTTGATATATTGATTTCGAAATGCTGTTTGTATTTTCCAATTTTTCTTCTCTCTTGATGGGTATATAATAAGGAAATATGATTCATTTTATAAAATGAGCAAATTCAAGATAAACCCACTTGTTGCTATGTACATAAGTTACCTTGGCAACGGTAACTATGGTCTTTAATATTACTTATTTTGCAACTTCAGAGTCATTTAAAAAAATTTTGCATCATGATGAACAGATAAAAATTGTTGGGAAATATCCAACACAAAGAGCTCTTTCAAAAACCGTGAAAAAGCTATGGGGAACATATGTTACCATGGCAACCATTTTTTATTATTTTCATAAAACAGTAATTATTAATCCCAGGAAGTTCAAATTTAATAACAATAAAGATCAAGCAAGCCTCTATCAAAATATAATAAAAAAGTTTCAAATAATTAATGGTTGCTATAGTAATTTGGCCATACATTACAAAAATAAGCATTTTTTGTTGTTTTTCGAAGTCTTTTCCTCAAAAAACGAAACAGGCTTACACAACCTTTTTTAGATATTAGATAAAGCAAAGTCTAAACTTTATTTTAGATTTAAAAAATTTCAGATTACTTAACTTTTGATGCCCGTATCCAAGGACTCAAAGTGGGTCTGTGTGCAATTTTACACAATCGTTCCCATAGCAACGGGCTATTTCCTGAACATTTTTTTAAAATTTTCTTTTGTGTAATGAAAGATCTACTTAAATACATTAATTAATTTTCATCACTTTGAATTAAAATTCAATGATCTAGTAAAAAAAGGACTCTAAATATTGTCCAAAATTGCTTTAATTTTTGCGATTTGAGGTCATGTTGCCATAGCAACGAACAGAAACTTTGTCCCAATGTAAATGCTTATGTTTTATTTGAATAAAAAACTCAAAAATGTAAGTAATTTATCGTTGAATTTTGAAAAAATGACAAAAATACTATTTTGATAGGGTACCTGTGTTGTTGCTATGGAAACATATAGATAAGACCATAAACCCAACATTATTATTACTTAACTTGAAAGAGCAATGATAGGGTACTGATAATTCATTAGTGTTTGTTTTAGATTATGCTGCATAAATTATTTATGTGACTTCAAAAACGCCCAAAAATGCATTTTTTCAATATTCAAAGTCCGTTTCCATGGTAACCGGATGTGATATTAAGAAAATTTTTAATAAATTTTTACTTTTGGGTCAGACCCAACCTTATGTACAAATTTTATCAAAATCTGAGACATGCCGTGCCATGCGTCCTTCATAAAAGTGCAAATGCTTACAGAGAATAGCTATTAACGCTACAAAACCGAAAGTTGTGCATTTCCGGAAAAAACAGCGCCGCAGATCTGATCATGAGTTTAGTCTAGGAGGAGACAAGTTGGAGTACGCGTCAACCTACAAGTATCTGGGCGTACTGTTCGAGGAATTTGTAACATTTAAGGCCAACGCCGAAAATTTGGCTAAATCAGGAGGCCGCGCACTCGGATCCATTATCTCTAAAATACACCCCAACAAGTCTATTGGATTCAAAACTTACGAAAAACTATATTACAGTGGAGTTGCGCCTTGCGCCTATCTTAGACTACTGCAGCGGGATATGGGGTTTTTCGAGATCCCTTAATATCGAATCTGTTCAACATCGTGCGTTGAGGTACTTTCTAGGGGTACATCGATTTACTCCGATTTTATCTCTCCAAGGAGAAAGTGGTTGGGTACCAGCATATTGTCGTCACCAACTCAATGCGATACGCTTTTGGAATCGTTTAATTACCATGTCTGATGACAGACTAACGAAAAAGGTATTCGTGTGGGATAAGGAACAGTCGAATCGATCTAACTGGTCGAATAACATGAAGCGACTTTTCGATTCGCTCGATTTGGCCGATGTTTATGACAACTGCGCAATATACGATTTGGCTCAGGTCGAAAGTAGAATTTACCGTAACTTTGTCAACACTTGGCACGAAGATCTTCAAAATATATCAAAACTCAGAACTTACCGAGTGATAAAACACGACTTTCAGACTGAACCTTACATTATCATGGATCTACCGAAGCCCGAAAGGTCGGTTATGGCTATGCTTCGTTGCGGAATTCTACCACTCAGAATTGAGACTGGACGGTACTCTGGTGAACCCGTCGAAGAACGTATTTGTAATTTTTGTGACAAAAACGATGTCGAGGACGAACGACACTTTATTTTCCATTGTTCATTGTATGAAACAATTAGAAATAACTTTCTTGTTAAAATAGAATCACAAAATATTTCTACATTTGATGATAATTTCTTTTCATAATGCATAACCATCCAAGAAAGTTAGCAAATTATTTAAAGAATGCTTTTGAAATAAGACAAAACAAATTAAGAAGAACATTTTCTCTTTCAAACTCATAAATGCGTAAAATTTTATTCATATTTTCTATTTGAAGTGACTTATAGGTCCGTTGGGCCGGGTGTTTGTATCATTTGTTATATGTCTCTGTTTTCACTCATTTCGTATACACATGTCATTATAATAAACAATTTACTTACTTACTTACTTACTAATAGGGGACGTAGTCGGCGCGAAGCGCCGACGAAGTCGCCGTCAAGATAGACGTGTGTACATGAATAAGCAAAAAGCATGCATTTTCCCGTATTTTTTACTATACCTTCAACTCAAAAATTGTGTGCACTGTTCATGCGGAAACGGCGAACGTTAGAGAAGACAGAAAGGTTACGAATGGAAATGCACATCACAGGCTGACGATGTTTATCTATCAAAAAATAAAAACCAACCTTTTGTTGTTTTTTATCGTACATACAGGGAAAGAAGAAGAACAAACGGTCAGCTTTTATTTCTTATTTAATTTCAGATAAACATCGGCAGCTTGTGACGTTCATTATGACGTCGTTTTTGAAACGTAAATGCGCGTGAAGTTTTGTGTACCGCATACATTAACAAGTAAACAAAGAGGGAAGATGCCTTTTAAACAGAGATTTAAACACGAAATGAAGTATTTCATCGTAAGATCGTACTGCCGAACCGCACGCAACATGTAGCAGATCGATTTCAGTCGAAACTATGTATATACAGAACTTTAGAAACGTGTGATAAGCACAACCTACCTCGACAGTTATAATATTTCACTGCCACTGGCGAAGATGAATGACAAAAGTAGATCAAACATTCAACCTAAATTTTGAATAAGTCTGATCCACTAATACCCGAATTTGCACAGTATACATCCTAAAAACTAATGGAACCCATGGGTACACACAAGCGCTGTACACACTGTACACAGTGTCGGTGCATGCACAGCCCGTCCTTGAACTTCGTCTGGCATGATGCGTCACTGACTACGTCACATTGACAATAAGGTCACTCACACAATGTACACGTGAACTCATAATTATGGGAGCAATGGGGAATCGCCAAAGATATACTAGTACATCGATGATCAAATTGATAATTTAAATTCCTTGGTGGATCTTTTTTCTCCCTGTACGTATGATAAATAACAACAAAGGGTTGATTTTTATTTTTTAATAGATATAACTTAATAAACAACGACAACCTATGGTTTCTACTATATATTGTTCACTTGTAGTTGTACAGCTCTTTATCGCCGAAAATTGATTTCAAACTTTTTTTTTAATGACATGTACGTAAGTCGTCATTTATTTCAAGCTGGATTTATTATCATTATCATTTTTCTTGAAAAAGGTGGGAGGGGGGGGGGGGGGTATTATTTTTTTATCTATCATTTTCATATATTTGTCTATCATATAGTTATCTATAGCTACATCTCTTTATCTTCAAATATTGATTGAAAACATTTTTTTTCGGAATGACACGTCAAACCTTTCATCTGTTTTTGTTTTTGTTTTGTTTTTGTTTTTTTTTTTTGGGGGGGGGGGGGGTTCTTACTATGATTTGATGAGAAATCTCAAGTCAGACAGTCCTTTTATTTACCTAGAATACCCCCACCTTCCCTCTGCTACATGTAATCATAGACGTATATCAAGATATCTGGATATACGTCTATGATGTAATATAATGTTTCCCCACAATAATCTAATGCAAAGGCCATGCTGAGCTTGGAATACCAACAGAAATTGCAGACATGTAACATAAGATTTTCATGAAACTTTGTGTTGTCCATGCATGAATTGATAGGACAGCACGTTTTGGTTTTCAAGGTCAGAGCTTATAATGTGTACACATGTGTAGCTTCTTCACAGTGTATTCTTCATTTTCTCATTACATGAGATTATGACATGAATAATAACGATCAATAGAATCAGTTCTACATGCTAATGCAAAAGAAGTAAATTAAAAAAGAGACAATAATAGAATATCATTTCGCTTTTCAGGAGGCTAGTAAGAGCTTCATATCATCATGCTGTTTTGTCCATGTGGTAGAAATTATACTGAATTTTATTTCGCTCTGGCTAGATCACCCGTGTCAGTGGCGGATCCAGCTCCCCCTTTGCCGGGGGTCAAGGGGCGAATTTTGCCGAATTTTACTGAAAATGGGCCAAAATATATCTGTTTTTATTTTACATTTTTGGGTCAATGCCAGGAAGGGGGACGCCCCATCCGCACCCCCTTGAATCCACCGCGCACTGTGTGTGAAATTTACGGATAAATAGTTCCAATGGTGATAAAAAAATATGCATGAGGCTACATGTAGCACTACAAGCTAAATGTCATTATGCTGCTGAGGTAGAAATCACTGTGATTGTCATAACTAGGATGATAACACAACTTTAACCTCTTTAGAGAAGACAGGGTTCCGACAACTGTCCTCGATCTCTGAAAGTCAGTCGGACTCCTCGAGTGATATAACATAGTGAGCTCGCTACAGCCGGCAGAGCACAGACTGTATTACGCACGTCCTCTTTTTGTATCCATTTACATATTCAGTATCTGTGTTGCTTGAACCCCTGCGTTTTACGGTCTTGTGTGTGGTCATCTAACAGTGAGGAGGTTGTTTTACACTATAATTGTGCGTTCTTCGAGACCTCTGGGAAATCGGAATAGTGGGAGGGTTGTCCGTAATCCAGGATAACTACACCGTCTGCTACTTATGTGGCAGATGGCGGTTTTAAGTCGGCACCGGTTGCCCATTGATCACGTTGGTTTATGTGTGGTCTTTTATGTGTAATGTTACTATGGTGTGAGTTGGTGTCCCTTTTGCATCTCTTTCTGTTGTGTGTGTGTGAGGGTGTGAGGGTGTGTGTGTGTGTGATTTTTTGCATTGGGTGGTTTGGGGTTTTGCTGTGGGTGATGCAACCTAGTATTGTTGGAGACCCCCTCCTCTCTTTTTTCTATCAGTGCTACGTCCCCTTCATGGCTTTGCCATAGTTCATATTACAATGATGAAAAAAAAGTAAAATAAAATCAAAACAAATTCCGTTACCTTTCTGTGTTTTCGTTGATAAGTCATCATACGTGTTGGTGTCATGAGCCGGACGTTGGATCGCATCATATGTCCTAGAACAATATATACAAGAAAGAGGTAAGTAAATGTTTATGATTTTCATGGATGAATTAGAAATTTTTATTTTCATGTACTATGTTGCAACATTTTATAGACAGTTATTTTACTATCTTATATCAGTACATTATTTACTCCTTTACATACAAATTTATCTACAAGATATTACAATTGTTTCAACCCGTGATTAAGGGACCTTTGATATTTTCCTTCCCTTTTCTCTTTTAAATCCCCTTAATGTATAATACCTAGAGGGTGTGTTATGTGCATATAAGAGTAGACAATTTAATAAAAGTTACTTGTGTGAATTTAAAATTAAATGTATGCTCATGAAATTCCTGGAATTTGAAATGCATAAAAGGAAATGGAAATCGCTTCTTTTCGCCTCCATTAAAAAAAGTGAATGAAAGCCAAACCCTTAACCTAAAATCAGAATCCAAACATTATTTCAATCAATAGGCATACGAAAAACGAACACAAAATAACACAACCAAATAAAAGGGGGGAGAAGATCATCAACAGTGCACAGCGGAACACATTCTCACACAACGAGATAAAGCGAACTAAAGACTCAAACAACACCATATAAACTTCTTAATGTCGGAGCAAGATTCATACAACATAAATGATAAGAGTAATACATGATATATGAGACAATTAAATTTACTTGATCAAAGACAGTTATGAGTGTCTTAGTGATTTCATTATGAAGTTTCTCTTTGGGAACGGTGTTCTGTCATGGTTAACGTGTCCTTCGTTTTTTTATGAAAGATGTTCAACGAATCAATTCGAATTTGTTCTTTATGTTTTGTTCTCTGTGTGCTTTGTTTTATTATCTGTTTCTTCTATTTATCTCTTAGTTAACCATAGAAAATTAAAAACTTATACTTACTCGTTTGTTCCATTTCTTGATGCTGAAAGGAAAGCGATATTCATATTTTTAAAATGCTCGTGCCGTATTTCTTACGCATGACGATTTGTATACAAATAAAATAATCATTTTAAAGGTATAATGTATTTGAAGACTTTTGATATGTTTTAAATTTCGCTGAAGTACTCCTGAGATTCTAAAATTAAGGTCGAAAGAGGTAGGCGTACTTGTATAGAGAGTAAAGAATATTTTAGCTTAAATAGATAAATATGAATTCAAGAAGATTCTGACGATAATCTCAACAGCACTCACAATAGAGCACCAACTTGAGCATCGACGGACCCCTAGCAAGCTAGAGGTGGGACAGATGCCCGGGAGGAGTAAGCATCCCCCGTTGGCTAGCCGCACCCGCCGACGATGTTCACGCGAAAATGAAAACAATATATAAAATACATACACTGTATGAGATTATGTCTCTATAGAAAGTGCTATGTCAGGGAAAATATTCAAAACACTTCCTGTCAATATTTATTATAAGGCAAAATGTTGTCGTCCTAAGTGGGTAACAATATGCTCATGTTCGTTTTACGAATAATTGTCCTCGATTGCTCCTGTTTGTGCGTATTAGTTTTTTCTTTTTGATTTTTGTACTTTTGGATGTTCTGCCGCTGTTGCTTTATAGTATCAATATAGCTAATAAGCATTTTAAAAAACATATTGTTATTTTCAAAACTTAGAGGTGAAGATGTCGAAGAAGCGGACGAAGCGCTATGAGGTTTTGCTTATATTGTATTAAGAATAATTACCTTGATACATATTTTCTTACCTGAAAGCATCCAATCATGTCGTTTCAAAAATAAAACGAGGTGAATTATTCCCGCTATTATCGCACTACTTAACATTCCAGCAAAATACATCCCTATCATTGCACTGTTGCACGATTGTGATTCTAATGGCGTGTGAAAAGAACCTGTTATAAAAGTAAGTATAGAGTATGAAAATTTGAATCTATATTCAATAAATTGTGTTTCTTATTCATTTATACTGTACTATGGATATCAATCAACTCCGATTAGATAAAGAATAAAGATATACTTCAGCACAAAACACGAGACCCGAATCAAAATCAAAATCAAAAGGCATAAATATTCTTGATAATTATAAAACATTATAAAGCCATGGATAAGGTCTCTAAAGGTGAAAACGAAAGAGAAAGCAGACAAAAAACGGAGAGAACAACATCGTACCATAGCAACAAGGATGACAACACTATTTTTATAAACAAGTCATCGGGGTGGGGGGGGGGGGTTATTTTCGTTAGGAATAAACAAACAGGATAAATTCAATACTATCATTTAATAAGTAGAGATAAATTTGCAGCATGGACCAGACATGCACGTTTCGTGAACTTAACCCTCGTCAGTAATCCTCAGTCTAAACAATGAAATATGGCCAAAGAATGTGAAAGTTACTTTGACCAAAAGAGTACCAAAAGACGTAGCAGAATGGGTGGGATATGATGCTACGGTACCCACGTTTTAGAAATTTCAAGAAATTTTGATAACAGAAATTTTCGAATGCGTTGAAGAAGCGATCAACCGAAGTTGATCGAACTTGGCTATATGTGCCCTACTGGTCCACCAGCAGTGACACTTACCTAGTGGTACAAATGTTAAACTCTTCAAATTCAAAAGCATCATTAATATGCATTTCTAATGAAACTGCACCCTCTTCTTAAAATATCAACTAAAACTCATAGTATGTGAAACAGTATATTTGATCATAATTATTAAATGAACTCCGACTTTGAAAAAAAGAAAAAATTCATTCTCATTCAGTGAACGGTATTTGCAAACAAACCTTTAGATACAAGAGGGAAAAGATTTTCAAGACAACATTGCAAGGATCTGAGCGAGGCACACTTGTACATGTTTCTGTAAGGACTTGAAACATCCGGCGAATTTTCTTTTAAGGTTGGAATGAGCAAATACACCACAAGCATGATACACTGCCGGTTTCCAAAACAGTTTAGCATGATACATAGCAATAACCGGATTACTCTGATAAAACCTCCTAAAAAGTTATTGATCACTTCATTTTCCAGGTCAGGACCCTTCAATTACAGATTCTACGTAACCATTTGGTTTATCCATCCGAAAAAGATATGCACAAAATATGATGACAATGGATGCTTGGTAGGAAAACCATTAGCATAAATATCTTTTAAAAAGTATGAGGTGTGCCTAGTATTTCACATATAGTAGTTTCAAGTAGTAGATTTGATGCTTTCTCAAACCAGCTGAATTTGTACAGTAGTAAAAGCCTAGATCTAATATGAATCTCGAATAAAAAACATTTTAATCAAGCAGATGCCTTAAATGAAGTATTTTCTTTCTAGTGGCTTCTTCTGTCAAAAGTATACCAGAAATGACGTTACTTACATCTGATGTCCAGGACAGCAGGATCAGAGGTTTGACTGTACGACCCTAGAGGTGATGAAGCTGTACATGTACATGGCTGGTTATTGTCGGCCATGGTGGCTACGAAGGTCAAATTTGATCGGCCAACAGAGTTTGTTATGCTGCTGTTAAAAGTACGATTACCACACTTCCATGACCAAGTGGCCTGGGGGTTACCATCCTCTAATATACTGCATGAAAGGACGATATTGCTACCCATTAAATGAGTGAGCGTGTTGTATGACATCACAGGCTTTCCTTGTGGAGAGTCTGAAATTTGACAGTTTAATTATTTGTTGTCTTTTCGGAATGCGGAGTTATTTCTCATTTGAGATGGTATCTGACTTAAACCATGATGATGTCATGAAATTGATATGGTAAGGTCCATTTTGTACCGTATTTTCCTAGATATTTAGGGAGGTTTCCATAGTATATGATGGTGTCACTATGTCACATCAGATATCGTTTAAAACGGAAAAAATGTTGTTTTCAAAAAAAAAAAAAAAAAAAAAAAAAACCAAAAAAAAAAAAAAAAAAAACCCAAACCCCCCCCCCAAAAAAAAACAAAAACAAAAAACAAAAACAAAAACAAAAAACGAGTAGTGGATCAGAGGACTCATTTACAATATTGCTCCTAATAGAACATGATAAACTCGCACCAGCAAGCCAATTGCTTACAAATTTCTATATGCCCATCATACTTCGGGAAGCGATTGGAATATCTGTCTACTTGTCTCCGTAGTCAATGCTTTGAATATCTTTCATGCAGCACCCACAAATGACTTGTATATATGTCTAGTCTTGACGTCACATCGTGTGTATTCCGCTGTGATCACTGCAAAGTAGTAATGTTGGAATCTTCTCATTATTTTTCTCGATAACAAGTTAGAAGAAGGAAAGGGAATGATCTTCAGCATGACCACCCTGCACTCACCCAGCGAAACAAACCAACAAGAGAGTGACACATAAATGGCATCAGACAAAACTACAAATCGCAAAAAGACACAACAATATTCACTAGAACATCATGCAAACCAATCGTAACAGACGCACAGAAACATTAAACATTGATGACAACACAGAAAAGGAAGGAGACCAATGTGTACCCGGCGCCGACTTTGGACGGTCATCTGCTTTTAGCAAATGGTGTGGTTAGAAGGTCAGTTAGATATTGTCAATACGCAATAATTACACTCAATATTTTAAAGGTCTGACATTGCATTTTCTCTCTTTAATTTTCAATGTCTGTTGAACTTTTTAAAAAGCGTTAGATAAGAAATAGCAGTCTCGAACTAAGCGTAAGTGAACATTTAAATAAATCATCAGCGATATATTTGATTATTAAAAGGAAAACACAAATCATGTATGTTTTGAATTGCAAATATTTTTTTTCAAGGACTTAAATGGTATTGTTAAGGAAATGAAAATAAACCAGCATACCATAACCTCAATGTTAAACCCTTTTATGTTAATTTATTAAAAGATTCAAATTAACTAATTTTAATTTTTGATTGAAACATGATTTTCATTATAATCTATGATTTTAAACTTCATTTTCCCTAGATTAAATGAAGAAAGGTATAAACCAGAAGTCAAAAAATATTCAAAGGTTATTTTTCTCATATTTTTCAACCAATCCAAAAAAAAAGGAAAACTCTATTGTTCTATATTCACTAATTTCATACTTAAAACTTAAAGGAAACAAGTCAAATCAAGGAAGTAAACATTTACAGTGACATGGAAATTTTTAAAAAATGAAGAAGGATGTGATTTAGTGAACTTCGACAGACCTTTATTTGTTCTCTACTGATATGCATCATTCGAATAACTTTATGAAGATACAATAGAGTTTTACTGTAGTAGGGATAATGAAATTGGTTTCAAAGGTCGAAACAAATATTCAGTATCATATTATTTTTAAAAGAGAGTTCCTTCAAGCTCAGTGATATTCCTTCACCACAGTTGCAATTCATGATTTAAAAGCAATACATGTTAAATTAGAACCACAAAAATCATGGAAGTAGATATAAAAAGAATTTCATATGGCTTGAGGAGCACTATTTACATAAAACAACCTCAACAACAAATAGAAGAATGTACAATGGAAGAAAAAATATACGGAAATAAATGTACTTTCCGTGATATTTGAAATCGGAAATATTTAATTTGATGACAGAATATAAGAGTTTTAATTAGATGAACATCTTCAAATTAGACCATTACTTTTAGCATTTTTAAGGAGAAAAAGAGAAATAATGCAACCATACGGATGTTGTCGCTTGTTACGCAAGTTGCTGCATAATTATTGTCAGAAACCTTATTGATCGAAATAGAATAAGAGAACTCGTTAGAGATATAATGGATTGTATATCGATCAACCTAGTATAAGAGAACCCGTTAGAGATATGATGGATTGTATATCATTGTATATTTTAGATTGTATATTTTGTATATAATAGATTGTATATCACAAAAAATCATTCCAAGGAATGCACGTGTCGCCTGAGAAACATAGTGACACTCAGGAATCACTTTTATAGGGTGTGACATTCAAGTGTGACAGACAGACGGACAGACAAACATTTGACAAAGTGATCCCTAAGTGTCGCTATGCTTCGCAGGCGACCAAAAAAAAAAAAAAAGAAATACCAATCCAAAATACAGTGCAGTAGACAAGCATGTTTCTGATACTGAATTCTCATCAGCGGTACTTCAGGCAAAAATGAAATTAAAAAAAATAATTTAGTGTGGCACAAATCTGTGAATTTTAGTTAACTATTTTATTGATAACGAGCGGGTTAAATTTTTTGTACTTTTTATTCAATGATGAAGTAAATATTAAATGTGGCCTAAACCTATTGAAAGGATGGTGCAAGAACTACATTTACATGGAAGATACTGACTTGAAACTTCAATTTGTGAGTTCCATGGTCTCCTTCCTTTTATGTGTTCATGCTGGAGATCCTTCCCTTTTCCGTAACAAGGGACGCAATTCGTTCTAATGATTATTCCTGCATAGCAAAAGCGATTACTAAGCCTATTTTCTTACATCTTATATCCAGTATAGCAGGATCAGACGTTTGACTATAGGACCCTTCAGAAGATGAAGCTGTACATGTACACGGCTGGTTGTTGTCCGTCTTTGTAACTACCATAGTCAGGTTAGACTGTCTGACAGAGGTGATAATACCGTTGTTAAAGGTTCTGCTACCACATTTCCATGTCCATGTGACCCGGGGATTACCATCCTCTGTTATACGACAGGAAAGTGCAACAGTATTACCTGTTACGTATGTCATTGTGCTAAATGACATTACTGGCTTTCCTTGCGGTGAGTCTAAAAAGAAAATTGAGATCATGTCGTCAATCTTAAAATTTAAACTTTATTTATTTTACAACGTTTAACAAACAAGTTACACAACTTATATTAATGTCTCACGTTGGCTCAGATGTTGGCGTGAGGGGGTCCAAGGAGCAGGAGGAAACCGGAGTACCCGGAGAAAAACCTCCTACTGAGGCCTGGGTGGGGGACCACCTACCCTCCCACATAAAACCCTTCGCCGAATCTGGGATTCGAACCCGGGACCTTAGAGGTGAGAAGCGAGCGCGCTACCACTGCGCTAACCCGGCCGTTATCTTAAAATCAATATATACAAATCTGTGAGAATCAGCTTAGCGTTAAGTAATTTGTTTGGTATATATATATTGAAAGAACTGGGCCCAAGGTTATAAAACTGTTTTGAGAACGTTCTCCGTGCTCAAACTCTGTTAGCGTACTCAAATATGAGATCGTCTCTAAAATTCGAGGTTATAAACGTCTCAAGTTTGAGAACATGCTCAAACTCTGTTAGCGTGCTCAAATATGAGATCGTCTCTAAATTTAGAGGCTATAAAACTTGAGAACGTGCTCAATAGAGAACGCCACTTGAGATTTGGTCTGGTAGAGGTTATAAAATATTTTGAGCATGTTCTCTATTGAGTTTAGTACGGCGTTAATTGAGAACGCCATTTGCCTTTCTCTCTGACACATTACTAAAGGAACATCAGGGTTGTGAATTCGAATACCGAAGTTTCCCAATCTTTTTCATTTTCCTTATTTTTACAGCTGTTTATGCATTTGAAAAATATTTGGATAGTTTTCATTTGATTTTTGATACACATTCTTGTTTTTGCACTTTGTCATTTTTATTCAAGTTGACATATTTCCCGTCTTTTCGCCTAAGTTATTATAGATATATTCACAGCTAGTTTTGTGTATTTTAGGTAGATTCTTGTTTTATAAATAAACAAGTTTGTGAACGAATTTTGATAGAATTTCAAATGATTCTCTTTCTTTGCTTGTAAGAAGATGAAGGGATTTTTTTCTTCAAATTTTCAACAAATTTACTAGAATAGGTACTCATATTTGGGAAAAAATCAAAAGAAAGGAGGGGATCTCCCAGACTCGGTATCAGCACCCACAGCAAAACACGTGATGCGAAAACAGTGTAGACACGCACATAAGGGATATATAAGGTCGTGAGTGGTACTTACGACCTTTTTCATGTGTTTTTTTTTAATTTTATATATTAAACCCATGCCGCATCTTCTGGTGTAAAAAGTATCTATTTTACAATATAACATAGTCGGGTCGACAACTGCAAAATTTTGTATAATATATAATGTCGTAACTACCACTTACAGCCTTTTATTCTCAAACATGATGTCCTATTTATAAATGAAAAAACATCGTATCTACCATTTCCAAAGAAAGGTTACCACGCATTTCCTATGGTTTATACATATTGTATGACTGTACTTTGTATTTGACGTAGGAGTAGGAGTCTTTCCCCACAACTTCAATTTTTTTTTTCAAGTTTTTGTCAATGCAGATTCTCGTACATGTAAATCTGCCATCTCAATTTTCATAATAAATATAATCTATTGCATGTGGCTTGAAAGACTTTTCTTTGTGTTGCATACCCGGATCAAAACACAGAGACTTTATTGTGTCGCATTCGAAGCATAGGTTTTACTTTGACCGGCGTCCGTCTGTCTGTACGCACCCGTCTGTCTGGTAGTCACACTTTCACATATATGTTCATAGCTTGCTTGATATGCATGATTAACCATGATGAGACTCAACACCCCATGAGGGTCATGGTCAGATTCAAGGTCAAGGTCACATATTTAGGACCATGTTCATGGCTTACTTGATATAATTTGTTGCTCTCAAACAACTTCATAACTTCCATAAGTAAAATATTTCAAAACTCTAAATGTAAAAAGATTGACCTTGAACATACTTGTGATGACGTTAGAAATTGATGAAAAGCCGTCCTCCTCGAGTTTGGAAATAAATTGAGTTGCAAAAATGACTATACATGAGAAAATTTTTAATTTTTAGTAAATTAATATATAACAAAAAGTTGTGTATGCCTGACAGATGTTCTTGATATAATCATGATGTTACCATTTTTACCAATAATTCATTAAATATGCATAGTCCGCGAGAAATAATATGATGATTAAATTATTTGTCTTTTTTTCTATTTGGTTTGCCCCCGATGTCACTTTTGCAAATGAAGTTTAATCTTAGCAAATTGCATTCAATTTGGTTGTACATACATGTATATATACAATACGTACTATACAAATGATATACAATGAAAATGAATTGTAAGGATTTTGCCGTTCTATAAGTACACGTGTGTATGTGACGTATTGTAACTCGAGTAGGGGAACAATGTTAAAAAGAAATATTTCCGTTTTCAACTGATTTATATAAAGAAGAAACATTTCCCCAAAATGTACTAAGTCGTAATATGCAGTGATGATCTATTCTAGCAGGGGCAAACACATTTTACTTCACATAAAGCATTTTCACAAACTCTTTTTGGTAAAAGGATGCTACTGTCCACAACACTCAAATGTATTGGGAATCTTGGAAATATCTTGTTTAAACATTTATTTACTACAAATATTAGATAAATGTTAAATGATCTAACCATCTCTATAAAAAGATAATAATGTTTAACGATTGATCTATATATTATTTTCAAAAATTGTATACTATTCATTCGCAGTAGTAACGAGCCGAATTCTTGGGAAAAACTAGTCGATTAAATATGCAAGTTTCGGACCCCCCCCCCCCCCCCTCCCCCCGAGAAATCTAAAAGGGAAGGGTACGGACTCAATTTATCCACATAGTCCGGTTGGATAATAGACTGGTCTCTCAAGACTAGTGAATGACTAGCCTTCTGTCGTTTTCGCGAATGTCTTACCACGGCAAACGGACATGGGCAGCCATTGAGCACGGGTTTGAGCAAGGTTCCTACCAATCTTAAAAATGTTTGAGCACGCGGCTACGTTAAGGTGCTCCACGCTGACGTCGCGCTGAAAATATTCCATTTTTACGGTGCCTGGCATTCAACTCTCAATTACAGCTTAAACGTTCTTTCTTTAGTTCAAAGCTGTATTTTTTTAATATCTGGTAGGTGACTGGTAGCTAAGAAAAAAAAATCACCAGGGGGATTCCCCTGTGTCACGTGACAGTCCTAAATATAACTCTACAATGTTGTCTCGGTTTTAAATTGAATTTTGCAAGTGGTAAATAAGGAAAAAATAATATAAATGTTATATCGTTTTCTTCAGTAAATCCTGTAGTTTTAGAAATGTGCTGGGCATTGTGACACTTAAAACGATTAAGAGGAGAAAAGACACTGAGAAGGAAAACAAGTGGTAAAAACACTGCAAAACTCGACTTTACATCCACATTTTACACAACTACTAAAATTTCTATTAAATGCGCAGCAAAATCTTGGTAAATTGAAGTGTCCTCTATAGATTCTGTTTAAAAATATCGAAATTGTACAAGGGTAGTCACCTGCAAATTACATTTTTTTACAACTACCCTATATCAGTCTATTTTCAGATGGGACCTAAACGCACAGGTGATCTGGATTACGTCATAGAAATTAAGCGGGAAAGCATTGGTTAACATGCAACATATACGTGTGTACAACATAATAACACGGGTTTTTAATATCTGATTCACTGTTAAGTGGTTTTTTTTAATTTTAGTATTATTTTTACAACGATGAGAATAATAATATACATATAATAAGAAGGCAGGCCCGGCCGGGGGGGGGGGGGGGGGGGGGGGGGGGGGGGGCTTACCCTAGACTGGTTCCCGGCCTTGGTTTTCTCCTTTATCGTTAACACTATTTGTCAAAAATGGAAGTGACTGGAATATGACTGTTTTCCCATAACCTTCATAAAAAGATTTGCATGTTAAAAAAAACCTTATATTATGCGTTGGTGTGCCTCTTAGGCTATTAAAGCCCCCTTCACACTTGCATGGATCGAGCCACCACAAACACAAGGGATGACTCAAATGAAGATATCGCCCGATTCACTCAATCAATTTCTAACTCAAATTTTGTGCAGTTGGTGAAAACTTGGTACTGATTGATCAAGAAATGTCTATTCTTCCTGAGTACATGATCAACTTTGTTATTTACCTGTGCAACTCTCTGTTATTGAGTGTAATCAGTCACCCCTATCGAAAACCATGTCAAAGGAAACGTGAAGGCAATTCGACCTTCACCTTGTTCTTCGTCGTACATGTATAGGCTAGTACCCAAGACTTTCCGAAGTGCAAGATCTTTATATCAGAAATATATAACACTTTTTTTTCAACCAGTAAACTGAAATATTTTGTTCCAGTGCTTTCACAGTAATCTTTACTTGACAGTATGGTGCATTTTTGGAGGGAAAAAAAAGGTTCTTTTTTCTTAATTAAAAAAGTCAGATTGATTAGCCCGATCGAGGTACACTAGCCTGATCGAGGTATATTAGCTCGATCAGTAGCTAGGCTACCTTTCCCCAACCTGTCAAAAGACAAAGTGAAAAATGCTTCCGTTCAGAAGCCTGCCGTCTACTATTACATATCATACCAGTAGGCAACACGCATAAAACGTCGTTTGACCATGCAGATATAATCGCTTCTGCTTGCTTATCCTTATATGGATGGAAATGCTCCCCGAAACACCCCCGCAAACGCCAGAGTACGTCTTCCGCCATGTTTTTCAGCTTGGCCAAGGTCAAGGTCATTTACCCCATACCGGTCTGTATTCCTCACGAAGTAAAAGAGGAAACCAAGGCCGGGAACCAGTCTAGGCTTACCCCGGGAGGGAGGGTAAGCCTCGTCCGGACATCCGCTTTTAGTATATATGTTTTTTCAAGTTAAAACATTCTTTGTGGGAAAGTTTGTAGTAGGGAACAACTCTGGTGATAAAGGTTGCCGTTAGACAATGAAACTTCTGCTGATCAAATATCCAACCCGGCGGACTACTGACCGTCTTCTAATTTTGTATTTAACAAAATTGATTGTAAACTTGTTACAGTGCTTTCGTGAGCAGAGCTCTATCGGTGACAAAATAATCATAATATAAAATGTATATAACTTGAATAAATAAGAGAGAGAAAGAGAGAGAAAGAGAGCGGGGGGGGGGGGGGTTCTTTCCCGGCAAGGCTAATCATGTTTCTAATTACAACCCGCCCGATCTCTTGCTGATTACAATTTGTTTTATTATTATTTTCATTTGTTCTTAGATTTAGTCTAGTACAAGTTGACCGTATCTGAAGTCTCAATACTGTTCTGTTGTACCGGCTATGTATACGGTGCCCGTATAGCCATTTACTGACACATGTATTTTAGCACCGTATTCGTAATGATATATATTTTATATAATTTTAAAAATAATGCTTGAGAATAAACTGTATTAATGTGCATGAGCTGACACCCTCCCCCCCCCCACCCCAACCCCGGCAGCAACAACAACTAAATGAATATAAAAATGAATAAAAAATAATAATTTTAAAGCCGGTAAATCAGTAAAACTCAAATAATTAGCTAAATATGGACAATATCTTACAAATAATCTAAATAAAAATTGTGCTTCTTTATGAGGATACCAATATCAATTCCTTATATTGATTTACTAATTGAAAATCAGCGATTCCTCTGTGAATTAAAAGCGGTTCCTCATCCAAAGCTTCCCTTTAACCCTGAACTCAGACTGCGCATGCTTGACCTACAATGACCCGATGTGCAAAATTGTGGAAAACACGCATTCTTTCATTAGTTCTCGTAAATAAGATACCGGGAACATTAAGAGTTGATGTAAGGAATAGGATGAAAGCTCAATAATATTGAAAATCGATCCAGTACAATTTATCCCTTGAAATATCCTTAGCATACGATAACTGATGTGACGTCATTTATAACGTCACACAATGTTTTCGCGGAATTTTCTCTAACGTCATTGCGTGGAGCACCTTAACGTAGCTGCGCACATGCTCAATTTTGAGCACATTCTCAAACTTTAGAAGTTTTATAACCTTGAATATTAGAGACAATCTCATATTTGAGCACGCTAGCAGAGTTTGAGCACGGAGAACGTTCTCAAAACAGTTTTATAACCTTGGACCTAATCTCAAGTCGCGTTCTCAAGTGAGCACGATCTCAAAGTTTGAGCATGAGATTTGAGTTGAGCACGGTAAAAGTTTTATAACCTTGGGGCCTGATCAATTTGCAGCATAGACCAGACATTCAAGTTTCGGGTACTTAACCCTCGTCAGTGAAACTCAATGTAAACAATGTAATATGCGCAAAGAATGTGAAAGTTATTGTGTCCAAAATGTACCAAAAGACGAAGTAGGATGGTGGGATATGATGCAACAGGACCAAAAAATACATTAGAAATTTCAAGAAATTTTGATAACAGAAATTTTCGAATGCGTTGACGAAACGATCAACTGAAGTTGATCGGACTTGCCTACATGTGTCCTTTGGGACTCCTGGTCCACCAGCAGTGATACTCACCAGGTGTTACAAATGTTAAACGTCTTCAAATTCAATAGCATCATTTAAGAACAGATTAAGGAGCTGTTAAGATAAGGGCCGTATTTAGCCCTGAATGTCGTGACTTATTTTTTTCCGCATGGCGAATCGTATACAGAAAAACAGGAATCATTATTGAAATATAATGTATTTGCAGACCTTTTACATGTTTTACATCATGTTAAGGAACTCTTAAGGTTGTAAAATTAAGGTCGAAAGAGGTAGGGGTGCTCGGATAGAAAATCCGATAATATCGACTAAAAACGTATAATTTCTTAAAATATTTTATCTAAAATGGATAAATATAAGCTAAAAGACATCAAATATGTCTACATTGTGTATCAGAAATAGATTTCGAACGTTCTACCTCCTTTAATCGGTAAATAATGAAATCCGGAATTTAAAATACGGTCTTATTCTTCATTCAATGGCTACAATGTAAGCCTTTTAGCGCGAAATACACATTAACGGAGAAATGAACATCACTCTTGCTTATTTCGTTTCTAATTCTTGTATCTTTCATTCAATCATATTGAGTACACAATGTTTGATGGATTAAAGAGGAAAAATAGTCAAATGTGCTATATTTAATGGTCAAAAAGATCGATTCTTATAAAATGCACCCCCTTTCCATTTTTAGTTTTTCGTCTCTGGGGTAGTGTTCCCCCCCGGATATACAGAACCCCACTTTGCCAAAAACTTGTATCATGGATACACATCTCCAGTAAAAGTGGCTTTCTGTATATCCGGGGGGAACAATGTTCAATAAAACTTTTCCGTTTTCTATTGATTTCTATGAGGAAAAGATAAGTTTTGATCCAAAAATTAGCATTATTATGCAAAAAAGATAAAAAATAACTTCATATTCTGATGGGATGCCGTATAGGTATACATTTTACCAAAAAAGGTTCTTGAAATTTCAATTTTCAAAATTCCACTTTTCAGGGCTGATTTTACGCCTTATCTTAACAGCTCCTTTTCAGCATGGACCTGACACGCACGTTTCTGATACTTAGATGTTCAATCTAAACTACATAATATGACCAAAAAGCGTGAAAGTTATTATGTCCAAAGAATTACCAAAAGACGTAGCAGGATTGGAAGGACCATTGCATAGTCCCTTGTACAATAAATGTCTTTCTATATCATCAATACAGTAAAGTTTAGTTATTTTCATTCCTAATAGAGTGTCACTGCTGGTGGTCCTGGAGTCCCCGAGGGCACATGTAACCAAGTTCGATCAACTACGGTTGATCGTTTCTTCAACGCATTCAAAAATTTATCTGATCAAAATGTCTTAAAATTTCTAAATCATGGGACCTGAAGCATCATATCCCACCCATCCTGCGACGTCTTTCGGTTCATTTTTTTTTTACATAACTTTCATAGTCTTTCGCTATATTTCATTGTTAAGATTGAGGATCACTGACGAGGGTTAAGTATCCAAAACGTTTATGTCTCGTCCGTGTTGCAAATTGATCTTGTCTTAAATAATGCTATTGAATTTGAAGACGTTTAATATACATGTACATAACTTACTAGTAATCCATTGCAAACCGCCTTGAACAAGCCGAGAAGCATGTTAAGGGGACGACCATTTGATCCGGATTATTTATTTTCAACGTAGGGTCGGCCGGATTATTCATTTTTCGGTAACTCAATGAGTTAAAGACGATCCTGACGAAAATCTCAATAGCACCAACAAAAGAGTACCAAATTGAGCATCGACGGACCCCTAGCAAGCTGGAATTTGGACCAGGTACTCGGGAGGAGTAAGCATCCCCTGTTGGCTAGCCGCACCCGCCGTAGATGTTTATGCTCGAAAATGAAAACAATATATAAAATTCAAGGTCAGAATATTTATTCTCAACCTGTAACAATCCTGACAAGGAAAGAAAAACCAAACAAAAACAAAGAAGTAAAGTAAAATAGGGGAAAGAAGAGAAGGGTCAAATCGAATATAGGGTCGTTTGCGACGAACTCCAGTGGTTTCGATGTTATTGTTCTCGTTGCAATGTCCTCCCTCTTTGTGTGACATGGTAGTTTAATGATCTATTTCCGCATTTTTTGTTCCCCGTGTGTATATTTTGCTATGATCACTGTAGCGTTCTCTGGTAGAGGATTTTGTCCTCATTTTTTGTACATAACTTTCCCGTCAAATTAATTCATCTAATACAATATACTTATGCGTTTCTATTCCATTTACTTACATCTGATATCTAGTGTAACAGGATCAGAAGTTTGATTGTATGATCCTACAGAAGATGAAACTGTACATGTACATGTCTGGTTGTTATCTGCCTTGGTGACTAGAAACGTCAGATTGGACCTTCCTGTGAAGTTTGTAATACCGCTATTAAAGATTCTGTTACCACATCTCCATGTCCACGTTGCCTTGGGGTTACCATCCCCTGTTACACTACAAGATATTGTAACAGTACTGCCTGTGATGTAGGTCAGTGTGCTGTATGATATAACCGGCTTGCCTTGTGGAGGATCTAAAACATGAAAGAATAAGAAAAAGAAAGAAGGGGATTTCCAACAATACTCCATTGCAGCACCCATAGCAAAACTCAAAAACGCCCAATGCAAAAAACACAGAGCAGACACCCACAGAAGCAACTTCCACGCAAGCGTACTATCTACTTCCGTCAAAGACTACACCACGAAAAGTTGCAAACCTGTGCCGCTTATGTCGTTGTGTGCAAGTTGCCACAGAAGGAGATACATGATAGTTGCTTTTTTATGCGTTGTTGCTTTCGTAACCCGCGACTGATTGTTTGAGTGATTTTAACTGTTTACCTCTCACGACAAAGATGAGCTTCTCTTAATCTGCAAGTCAATTTCTATCTCTTATAAAGTATCAAGAATCACATTTTAGCTTGAAGTACCATTGCATGACGATGATTCAGAAAAAAAAATGTCTCAGGACAAAAGCATATCTTATTATAAGAAAGTTTAGTTTTCAAATTGTATAACAAGATAATTCCTAGAGAAATAAAATTGTTAAAATGAATAATAATATAACTTGATTATAATTACTTATTTCATCAAATCAAATGATGATTAACCTATCGTTTTGTTTTTGAAATCAGTGACTACCGCTTGCTTTGTGAAAGTGAAACTAAATGTTTTCAGTGCATTTTCTCGTAGGATTACGGTGGTAGCGTTTAATTAGCAGATGGATGAATATAAATAAAAAGACCACACATATACAGACGATATCAGATGTTCACACTAGCATTTCTAAAAATTCATTTTAATCAGAAATTAAAAAAAAAATAGTACCTGTTGGAATTACATTTGGATGCCTACTCCGTCAGAACATTCGATCTCAGTCCCGATTTTTCTTAGTTTCTGGAGTTTTGTAGTCTCTAAGATTTTGTATGCTTTTTAGCTGTGTGTTTTGGTTTTTTAACCATCCTTTCATCTTATGAAATCGAATGGACATTCGGTCAGTATGATTCTTATCAACATTATAAAAAAATAAGAGAATTACTCTTTACTCACAATGTACAGTTAAGATAATCCCTGTTGTATCTGATGAAAGGCCTTGGTTTTCTTTGGCTTTGCACTGAAAAAGAATATCCTTGTCCGCCTTCCTCACCGGGTTTATGGTCAATGTGTTACCAGAGGTTGTAAATCGTGGATCAGACAGCGTTCCATTATTGACCGTCCATGTATAAAGCATGGCTTGTCCTGTGGGTGACGGGGTAGATGTCGATGTAGATGTACACGTCATTGTCTCACGGCGCCCTGCCTCTACTGTTGTTGGTGAAATCTGTGGTGTTGTTGGTTTATCTATAAAGGTCAAGTGGGTAATCATTCATGGATGACCTTTTGATTTTAAGAATATCTTATTGATCGAGGTATCAACTCAAAAAAAAAAAAAAAAAAAAAAAAAAAAAAAAAATTGGGAAACTTGCAACATGCGCGTAGCGCTTGAAGTATTAGTTTTCCCTAAAAGTTTTGGGGTTGATACCTTGATACATTTTTCTAACATCAACGAAAAATATTTAACAATGATTACTTATCATTTTCCTTTATACGAGTTGAAAAGTTAATTTTTAGCTTTCAATTCGTGTAGCTAACGACGTTGTTATGTGCGTTCTTGAGTTTCTGTTGACACAAGTATAACGTCAATTTTTCAACCAAAGAAGATGACGTTAACATATCGAAAGTTTAAATGATTCTACTATGAACATTTCCAGAACAGATCTAAAATCCGACATTGATATAGATAGAGACATCAACATCACTTCATAAAATTGGTACTATAGAACAAATGTTTCAATATTGATATTTTTCAATTTCACAGAACCTGAAAATCCATCACATAATATTTCCGACAAATGTATCCTCTGAATTCATTCCATGCAGTCAGTATATGTTTTGGAAGTTTTCTTGTCAGAATTGTATCTATTTTAGGCCTGATACTTAATGCGACTGTTGATCCAGAGAACTGCTGGATTGCATGTCTATACTGTGACTTCGAACGTCAAATTACCGGTATTTCTTGAATTCCTTTTGACCATCTTGATGTTTGTACAGTATTGATTTTGTGGAGATATTTCATATCGACAATATTGTCCGAGGTGTGATGTTGTCGTCTCCGTTTGTTTGTCCTCTTTTTCTTGTCTATAGAGAATATAATTCGCTTTTTCACTGTTAGGAATCTCCTGCTGATCTTTGTGTCGTATTTTCCAACCTGTTGTATACTCATTGATAATATCTTCTATTTTCTATTCTGAATTTGCGTGCTGTATACATGTTTATAAATTTTGTACCATAATTTGTTTATTTCCATTGGCTAAAGCGTATCACGTAATATTCTGTAAAAACTCGTATCGATTTAAAGTACTATGAATACTAGTACGAGTAACAATATTTTGAAGGACCGGCATCGTTTACCCATTGGTCTCGTTGGTTTATGTGTTTAATGTTTCTATGTCGTATTTCTCTTTTTCCGTTTCTTGCTGTGTTCAATGTCGTATTTCTCTTTTTCGTTTCTTGCTGTGCTCGTCTTTCTGTGTATTTGCATCGGATGTTTTGGTGTTTTGCCGTTGGAACTGCAACCGGTTCTGGTTGGAGATCCCCTCCCTTCTTTTTTTTCCTATAGCACGCTTTTTCCTTTTTTAGTACACATCATATTGTGTTATCTTCATCCATATAGAAAGTTGACTTCTTCTTTTAAGCAATCATAACTCGTCTCTTTTAATAAAAAGGGCAGACGATCAAAACAACAAGTGCGTCGAATTTGCAAGGTTTGCGGGTGCAGACAAAGAGACACACAGGTCGATTATCGAAAACTGTAACTTACCAAATACGAGGGCGGCAGAAAAATAATCTCCAAAGAAGGACAAACAATCAATGGTACATACTATGCTTCATTTCTGACACAGTTACAAGAAAGAATTAAACTTAAGCGCCGCGTAAAGCTCACTTGTTAAAGGTGTGTTGTTCCATCAGGACAATGCTCCCGTTCTCAAGTATGTCACTACTATGGCTGTCATTGTGGCGTTTGATATGATTGATCATCCAACCTGATCTTGCTCAATCAGACTTTCATCTATTCCCAAAAATGAAAGCAGCTATTTCTGGCACCCACTTTTAGTCCGATGACGACATCATACTTGCAGTGGATGGCTTTCTGAACAGTCAAGATAAGGGGTTCTTTGAAAGTGGTATTGAGACCCTTAGACAGAGGTGGCAAAAGTGTATTAATACTGAAGGGGATTATTAAGTAAAATAATGTAAAATGCTTGATAAAATTCAAAATCATCAATACGAGGCTCACAACATATCAATCAGCCCTCGTAGCTCATAGATATTGGGCCCAAAAACATCTTGAGAATTCTAGAAACGAAGTTGACATTATCAAAGGGGAGGACGTCAAATCGCCAATTCAGACATTCGTGTGAAAAAGCAAGGTCTCGGGGCCATTGAACAATATCCATTAATCAGTGATGATAATCTGGAGAAAATAAACACATACCTCACTGAAAATGCAGAAGATGCCAAGATTGTACAGTACAAATTATGCTTCATTTTTTTAAATACGGTTAATCTTGAATCTCTTTAACCTTCTGATGCAGTAATATTTTTAAACTATAAGAAGTTGTACTTCGGACGCAGAGGTAGAGAGAATGGATTTAATAACTTTCAAACTCTTTGGCCTCGAAGAACGTACAATTGTGGTGTAAAACAACCTTCTCACTGTTAGATGACATCACACAAACAAGACCACAGAACGTAGAAGCCCCAGCAACACAGATGAATATGTAAATGGATATAAAAAGAGGGTTTGTGTAATACAGTCCGTGCTCTGCCGGCTGTAGCGAGCTCATGTATGTAATCACCCAAGGAGTCCGACTGACATTCAGAGAGGACAGGTGGTTGGGGCTATGTCTTCTCTAAAGAGGTTTGGACAAGGCCCGTCATGGAATCCCGTCGTCACAGTCAGTCAGAGTGCAAGTCTCAAGGATGCGCTGGTACAAGACTGTAGATTGGTCAAGTATCAAGCCTAGTGTCCTTCTGGTGACATTAGGATCAAATCCACGGTATAAAAGGCGTTTAATGATTCTGACGCATTTTCGATGGTTATGCTGCCTACCTTTGATCCTTCTAATTTTGTTTTTTTATCACCATAAAAGACAGGTTCTGTAAAACCCTAAGTAATGTACTCTGTTGCGCTTATAGATCCGAATTTTAAAAGAAGTTGACCATAATTTTTGTAAAATTTCCAGAAAGTCTTCACTAGTTTATGAAAGCAGAAACCTTGACCTAAACGTTTTTTGGTAATTTGTAAATTTCTACTGTAAAAAATAAAAAATATCAGTACATAGAAGTAGATATGATTATAGAAAAAAAAATCAAATTCAAATTATTTATAATACAGAATGGAATGTATCAAGCTATTGAAAAAACATAATGAAGAAGAGGTAGATTAATAGATTCACTGATAGTCATAACAATAGTAATAATGATGGTGTTACACAAACCTTAAGACTACAATTGTAGCACTAAGAAATATAGACCTGAAAATCATATTGACCTCGGACTCCGACCTCTTTGAAAATGATTTTCTCGTGTCTATAATTCCAGTTATAGACCGAATTAAAGTGTTATAATTGTATAATATAAGTTTCATTCACTCTTTTCTTATAGAAATCATAGTAATACATTTTGACGAAATGATTTAGCAATTAGTGGGATTCCAATATTCTTTTTTAATGCTGATAAAATAACATGAAGCCGAGTCAGTTCAGTTGTTCTTGCATTCTTATGAAAAGAATATTTATGCACCTAAATTTTTATATTCACTTGCATTGATGATATGCTCTTAATATACAAGATACCTCCAATCGGCAGAGAACGAACTGTTTTTCGTACACCCTATGTTTTGATACCCGGGGCTTGGGCCCTTTAGTTTGCTGCCTTGCTTGTTTTGTAATCCTACTGCGAGAATGTTGTTATACACAACAATTGTGGGTTCTTCAGGACAAAAGGGTAAATGTACAATGGAAGGGTTGTGCGCATGTAATCCGGATAATTACAGAAATAATTACTAACGTGGCAGATGACCACTTAACTCACTGGCCTCGCTGGTTTATATGTAGTCTTTTGTGCCTGGTGTTTTATGTCATATTTGGTGTTCTTTGTAGGAATTCCTTTGAGTACTGATTGACCTCGGACTTCGACCGCAATGAATATGATTTTTTCGTGTCTATAATTCCAGGTATCGACCGTTGTAGGAATTGTAGGGATTTCTATGGATACTAATTGTGCGCCTCTTGTTGCAGATTTATTTTTATTCACGTATGAAAAAGAATTTATCCAAAATCGTCAAAAGCAAAGAAAACGTAATGATGTGAAATGTTTTATTGGTACTTCTAGATACCTGGATGATATTCTTATAATCGACAATCCTGTTTTTGAAAAGTATAAAAATGTTATCTATTCACAAGAATTGATTCTAAACAAGGCAAACATTACAAACACAGAAACACCATTTTTGGACCTAAATATCAAAATTGTTAATGGAGAAATTCATACAAGTGTGTGTGACAAAAGAGATGATTTTTGATTCGACATAGTAAATTTCCTCTGGCTTGACGGTGATGTTCCTAGATTACCGTCCTATGGTATCTACATTTCACAGCTCATCCGGTACGCTAGAGCATGTACTTACGTTTTGGATTTTCATGGTAGAAATTTACGAATTACCTTTAGGTCAAGGTTTTCGCTTTCACAAACTAGTAGACTTTCTGGAAATTTTACAAAATTTATAGTCAAATTCTTTTGAAATTCGGACCAATACAAGCAACAGAATATATTACTTCTGGCATTTCACAACCTGTATTTTATGGTTATATAATTAACCAAATAAGAAGGATCAAATAGACAAATATGGATAATGACCATATCCCTTTATACAGCACAAAATCGATGATTCAGAAAATCAGAAACCGAAAGCATACAAAATCAGGATAAAACTGGAACCAAAGCAAACAAACAAAAACCTCCACCATAGGAAAAGAAGCGACCTCCCGATATGGGAGTGAGACCAAAGATAGACAACATAGCCAAGGAAAATACGTCAGAATCACCAAACGCCTTTAATACCGTGGATATGATGATAATGTCACCAGACGGACACTAGGCTTGGTACGATCAATCTACAATCTTGTACCAGCGCATTTTTAAAACTTGCACTCTGACTGACTGTGACGACGGGACTCATTAGAGAAGACAGGGCCCCAACCACCTGTCCACTCTGAATGTCAATCGGACTCCTCGGTTGATAATAACATACATGAGCTCGCTACAACCGACAGAGCACGGATTATATTACGTACACCCTCTTTTTATATCCATTTACATATCCATCTGTGTTGCTTCAACCCCTGCGTTTTGCGGTCTTGATGGCTGTTGGCACCGGTTGCCCATTGATCTCGATGGTTTATGTGTTGTTCTTTGTGTTTGATGTTTCTGCGTTGTGCGTTGGTGTTCCTTGTCCTTTTTGTGTGTGTCTCTTTCTGTGTTTTTGCATGGGGTGTTTTGGGCTTTTGGTGTGGATGTTGCAATCATGTGTTGTTGGAGATCCCCTCCTTTGCTCTTTGTCCCTTTTACGTCTTTTGTGTTTACTATTCTGGGTTTCGAATAGGAGCGTTTCAATGTTTTGCTGTGGGTACTATAAGCCAATCTCATTGGATAACTCCTCCTTTTTTAAAGTATTATATATCCTTGTGAAAAGGTGGAAAATTAAACAGTTGAAAGCATTAACATCGCTTCCCATTAAGATCTCTTGTCATCTTTTGATGACAATGGTCATCAAATTACTTCAAAATATTACGAACTTGACGACATCATCTGTAAAATACCAAATTCCCAACTCCGGAGTAATTAAATTATTTCGCACCCTACCTATGATTTATTCACATCGCTACTAATGTACTTTTCCACAAGCCCAAACTACAAAGAATTCGTTGAAGGCAAATCTACTTCCATGAATTTATTCAACCAGAAGTTTCATTGTGAGCGATTGGCTTTGTCACTGTAGACAATAAATTGCTACATTGAAAATATATAACACTGAAACATCTCTTTATCCTCGATGTAGAAAGACTGTTGAGGTAAAAATCATTCGAAAATACCGAATGTAATATATTTAATGGTTTTAACTTTTTCAGGAAGGTTAAACTTACGGATGTTGCTAGCAAGCAAGAGATACATATACTCCCATTGTACCTGAGCTTATCTTTATAAGGTATTTCTTACAGCTCCCTCTTTGATTTTTAAAAATATTTCTTTACGTTTTGCAGAGCTCCCCGTTTTGTATGACCGTTGAATTTAGAATTATAACTGAATGTTAGTGTTTGACTTACACTCACATTTTCAATACATATTTGAATGGTGCCATCCACTCACAATTGAAAAAATCAGAATTTGAAACGGTAAATATGGATAATGACCATATCCCTGTATAAAGCACAAAATCGATAATTCAGAAAATCAGAAACCGAAGGCATACAAAATCAAGATAAAACAGGAACCAAAGCAAACAAACAAAAACCTCCACCACATGAAAAGAAGCGAACTCCCGATATGGGAGTGATACCAGGTGCCCAGGAAGAGTAAGCAACTCCTGCTTGCATGCAACACCCGCCGCTTCAATTCGGTAGAACTGTCAAACCCGGTTACTTCGATTTCGGAAGACATAGAGTACAATCTTTGGTACTCCATGGGCATCAATGGTAAAATATCAAATTATAGGTGTAAGATCCCTCTTCAACCCTATCAGGGGGCATAAATACTAAATGCGTTATTGTTAGGGTGCGATAAATAAGATATAAACATCCGCTTCTATGAGAGGATACGTATGTTTTTCTTTCTCATATATGTATTTCAATTAATATTTCCTGCTAAACATAGTTATCATTGCCATAATTATTCCACAACATTTAATATTGAAGAAAGATCATACCAGTTTTGCTAAAACGAGACCGAAAGTTGGGAAATATGTATCAGAATATTGCTTTGACGGTGTATTTGTTGTGGGTTTTTTTGCCAATTTAAATGATTTCAATGACATTGGACGTCTTATCATGATGAAAAAAAGATAAACTTTGACATGGAATTAGTCTCTTTCGTATTGAAATATACATTTGATCGCAAAAATGGTAATAAATACAAAATGATAAGATAGGATATTAATAAAGACAAATTGTTAAGGGTGTCTACAGAATGACTCTTGGCTTGGTACTTGACCAATCTAAAGCCTTGTACCAGCGCTTTCTTAAGAATTGCAATCTGACTGACTGCGACGACAGGACTCCACAGCGGGCCCTGTCCAAACCTCTTTATAGCAGACAGAGCCCTGACAACATCTTCTCTCTGAATTTTCGGTCGGACTCCTCGGGTGATAACATGTATGAGGTTGCTACTGCCAGCAGGGCACTGACTGAATTTCACACGCCCTCTGCTTTTTATATACATTTACATTGCTTTGGGCCTCTACGTAATGCTGTGTATTTGTAGGGTCGTCTTACAGTAAAAAGGTTAATTTTACACCACAATTAAGCATTCTTCGAGACCTCTGGGTAATCGAAAAATTGGGAGGGCTGAGCGCACGTAATACGTATAACTACACAATCTGCTACTTGCGTGACAGATTGAAAATAAAGACTCTATCATAAGGAATCTATATATTTATGACATATCAAAATCCTATGCATTTTTGGTTTAGCCTAAAATGAATTTATATAAAGTAGTTTTACAGTACAGATAGACAGTATTTACCATCGATGGGTATATCCATGGGACATATCATTTGCATATCGCGTAATATACCACCGTGTTCCGTATGATTCATGTGATACAACCAAGATCAAAAGTATGGCATTACCTCTTCGGACTTCCATTTTTATAGCTCTACCAACGGCGTAGCTCTACCTGAAGAAGTAGAGAGGCACAACATCCCAAAATTTCTAACAAGCAAAAAAAAAAAAAAAAAAAAAAAAAGAAAAAAAAGAAAAAAAAAAACCCGGGGGGGGGGGGTGTAGATGAATTGATTAAAAGAATAATATGGGGGTTTCATGTTCTATATGTACACATTTTAACATTTCTGGTGCAGTTCTAATTTTTAAAAAAAAGTACATGAATAAATGTCTGGTGAGCGGAAGCAAGTAAATGTTATAATATTCCATATAGTTTGAGTTAAATGTCTTCATGTACATTGATAAAGTAATATGTATGAAGGATGGATCAGAATAGCTAAATCATTCAGAAAGTCTATAAAGAACTGGCGAGCGGTAGTGAGCCAAAGAAAAATTTTGAAAATTGACCGAAAAATTGTAGATTTATGGTACAAAATTGTGATTGAAAAATGGGGGGGGGGGGGGGGGGGGCACAGACATGGTTGCGAACCCCCCACTTTTCAAAGTGGGGGATGTGCCCCCGCTGCCTTCCCCCCCTTCTCCTACGCCCTTGAGCTCTGCAGTGCTCCAGTAGGCATATTTTCTTGATTGCAATGATGTGAAAAACCCATTGGATATTAAATACTTGTATTTCACATTCACCGAGCCTTAAATCTCCCTCTAACATGCCAACTTGACAAATATATTTAGAGTTTTAAAATTTCCCCAAAATTGTGCAGCGCCGCATTTATTCATCTGATTAGGGCCGCCTATAATTATTCACGCGTTCATATATATTGTGCTATCCTTTATGTTTTCATGATGTGATGTTATTGTTCGCATATACTCATTCTGGTTATTATTTCTCATGTATGTCCCTCTGTGATCGCTGTTACGTTTTTCATTTTGTTGATCTCTCATTATTATCCTCCTGTTTTAATTTTTCTTAATAAGTATCAAATATTTAACGATAAAGAAAAGAATATATAAAAATGAGAAATGTGATTCGCTCTCTTTATATCAAATGAAAAAAAGATTACATGCGCCATAGTATAGACTTTCAACTGTTTTATAACGAACTTTCCGCAATACGAAGTCACCTTTGTTAATTGGATCCATTAGTTTGTTGTACGACTCGTCACTTGTTCATCTTGTATCTCGCTTCAATAAATCGGACCCAAAACTTTATTACTGACTTTCTTTTATCTAAACTGGCGTGGTGGCAGCGATAAAACCCTTACCCACAGCCTTCTGACAACATAGCCGACAAAATGGAAAATGCAGTACGAGCTCCTAAGCAATGGTCACTGACCAAGGTAGAAACGGTTTCGAAAATTGGCGTCAATATCTATTGTATACTTTAGCACTCGACCCAAATTTCATCCCCTTCCTAGTGGTCCAGAGGAACGTCCGGAAGATTTATATCAACGTTTAATTGCTTTCATTGAAGATTCGTTACTTAAACAGGAAGGTGGCCTCACACATCACGGAGAAAATATTACCGAGGACGAGTTAGAATCCCCGCTCTTGAAAACTTCGTAATACTTATCTGGTTAAGACTGATAAATCCGCACCTGCCAAAACAAAGGTATGGCAACGAACTGCGTACAAGAACTCTAGCTTCTATCAAGCCTGAGATCTCACAGGCGCTCACTTCACTTTTAGATGAAATTCAGTCAACTGAGGATGCTAAATCTCTTAGAACAACTTTACGCTCCAACAAGTCTAGCACTCCGGCATTCAGTTGTAACTCTACTTACAACAGACCGTCCCCAACTATTAGCTGTCCCTTATGCAAACAAGCAGGTCGCCGCAGTGATCACTTTCTAAGGAAATGCTCCTACCTCCCTCCAGAGGACAGAAAATTTATGGTCATGGCACGGCAAATTTCCAACATAAATTCAGATAATTGTGACGACATACAACAGGAGCTACATACAACGGAAGAAGACATAAGAGCTCCCGAAAACGTAAGATCAGTGTCATTACGAGTCAGCATAAGCCAGTCTCCTTACTTGCAATCACGATCACAATCCTGTCAGGCTGATAGCAGACAGTGGTGCCACTGGTAATATGATAAGAAGGTCAACGACCTGTAAACTTGGACTCCATGTGACAAAAAGTTCCAAATCAGCTCATCAAGCAGATGGCTCGTCACCACTGACAAGTCGTAGGTGAAAATCGCTTCCAGCTTACTCGCGATGGCTACTATTCGAATTTGAAGGCCTTGTCGTAGAGGATCTTGATGTTGAGGTCATTGCCAGTATTCCATTCATGACAAAGAATGACATTACTATTAGGCCTGCGAAAAGACAAATTTCACTATCTAATGGTAAGACGTGTCATACGGATCTAGTGACAATCAAAACAGTGGATCCTCTCACAGTTTTGCGCTCTCCGTCAAAGAAAACAACAAAACGGCCTGGTGACAACACTAAAGTCAGCATTCCTGACGAAATTGCGTGTGGTGATCTTACCTCATCACTTGAACCGCATAACCGGTCATCTCAAAGTAAAGACATATGGCATCCTCCCAGTTTAATATCTAGTGTTTGCGGGAAAATTCGCATTCCAAACTTAACATCCGAACCTCTGGTTCTCCGAAGCAATGAACACTTATGCCAAGTAAGGCTAACAGATGTGTATTCGAACAACTCACCTTCTACCGGTACCGATGCACACATTTTAACCCAGGTCAATAAAGAGCCTCCGAAACTTACAAAATATGTAAATTTGCACTCTTCAGCCGTACATCTAGATGAGGACAGTAGATTGCCTCCTAATATCAAACAACAATTCCAATCATTGTCGGTAAAATTTGATAAAGTATATGGCCCCCATTTCAAAGGGTACAATGAGGCAGCTGAAAAATTTGTTACCAGCGTCAATATGAGTCCAGTGCAGCCCCCTCAAAGGAAAGGCCGTGTACCCCAGTAATCCAGAAATCAGTCGCTCGAACTCCAACAAAAATTTGACACATTGGAAGAACTTCGCGTTTTCAAAAAGACCTGAAGATATTTGGGTATCCGTTGAATACCTGAACCCGCAATTTCTCGTAAGAAAAAGCAGTGGTGGCTTACGCTTAGTGACGTCGTTCGGGAATGTCGGAAAATACAGTAAACCACAGCCGTCACTACTCCCTAATGTGGACTCGACATTGCAGCAGATAGTGGAAATACCTTATAGTCTCCGACCTTACATCATAATTTTATCAAATTCCACTCTCACGTGATTCTGCAGAGTATTGTGGCATTGTAACCCCATTTAAAGGAATCCTGACATATGCGCGTTGCGCTATGGGCATGCAAGGATTTGAGTCCGCCCTCGAGGAATTAATATCTAGGGTATTTGGCGATCTGGTAGCTGAAGGAATAGTTGTCAAGTTAGCTGACGATTTATATTGCGGTGGCGATTCACTTGAAGAGATATTTTCGAACTGGACCGAGGTGCTAGAAGCACTTTGCAAAATGAGTTAAAGAAGATCCTGACGACAATCTCAACAGCACCCACAATAGAGCGCAAAATTAAACATCGACGGACCCCTAGCAAGCTAGAGGTGGGACCAGGTGCCCGGGAGGAGTAAGCATCCCCTGTTGGCTAGCCGCACCCGCCGTCGAGTAGCATAAACCTTTCTCCAAGCAAAACACATATCGCTCCTCGATCAACCACAATCCTCGATTGGGTATGGGAAGCCATAGTAGATATGCGATGTGGACTTGCGGCAATTGAACCAATTGCCGCAAGTCCACATCGCATATCTACTTTAGCAAGCTGCATACCTCCTCAAACAGTTCATGGCCTCTGGTCGTATATTGGGGCTTACAAAATTCTCGCCCGAGTATTACCTAGCTGCGCCACACTCATCGCAGCCCTAGAGAATGAGATTGCTGGCCGCAACTCAGAGGAACTGATCGGTTGGATCGATGACCTATTACATCATTTTCATGACTCACAGAAGGACCTCTCCTCAGTTAGGTCAATTACTCTACCACGACCTAATGATCAACTGTGGATAGTAACTGACGGCTCCGTTAAGAGATTTGGTCTAGGGGCCACACTATATATAACGCGGGACGACCGTAATCTCGTTGCAGGATACTTCAGTGCGAAATTACGTGAACGGCAGCTCAACTGGATTCCGTGTGAAATCGAGGCTACCGCTATAAAGCACTTTAGCCCTTACATAGTGCAGTCAAACCACAAACCGTACATTATTACAGATAGCAAGCCGTGTGTACAAGCATTTGAAAAATTATGTCGTGGAGAATTTTCCGTAAGCCCACGCGTCTCCACATTCGACTTGCTGCTGGCAAAGCTATTCTGCCGTCCGATTTCGCAAGCCGCAATGCTCCAGATTGTATAATATCTGAGTGTCAGATATGCTCTTTTCTAAAGGAATCTATGGCTTCAGTTGTTTTGAAAATTTCATTAACAGACACATCTAACAATACTTAAAAACAACCATATGCCACCCGTTTGACTTGGCTTGCATTACAGGAAGTCAAAGATTTGCGACGCGTTCACTCACATCATAAACAGGGCACCCGCCCTACCAAAAAGGAAACCGACATTAAAGATGTGAAAAGATATCTCAATGTTGCTAGTATTGCGAAAGATGGTCTTCTCGTGGTTAGCGAAATAACACCTCTTGCAACACTTCGGGAATGTATTATTGTACCCCGTGAATTAATCTGTGGCCTCCTGACAAAATTACACATAACTCTATATCATCCGAGCGCATATCAGTTGAAACAAGTGTTCACTCGCAAGTTTTTATTTAAGAACAAATAAATTGGCAACGTGGACCAGACATGCACGTTTCGGGTACTTAACCCTCATCAGTGATCCTAAATCCTAAATCTAAACAATGTAATATACCAAAAAAGTATGAAAGTTACTATGTCGAAAAAGGGTTCCGAAAGACGTAGCAGGATGGGTGGGATATGATGCTACAGGACCCACTTTTTAGAAATTTCAAGAACTTTTGATAACAGAAATTTAGATTGCGTTGAAGAAACGATCAATCAAAATTGATCGAACTTGGCTACATGTGCCCTCGGGGACTCCTGGTCCACCAGCAGTGACACTCACCAAGTGGTATAAATGTAAACGTCTTCAAATTGAATAGCATCATTTAAGAACAAATAAATTGGCAACGTGGACCAGACATGCACGTTTCGGGTACTTAACCCTCATCAGTGATCCTAAATCCTAAATCTAAACAATGTAATATACCAAAAAAGTATGAAAGTTACTATGTCGAAAAAGGGTTCCGAAAGACGTAGCAGGATGGGTGGGATATGATGCTACAGGACCCACTTTTTAGAAATTTCAAGAACTTTTGATAACAGAAATTTAGATTGCGTTGAAGAAACGATCAATCAAAATTGATCGAACTTGGCTACATGTGCCCTCGGGGACTCCTGGTCCACCAGCAGTGACACTCACCAAGTGGTATAAATGTAAACGTCTTCAAATTGAATAGCATCATTTAAGAACAAATAAATTGGCAACGTGGACCAGACATGCACGTTTCGGGTACTTAACCCTCATCAGTGATCCTAAATCCTAAATCTAAACAATGTAATATACCAAAAAAGTATGAAAGTTACTATGTCAAAAAAGGGTACCGAAAGACGTAGCAGGATGGGTGGGATATGATGCTATAGGACCCACTTTTTAGAAATTTCAAGAAATTTTGATAACAGAAATTTAGATTGCGTTGAAGAAACGATCAATCGAAATTGATCGAACTTGGCTACATGTGCCCTCGGGCACTCAGAAATGCGAAGTCCGTAGTGCGAAGTCTGAAGTACGCCAACTTGAAAATGTCCAAATTAGGACTAATTAAGAGTCATTCTCTGTAAGCATCAAAGTAGGTTGGAAATCGCATGTCTCAGATTTTGATGATTTTCACTATGTAAGCCAAGTTTACCCCCTGACAATGAAAATGACATTAGTTTTTTTATATGGCCATCCGTTGTCATGGTGACCATACCACCCCATTTTGGTCAGAAAATGGGCTTTTGCAAGCTCGAAATTAGCAACTTTCACGTCCGTTTTTCACAATGATAGTCTATAGGTGGGTTATATTTTCAACTATCATGAAAAACTACTTGCAATGATGTTTGATATGAGACGTTAATTTTTGGTTGAAATATGGAGGAAAAGTATTATTTTTTATGGCAAACTGTCCACTTTTTGACATTTTCCAAAAATACAAAAATACACCATTTTTGGCAATTCATAGAAAAATAACGCAGCATAAGTGAAATAGTGGAATAGGCCCTAATGAATCATTGCTATGGAGACTTTCTTGCATTTTTTCAAATATTTCTCCAGAATTTCAATGCTTTTGGGACAATGTAATAGCATTCATAGGAAAACAGAGAAATTGTCTCTTTAATTTAATTCAAATGTACAAAAACACCGGAAAACAACAGAAAATTTGAATAAAAAGTGAAGATTGTACCTTTTTGAGCGTGGTTACCATGGCAGCCGATGACGAAATGCCAAAATAAGTGATATTAAAATGTCGCAAAAAGTACGAACTTGCTTAATATACCATAATTGGATGTTTATCTTGTCCATGAATTGAGATAATTAATGTAAAACACATACCAAGTAAAATGCAGATGTTGCCATGGTAACCATTATTAAATAGAATTTACTTTCTTTAACCAAAAAAAAAAAAAAACCTCTCTGAATTTTTTTTATATTTTTCTCATAATGGATGAATGATTCATTAGGGCCTATTCCAAAATTTCATTTATTCTGGGTTATTTTTTTATGAATCGCCAAAAATTGTCTATTTATGTGTTTTTGGAAAATGTCAAAATATGGACAGCTTGCCATAAAAAATAATACTTTTTTCCCACATTTCGACCAAAAGTTAATGTCTCATATCAAAGATTAATGTAAGAAGTTTTTCATTATAGGTCAAAATATTATCCACTATTACTGTGAAAAACTGACGTGAAAGTTGCTAATTTCGAGCTTGCAAAAGCCCATTTTCTGACCAAAATGGGGTGGTATGGTCACCATGGCAACGGATGGCCATATAAAAAAACTAATGTCATTTTCATTGTCAGGGGGGTAAACTTGGCTTACATAGTGAAAATCATCAAAATCTGAGACATGCGATTTCCAACCTACTTTGATGCTTACAGAGAATGACTCTTAATTAGTCCTAATTTGGACATTTTCAAGTTGGCGTACTTCAGACTTCGCACTACGGACTTCGCATTTCTGATGTCATATTACAGAAATCAAGTGCAATTAAAAAAGTAAACTATGAACAACCAATAGACGAAATTACGCATATTAAGAGCTTTAAATGTGTATATTCATACACAGAAACAAATAAATTTTCACATGAAGTATTCTTACTTCATCGAGGTAAGATCAACAATGTACGTTTGTGACATAGTCCCCTCCAAGTGCGGTGTCCGAAGTCCGATCTCCGCGAACATGAAACATGTCTAATAATTAATCATTTGTCCCATTGCTCGATCATATTATTGTAGAAAAGATACTTACTCATGACAAATACATTTCCATTTCTTTGACTTCCTCCTATTGTTACTTTGTATTCTCCAGAGTCAGTTGAAGTTATGTTAAAGAAGCAGAAGGTCAAAGATGTAGAATCTATTGTACAGTTTATTCTTCCTGTGTATGCCGGTCCTACGGACATGTGTAGTGGTTTTCCTAACCATGATAAACCTCTTTCACACACTATTCCTTGATTCGAGGACAGACTTGTAGATTCTAATCTACTCTTATCCCATTGGTATGGTGTACACGCCACATTATTGATGATATGGTACACAGATGGAAAGTTTGTTCCTGAAAAAAGGAAACGTGTGAAATTGTTTCTCTCAATAAAATTTGGATGGATATCATACTTTACATCCAGTGTAAATGCTCGTTGCTCGGAAAAATTTCTTGATAAAATAATGCATAAACACATGACGTTTTTCTTACATTATGATGGTTTTTTTACATAAAATTATCGTACCGTTTCTCATACAAAAAAGAAAAAAATAAATAAAAAGTTACAACAAATGAATGGTGCCCTTTCCCGAATATACTAGTACATGTTGTGTCGTATTTCAAGAATTTCATCTTATTTATATTTATATTGAAAGATCAAACAATTTGGATCAATTGAAACATTTTACTATTATATATCTTTCAATATTTTCTTTCGTACGGTGAGAAAAATCTTACCATTGACTTTTAACAAAACTTCACATAACAGTAAATATGAAGGCAAAATGAACCTTAGTGTACCCATACTCTTTCTGTTGAAGTTACTTCCTTGTTGCAAATATTATTTAGAAGTGTCCAACAAAATTTATAATTTTATAATGCAGATTTGAAACTAGAATTTTAAGTGTCGTTTTTTTCCACTAATCAAGGAAGGACAAGAAAATCTTAAATAAAGTGGATAAGTTAAGTGCGAATTAATCGAAATGGAACTAAATATACCGAACGAAACAAATCGAAAACCAAAGAAACGCTGTTACCCCGTCAGCATTTTTTTTATTGCAAACCAGGCAGTCATTCTAGGAAAACAAAGGGTGCATTTTCGGACCTATTTGTCCAACCCTTCGAACCGAATTTTTTTTATGGCTTTTGATACGTACAGACAAACAATGGGCGATACATATTAGGGAAGTAGAATACTTGAGCCTTTGACTTAGTTAAGACGACGACGAAGACGACAAAGACGACGACGAAGACGACCAGAACAGTAAAACAATAACAAATTATATTAGCTTTCAATTAAAAACGGCGTGAATAGCATATTCTTTTTTCTTCTTTTTTATTACATATACATTGTATAGCATATTACTCCGTGGACAAAATAATTCATATTCCAGGCCAGAATATGAAGGGAATCATATAAAGGTAATAATCAGTTAATCAGACATGATACATATAGTCACTGGCGAAAAATATAAGAAATAGAAAGTTTTAGTTTAGGTAGGTCCCTACCTGAAAGTATAAGGGTTTTTTCATTTCCAAGAAGTTACTATGATTGAATCCAAGTATTTTAACAATAAACATTCACATCTGACCAATATGCGTTGTTTTACCTGAACATTTTGTCTATTGAAGAATATTTTGAAAATTCGACTACTTTTGTTATATGAAACTGTATAACAAACATCTTCGTACTTTAGGGGGATCCCTCATGTAATATCCCAATTTTTTCATATGGAAGATGTAACACTAATATTTGGTTTTTTCTTCTGTATGTAATACTCTTATCTAGTGAAAGAATGTCAAAAGCATTAATTTAGAACTGTTAATTCTTGCTAGGTGCCTGTCTTTGTAGTTACAGAAATAGTATGTCGAAATTACTGAGAAATCTTGCCTTTGGAACAGCTCCGAACCTCGGAATAAACAGTTTAGTCCAGTCAATATACAATTTTACCTCAAACTAACTGCAACACAAGGTCTGTTAGTTTCAATTGTGAAAATAAGACACTGGTACTGAAAAAAGTTTACCAAAAATATCCCCGTGGAAAGTGCTTTAATCGTCAAGTAAATTGTTCAAATTTCAGAGGACGTGACTGGTCTCCCGTACTTTGCACGTAAAGTAAGTTCCATTGTATATTAATAACTTGCTTTCTTATTGTAAAAATCAGAAAATGGAATGAAATTGCTGCATAGCTTAATTAAAACGAGGTAAATATACTTTTGTAACAAAAGATGAGTTTACCCGATCGATTTATATGAATTTATGGAAAACATTTTATCAACGTTTCACCATTTCCGGTTAAATTAAAGTTTCCACGTTCTATCTTTCCCATATTGTTCAATTAAATAAAACATCAAAATCATAAGAATTTCGATTTAAATCACATAATTGAACTATTCTTAGTAAATTAAACACATTAGAAATTTTCTTATCACAAATGCGGTAGGTCACGGTAAATTATTCTTTTAAGTATGGAGGCCCTTTAGTGTATAAATTCAACATTATATTACTTGTGACTTATTTTATGGATTATCATTGGTTTATTGACTTCTTTTTCCTATTTTCGTAATTAAATCTATTTTTTACTTATTTGAAAGAGAATGAACCACTTTTCAAAAATAAAAATGTCAATAAATCAGAAATAATTTAGTCAATGAACATGGAATTTTGTGTGTGTTTTTTTGATTTGCATCAAAGTGCATCAATTATTTTCACATTTCTTTTTCATTTTGTGATATTTCATTTTGCTTTCAATTGAAACTAGAAATGTATAATGTTTGATATGTTTCAGTTTCTTATAATTTGCTTTTTCCCTTTGAGTTCGTTTTTCAGCGTTCGGAGCTTTTTTTCGAGTTTCGAATACTGGGAAACTAATCTATGTATTGAGGTAAGATGGTAAGATATTTTGCACATGCTCATCGGATACAAGAATAATGATTTTTCAAAGGTGTTTGCTGAAACAATATACAGCAATAAAAGCATAAAAAACAAGCAAAAACAAAACCCCAAACAAACAAACAAGAACAAACACCCCCCAAATAAACCCAACAAACATGCAAACCCGATAATCATTAAAATAATTATTTTTGTGTTTTAGTTTTTTTATTTTGTTCTATGGCGATTCCTACTCAGTTCCGTCGCAATGTAGTCGATTACTTATACGATTACATTTAGATGGGATCCCGATAAAAACGTTTACATACACAAATATTTAATAAAACATGTCAAATACATAATATTTAAAACTATTTTTAAAGTAATTTTCTAAGATAATCCTAATTTATCAAAAAAAAAAAAAAAAAAAAAAAAAAATCTGACTCCTCCAATTTTGCAAGTTCACAATCAATGCAAAATTACGTACTTTGATGATGTTACAATAAGATAAAAGTTTTAAGGCAGCTCTTTTAATGAATCTAAGCGAGCAGGATGAGGAACTTTTATAGCAAGATATATTTACTCGTGATTATGTATTTTTCGAGTCTTTCTTACATCATTTGTACATTGAACCATCACTTCTTCCACTTGTAATGACCGATGATGTCGATAAATGAAAGTCCTAATATCTACTTAAAGACGATATACTCGTATCGTTGATAATAATTTCATGTCATCTGCTACGTAAAGGTCACTGATCACTGAATCCTTCGTCTGTCTGTCCGTCTGGTAGTCACACTTTGACACGAATAACTGTAATTTAATATGCCTTGTACATTTATCAAACTTTCAGAAATTGTTGAACATGGTAAGATTCAACATTCATTGATGGCCAAGGCAAATGTCACATATCTTGGCCAACCATGTTATGCTATAGGCGGCGTTTTTGAACAGTGTATCGGCGTTTCCATCATATATAAACTATTTGGGCTTTTTAAAATTTTTCTAGAACAGAAATAACGAAAGACAGAGGAGGAAACCATTAATACTGTGCAACTGATTGAACAAGAATTTTTAAAACATCTAAAACATGACAAAATCCTGGTGATCCATATGCATCGTATTCTAAATACGACATCGTGAAACCATCGAATAGGCTTCGTTAACACATCATAAGCATTCCGACGTATGTCATTCGGATATATTTTATGATAAAAATCGTCCCCAAGTAACCATATACGGGCGTATCTTCGTACGAAATTGAAAATTGCATATTCGTTTGTCAATCGGATATCAAAATCAACAGTGTGAAGCCGGCATATGGTTGGAAAAATCCCTTTTAATATCATTTTGATAACTGTCTACTTGTAATCTCTCAATATAAACATGTTATGGTAAGCTTTTTTATGTTATTTGGTCAAATTATCATACAACTACACATAAAGAATCATTAACAAACAAAAACAATTCGACTATTTCTAGTACAAAAAATGTATAAGCATCTTGATTTTGAACATTGGAGAATCTAATATTGACTCCCCCTTTTTTTACAATATGTTCCGAGCAACCACGGAGGCCACGTTTTAAGCCTACGTGGACGAAACATGGTGACCGTGCGACAACGTAGGCGAACAGGATTGACAAAGGTTACTAGCAATGATTGCCGGGGCTGACGGGTCAAATGTTCATACTGTCAAAACTTTAGCCTCGGCACCCCATGATGTAGATGACCTATTTTAGAAACCGCAGTAAAACGGTACGCAACGAAACGTGACGGTACGTTACATACCGCAACAAAACTTGGGACAGTGTCCGTAGCGGAACGGGAAGCAAAAGAATGACTCGGCAACTTGCGATCATAATGAAGTTGAGTTACGGTCTGTCACGTTTAGTGCAAATGAGCGTTTTATCAAGGTGTGCCACGATTTCTCACGGCGAGCTAAGGAGTATGTTAACCGTTTTGTCACGTTTAATCACGGTACGTCCCGACTTCTTACGGATTATTTTAAGTTCTACTGCAGCCTTGCATGGTATGCACGGTCACACAAAAAGTATAACCAGCCAACCTTTTTTTTGCAGCTCTTTGTGTCTCCTTTTCCTGGCGGTCACAGCTAATCGTCTTGGGCCTTAACAGAACTTGGAAGGTTCTGTTGCTAACTTGATTGAATCGTAACAAAGCGTGACATACCTTATCAGAACTTGGCAGGTCGTGAGCAAACGTACAAACGTCCTCTTTTCTTTTAACAAGCCGCAGGTTGAAACGCAGTGCCGTTTGGTCTTCATGATTCAGGAGCCACGGCTCGTCACGGATACCTTGGTAGACCGTGCAAAAAACGTAACGAGACCTAACAGAACTTGAATACCAAGATAAAAACTGACAAAAATCCCACGGATTGCTACGTTTTGGACCGCCATGGTCACCGGGAACATAGTGTGATATTCTTCATTTCGTGGTTGTTTAAATAACACTTAGAAATACAAAATCATTATCCAAGGCATATGTATGTTTGGCCTAAAGGTCAGGGTGCGACTACGTGGGGAAGACTGAGGATGAATATGTCCACATGTAAAGGAACATCTCGAATTATTCAGACCAAATAAAAAAAAAATTAAATTTGTCTGCCTCGTTTTTGCTAGAAACGTCCATTTTTATTATTTCATCATCTTTGTGAATTCCACATGATAGCTTTACATACATTTCTAATGCATAAAATTGCTTGCAAAAAGTACTATTTCGACAGTCTTGTTAAAGAGCTGGGTTTAAATTCGACACCTGGAAATCCCACTTACAACCCAATAAACCTTTCTGCCTCTGAAATAATAGATAACCACAAATCAGGTCTCGCTTCCTTTGGCTTCGACACAAACAATTTAGATTTAGATTTACCATACTTATACTGCATACCTAAAATGCACAAGAACCCGTACAAACAATGTTTCATCGCTGGTTCCTCAAAATGTTCTACCAAATCTGTATCGATCTTACTCACCGAAGTTTTATCTGTAATTAAATCTGGACTTCAAAAATATTGTTCGGTATCAAACAGATGTGGATTTTAAATAATTTGAAGGAACTTTTAGAACACCTGAAATCCACTCATTTTAGTAGAGTCCATTCGATCAAAGCCTTTGATTTTTCGATACTTTACACTACAATCCCACATTCTAAATTGAAAGAAAGACTCGCAAAAATTATAAGTAATGCGTTTATAAGCAAGAACGGCAAGCGCAAAAATTATACTTATCGCAAATACAAATTTGTTGTTGTTAACTATGACAAAACCTACTTTGTAATAGAAAAGTCCGATTCTGAAAATAAATACACTGAAAAAGATATTATTCAGATGTTAAACTTCCTGATCGACAACATTTTTGTGGTGTTCGGAGGAAAGGTCTTCCAGCAAATTGTCGGAATTCCAATGGGGACCAATTGTGCCCCACTCCTTGCCGACATTTTTCTTTACTCGTGCGAAGCTGAATTCATGCAATCTTTGGTCTCTGAAGGGAATAGATACTTAGCTTCTGACTTCAACTTCACTTACAGATACATAGACGATGTGCTGTCCATCAATAATCCAAAATTCGCAGATTACCTCATTAGAATCTATCCTTCGAAGCTTGAAATCAAAGAAAGCACAGAGACAAATAATTCAGCATCCTATTTGGACATAATGTTATCCTACGACTTGATTGTCACATGAACACCACACTCTATGACAAACGTGACGACTTCAATTTCAGCATCACAAACTTTCCTTTTCTGAGTAGCAACATCCCTTCATCGCCTGCTTATGTCGTGTTCATATCTCAGTCGATACGCTATGCCAGAGCAAGTGCCATATATAAAGATTTTATTCTGAGAGCTAGGCGTCTTTTATGGTCAATATGGGGAACACGTTATACACTATGATGTCTCATCCTCCAGAATGGAGGATGATATTCCGTCATAGACCATTTGTATCGTCCAACCAAAGATGGTACTTTAGATCCCCTCCTTTGTTTTATATCTTCCAAAATGGAAGTAACCGCATGTAACAATTCTACCGAATTGAAGCGATGGGTTTTGCTTGCAAGCAGGAGATGCTGACTCTTCCTGGTTACCTGGTCTCACTCCCATTTCGGGAGTTCGCTTCTTTTCATGTGGTGGAGTTTTTTATTTGTTTGCTTTGGTTCCTGTTTTATCCTAATTTTGATGCCTTCAGTTTGTGATTTTCTGAATTATCGATTTTGTGCTGTATATGGGGATATGGTTATTATATATATTTGTCATGATATTATATAAAATACTAGATAACTTAGGGTGTCCACCACCCAACAGGTTTGACCAAAAGCATAGATTTATTTTATCTTCGTCTCTCCATAAACCATATAATTTCGTGTTGTACTTCGTACTAAGTATTTGTTTTAGAAATTTTAAATGAAATCTTTCAATCTGTTCAAAATTTTCGTAACTCCATATTTCGGAAGAATACAGCAATATAGGAGCTACCAGACAATCAAAAAGTTTAGTTGAATATCGACTGGAATGCATAAGTTTCTAATTTTATAGTTTAATTCAAACAGTGCCTTATTAGCTTTTGCCATGAGCTTCTTTCTTGCAGGAAAAAACTACAATTATAATTTGATAAAAGACCTAAATATGTGTATAAATCAGCATGTTTGATTTCTTCTCCTCTCATCGTGAACTTTAAATTTCTATAAGCTCTATAGAATCAGCAAACAAGTTCAATCTTTCGTTTAGAATTGCAGTGTACACCTTTCCTAGGCATGCGACTAATGTTATTCCTCTGTAAGAGTCGGGGTCTTGAGGATCCCCTTTGTTTTTTATAGACTGGGAGAATAATACCAATCGGCCATTTCTCAGGTGTGATACTTGTGTCAAAAAGGAAATTAAAAAGCTTTAAATAAAGCGGCATGCATAAACGTTAAGAATGTTTGATTTACTCGTTAATTATATTGTCAAAACCAGCAGCTTTATTGTTTTTCACTTTTTAAAACAAAAAATTTCAATTTCCTCCTCCGTTATTGGACCGTTTAAAATATCACCATGATCATTAGAAGGGAGGGGATTTCCGACAAGACCCTGTTGCAGTAAAACACCAAAACACCCGATGAAAAAACACAAAAGAAGAGCCTAGTATGAGACGGAAAAGAAAAGACTACACATAAAAGGACGAGACCAATGGGCAACCGGTGCCGACTTTGGACGGCCAGTGGCCACGCAAGAAGCATATGGTATGGTTATTCTGGATTAGATGCACACAACCCTCCAATTACTCAAAGGTCTCGACGAACGTACAATTGTGGTGTAAAACACCTCCTCACTGTAAGATGACCTCACACAAACAAGACCGCAAAACGTAGAGGCCCCAGCAACACAGATGAATACGAAAATGGATCTAAAAAGAGGGCTTGCGTAATACAGTCCGTGATCTGCCGGCTGTAGCGAGCTCATGTATGTAATCACCCGAGGAATCCGACTGACATTCAGAGAGGACAGGTGGTCGGGGCCCTGTCTTCTCTAAAGAGGTTTGGACAGGACCCGTCATATAGTCCCGTCGTCACAGTCAGTCAGAATGCAAGTCTCAAGGATGCGCTGGTACAAGAATGTAGATTTTTCAATTACCAAGCCTAGTGTCCGTCTGGTGACATTAGGATCATATCCACTGTATAAAAGGCGTTTGATGATTCTGACGCATTTTCGATGGTTATGCTGCCTACCTTTGATCCTTCTTATTTTGTTTATCTTATCACAATAAAAGACATTACATTCAAAATGTGGTATTTCAAAGAATTTATCAGCATTTTCGTTATCACAATTTAACTTTTCAAAGTGTTCATAGAGTGTATCTAGAGTGAATCGTATGTTGTGTGATTCAGCTGCTATAGATCAGGTATTTTACGATTGACTAACGAGGGCTAACCCATCATTATGTGTGCGAATAGATGACAATACCTGAGAATCTAGACTCTTTTAAATATGGAATCCATGAGAATGAAAATTGTCGACACCAGCTTTCAGTTATCACTAATGGCCATCAACAACACTGCCTAATTAATCAATTCATTAGGTGTTAATTAATATCAAGTTTTTATTTCGAAGCGGACTTAATATACAGGTGATGCAGTAACTGGAAAAAAACATCAGTCGTAATTGTTGAGAGAGAAAGACTCCCTATATAAGTGAATATATATTCTACTAAAATTGTATTGTATTATTATTTTATCAGTGGATAAATATATCAACAGTTCACCTATATTTGAGTATTTCTTAATTCTTATTTCTACAACTTCATAAATTTGTTCAGTTAAAGTGCTACACTACATATGGGGATATTGATGAATGACAATTACACGATTAAAAATATCTTATCTTTCCTTTTGTTTAATTCTAAACTCATGAAAAATCAATATTCAAAAATTTAAAAAAAAGACATAAAAATAAATTGAGACAAAAACAAAAGCAAATGATTCACATTGACAATCAAAGAATTGAAAGGGAAATATGTGTTCTAAAATCTTAATTATTAAATTCTCAATATTTTTCCGAATTCTGTAATAGTTAAGTTTGTACTGAATTTGATAATGTCACAATTAGAGCATTTCAAATACATCCTTTATTACATGTACATTGTTTAGACTGAGGATCACTGACGAGGGTTAAGTACCCGAAACGTGCATGTCTGGTCCATGCTGGAATTCATCTGTTCTTAAATGATGCTGCTGAATTTGAAGACGTATAACGTTGGTAGAAGAATCCGAAATGGAAGGTATCTTCCTTTTACGTGATTCAAGTATAACAAGATTTAAACGCAGAAAAGCTATGAAAAACAGAACGTTCTATAATTTGTTTTCAGCAGCAACAGCCGTTGTCAGAATGTCAGAAAACTTTACGACAACAAGCAACCTAAACGTTTCGTGTGACACATGTAGTTTAGGCGATGACACAGCCATTGACGAGCCGATTCCATCCATAATTACTGCTCTGGAAAGATTCAACTATGGATATTTGCCATTCGTCTTTATATTGGGTTGCCTCGGCGATGCCCTCATCATTTTCGTGATGAGATCCAAAAAGTTTTCCTCTAACACGTGTAGTCTGGCTATTTTGGCATTGGCTCTATCAGATACAACCCTCCTTTTCTGCCATCCATTCAATAAAGCCTTCGTCATCAAGCTTGTCGGTATGGAAGTAAGAAGTCTGAGCTCTGTCGGCTGCAAAATTTACTACGTCATTCGAAGAACATCGAAAATGTGTTCTTCCTGGTTCGTCGTGTATCTCTGCTTTGAGAAGTTTATGTCCATTTGGTCATCACTAAAGGTCAAATCATTGATAACCAAGAAATTTGTCAATGCTTACATCATTATTGTGGTGGTTGTATTGCTAGCTTTCACTAGCGGGTGGGGCTATGCCAGTGACGTGGATCCGGTCAGCGGTAAATGCCAACCTGACCTGTACGACAGGAAGGATCCACAGAGTGTGAGTACATGGCGGAGAATGTTGGGATCTGGTGTCACCTTGTACGCCATTGTACCTATGATAATATTGTTGATCCTTACGCCCATGATTCTCTTCAAACTCGCCGGACAAGCGCAAAAATTTGAGTCGTCTGCCTATTCGAAAACATCCTCACGTATAACAGCGATGCTACTTTTAATTGTAATCTCCTACATAATTCTGATTTTACCCATATCAATGGTCCATATTCTGGCGACATACCTCGGCATAAAATCTTTCGGCGACAGCAAACTTGACTTCACAATTTTTAAAGAGATTGTGCAAATTCTAAATAATTTTCTAGTCGCAACGAAGTGCATATGATATATAAAGTTATAAAGTCTACGATATCAAGAGCATTCCAACACAATCAAGTAAATATCATTTATCTTAATATAATTACATATGGAAGAAAAAAAATCAATTAAATTGTTGTAAAAATGAGACATATTCAACTATAAATGTTTGTTGTACATTTCAAAATTCATTTTCGCGAGCTATCAGCCGACATATTTCTCTAGTTTCCGAATGCAGTATTCATATAGACATTGGAATCTGAAATAAAAGAAAGATTTATATTCAAAGTTCTACAATGATAAGCATTCTAGAAATAAACATCAATGGAAAAAAACAAAATTATCAATACTACATTTCAGTTAAATATAATTTAATTTTAAATATAACCATCTAGCTAAGGAGAGAACTAAGCATTGATCGAGATACCAATTTCTAAAATGATTTGTAAAATTTCTTGACAGAGAATTTATAAATATATTTAAGTCAGTACAAAAACACTGTGAAACTAGGTAGACAATACCCCGTGGACTAACAGTCCAACAGCTGCGAGGATAACCTACTTGGTAGACCATACCCTCGGGGACTAACCGTCCAACAGCTGCAAGGCCTAACCTACTTGGTAGACCATACTCTCGGGGACTAACAGTCCAACAACTGCGAGGCTAGCCTACTTGGTAGACCGTACCCTAAGGGACTAACAGTCCAACAGCTGCGAGGCTAAGCTACTTGGTAGGCCTCACCTTCGGGGACTAACAGTCCAACAACTGCAACTGCAAGGCTAACCTACATGTATTTGGTAGACCATACCCTCGAGGACTAACAGTCCAACAGTTGCGAGGCTAACCTACAGGTACTTGGTAGATCATACCCTCGGGCACTAACCGTCCAACAACTGCGAGGCTAACCTACTTTGTAGACCATTCCCTCGGGGACTAACCGTCCAGCAACTGCGAGGCTAACCTACAGGTACTTGGTAAGCTATACCCTCGGGCACTAACTGTCCGATCAACAGCTGCGAGACTAACCTACTTGATAGACCGTACCCTCGGGGACTAACCGTCCAACAACTGCGAGGCTAATCTACTTGGTAGACCATACCCTCGGGGACTAATAGTCCAACAACAGCGAGGCAAGCCTACTTTGTAGACCACACCCTCGGGGACTAACCGTCCAGCAACTGCGAGGCTAACCTACAGGTACTTTGTAGACCTCACCCTCGAGGACTAACAGTCCATTTACTGCGAGGCTAACCTACTTGGTTGACCATACCCTCGGGGACTAACAGACAATTTACTGCGAGGCTAACTGCGAGGTAAACCTACTTGGTTGACCATACCATCGGGGACTAACAGTCCAACAGCTGCGAAGCTTACGTACTTGCGTTTTTGTTAATCCAATATTCGACGTCTACAGTCAGTTTTAGAAATTCATTTCTTTTGCTCTCGACAGACGAGGTACCTTAAGTAATTCGTAATAGAATATAATTGGAATAAAGATACAAATGTATACACTACCCACCATAGATAAGTATACATGGTGTAAACATAAGAAATTTCACAATATACTCATCCCAATATTTTCTTTTTTGATCTTTAAAATACATGACCATTTTCTACAAATTGTTTCTATCATTTATGTTTATATAAAAATGGACAAATTTTTATAATATTTTTGGATTTTTATTTTCTGTCCCAAATTGACATTTTTTTTTTTTGGAAAAATTGCAAAAATTAATAATACAGAAATTTAGCCAGGAAATTTACTTGAATTTACCAGTGTGATTAATCTTAAGATTTTCAAAGAATCTTTCATTTTTGGAAAACAAGAGGAAAGAATTATGTGGGTACTTTTTAAAGGTGGGAAGTGTAGTATAATATACTTGCATTACCTTGTTTCGTATTCGCTGATAAGTCATCATAGGTGTTGTTGTCATTTGAGGAACCTTGTACGGCATCATACATACTAGAATACGAGAAAGACAGAAAACGATTTAATAAATACATTGACACACGCAATGACTTTTCGTCAGCTATGTCTGTAAAAAATGTTTTATCAAAGAAAGCCAGGACGATATGTAAAAATTTGGTACAGTCTCGGTCGTGGAAATCTATCTTTAATGTTGTTTCAAGTTTAAGATAGAATAAACATTATCTTCTTCATCCTTTCATCTTGATTTTCAATTTTTTTTTATCATGAATCAGGCGAAATAGAATTAAACTTAGCGAAGCCTATCTTCTTCTTTTTTTTTAAAGAGGTAGTATGAAAATCATTGTTTTTTAAAGGGTTTTATCAGTATTCCTTAAAGGTCGACGGGGGACTATATAAGGGGAAAGGTAAAATTTCCGTCATTTCCTCACTGGGCGCTATAGGGTTAACATCTCTTATTAGAATCTGTTTGGTTCCTTTTAAACCTATACTCCTATCATGTTTTGATTGACAGCTTAATACAGGTGAGACTCAGGTATCTCTTTTATAGCAAAATAAAGGATTACATGTCGGTATGTCTTTATGTGACACGCCGCTATTACCAGACGGTGTTATCTTCAAAGATGGTATACCACGCCTACCAAGCCTATGCCACTCAGGTATGCATGTTATTGACCCGGTGGTTGCCAACGTCGGCTTTTAAGAACTTTTGTTTTTAGTTTTGTTCATTATCTTTGTAAAGGAAAAAAAATATACCGAGCGAAAGAAAAGAGGGTATCTCCTACATAACTCGATGTCAGCACCCACAGCAAAACATCGGAACACCCCTATGCGAAAACACATAGTTTGACACAAAACAAAGAGGGGATCTCCAACAACACCAGGTTGCAACACCCACAGCAAAACGCCAAAACACCAAAAACTACGGATGAACCAACGAGGCCAATGGGCAGTCTGTGCCGACTAAGTAGTAGCAAATGGTGTTATAAATCGAATTAAAAGCGTACAATTTGTCCGGTTATCCAGTGGTATCGAAGAACACATTATTGCGGCAATAGTCTCCACACTGTAAGATGACCACACAAAGAAGGCAGCAAAACCCAGGGACCCAATTAAGACCCAGTTTAATATGAGTGAAATTCCATTTTTATCGACAAACGATTTGAAATATGGAGAATATCGTTGATAAACGAAATATTATCATTGAATCTTACTCAAATATTATCTAGATTATATGACATGGCTTAGCTCGAATAAGCATATCTCCATTATTTGCATGAATTATGAAAAAAAAAACCTGAAAAAAGCTGGTTTATCTCTGTATCTGTATCTGTATTAAAGTAAGATTCAATAATTGTATTTCGTTTATCAAAGAAGGCACATTAAATATCTCTCTTTTTTTTCTCTTACTTATGTGTTTTCGTGTTTTCTTGTTCTGCCTGATTCTACTGAATTTCTTGTTTTTTTTTTTTAATTCATTCTTAGTGACGAAAATCGACATGTATACATACTCGTTTGTTTCTTTCCTTGGCACTGAAAGAAAAGATAAATATTCATGTTTCATCATGAATTATAATAACGAAAGCATATTGCCATTCCATATCCATCACAGCATATTATAAATCTAGTGTCTTTTTGATTAATTTTGTCATTGAAAATCAAACAGTCTTGTCTGAAACTTTTTTGTTAAAAAAAATTAACAAAACTACATTGTAAAAGCAGATTTTTACAGATCACTATAAATTACTATGATAATGCAATGATGAAAAAAAGTAAAATAAAATCAAAACAAATTGGGTTACCTTTCTTTGTTTTCGTTGACAAGTCATCATACGTGTTGGTGTCGTGGGACGGACGTTGGATCGCATCATACGTCCTAGAACAATGTATACAAGAAAGAAGTAAGTAAATGTTTATGATTTTCATGAATGAATTAGAAATTTTTATTTTCATGTACTAGGTTGCAACGTTTTGTAGACAGTTATTTTACTATCTTATATCAGTACATTACTTACTCATTACATACAAATTTATCTACAAGATATTACAATTGTTTCAACCCGTGATTAAGGGACCTTTGATATTTTCCTTCCCTTTTCTTTTAAATCCCCTTAATGTATGATACCTAGAGGGTGCGTTATGTGCATATAAGAGTAGACAATTTAATAAAAGTTACTTGTGTGAATTGAAAATTAAATTCATGCTCATGAAATCCCTGGAATTTGAAATGGATAAAAGGAAATGGAAATCGCTTCTTTTTTTTTTGCCTCCTGAATGAAAGTCAAACCCTAAACCTTAACTCAGATTCCAAAAATTACAATCAAAGGGCATATGAAAAACGAATACAAAATAACACAACCAAAAGAAAAAAAACCAAAAACCAAAACAAAACCAAAACAAAACAAAACAAAACACCCCCCCCCCAAAAAAAAAACCCCCAAAAAACAAAAAACAAAAACAAAACCAAAAAAACAAATAAACGAAAGGGAGAAGATCCCCAACAGTGAACAGCGGAACACATTCTCACACAACGAGACAAAGCGAACAAAAGACTCAAACAACAACACACAATAACAGAAACTTCGTAATGACAACATAAATGGTAAGAGTAATACATGATATATGAGACCATCAAATTAACTTGAGTTATGAGTATCTTGGAGATTTCATTCTGAATTTTCTCTTTGTGAACGGTTTTCTGTCATGTTTAACGTGTCCTTCGTTTTTTTAAGACGTTCAATGAATCAATTCGAATCTGTTCTTTGTGTTTTTTTCCTTGTGTGCTTTATTTTATTATCTGTTTCTTCTGATCCTTTCCTGTTCTGTCTATTTATCTCTTAGTTTACCCTAGAAATTTTGAAAAAAAAGAAACTTATACTTACTCGTTTGTTCCTTTTCTTGATGCTGAAAGGAAAGCGATATTCATATTTTTAAAATGCTACGATAAAACACTTCAGAACACCCTCCAATATTTGAAACAACAAACCTATTCAATCAACGCCGATCCTTCCCTTTAATTGATAGTCTTTATAATATCCAATATTTGTGGAAAATAAATTTATTTCACATTTCACATTCAAATCAGTCATTACTTCAATATCAAAATAAATGAATCTAGGTATCTGAATGATTTGTTTTAATTTAATTCGTTTCAAAGAATACATAACAACGAGTTTTATTTCGCGAATTCACTCCAAGGAGCTGATTAAGTAAAGGTCGCATTTAGCCTTGTATCTCGTGTCGTTTTTCTTACACATGACGATTTGTATATACCGATAACATAATCAGAGGCAAGCGTATTTGGATCGAGAGTTAAATAAATATTAATTAAGAGACTCGTATAAGACAATGATAAGAATTTGCTCATTTTTGGATGATGAATTGACGTATTGTTCTTCCTGGTTTGTATGTTTTTAAATATATTTTTTCTGTGCTTTTGGTACTTTTTGATGTTTTTGCGTGTTCTGTCGTTGTTGTTTTATTGTATCAATATAATAAATAAGATGTTGTTTTGTTATCATCATCATAATAACTTAGAGGTGAAAATGAAAAAAGTGAAAAAAATGAAAAAAGTGAAAATGTCGAAGACTTTAGGATGGCGGACAAAGCCCTATAATGTTTTGCTTATTTTGTATTTAAAATAATTATCTTTATACATATTTGCTTACCTGAAAGCATCCAATCATTTCGTTTCAAAAATAAAACGAGGTGAATTATTCCCGCTATTATCGCACTACTAAACATTCCAGCAAAATACATCCCTATCATTGCACTGTTGCATGATTGTGATTCTAATGGCGATTGAAAAGAACCTGTAACAAAAGCTTGTTATGTAGAATGAAAATTTGAATCTATATTCAAAAAATTGTGTTTCAATTTCACTTAACATTTGTACTGTACTATGGATACCAATCAACTCCGATTCAATAAAGAAAAAGATAAAATCCATGCAGCATCACATGAATATGCTTCAGCACAAAACCCGAATCAAAATCAAAGTCAATAGGCATACACATTCTTGATAATGATAAAATATTATCTCACTCTCATTATCAATTTTGTGCTGTATACAGGGATATGGTCATTATCCATATTTGTCATAAAGCCATGTATGAGGTCTCTAACAGTGAAAACGAGACAAGAAAAAGCAGACAAACAAACGGAGAGAATAACATCATACCATAGCAACAAGGATGACAACCCTATTTTCATAAACAAGTCATTGGGGGTTTAATTTCGTTAGGGATGAACAAATAGAATAATGGGTCTTCACTTTTACACTAGTTGACAAATGAGAGAAACCCATTCCATAAGAATCAAATGATAATTTATCCATACAATTACATAAAAGAAAAACAACAACAACACCACATAGTGCCACCTACCCTATATTAATTTAACTCAATGTCTCCTTTAATGTTTTATCTTCAACATTTCCTTCAAGCGAATGTTAAATGTTTTAAAATTCAATAGCATCATTTAAGTACAGATAAATTTGCAGCAAGGGCCAGACTTGCACGTTTCGTGTACTTAACCCTCATCAGTGATCCTCAGTCTAAACAATGAAATATAGCCAGAGAGTGTGAAAGTTACTTTGTCCAAAAAAAAAAGTACAAAAAGACGTAGCAGATTGGATGGGATATGATGCAACGGTACCAACGTTTTAGAAATTTCAAAAAAAAAATTGATAACAGAAATTTACGAATGCGTTGAAGAAGCGACCAACCGAAGTTGATCGAACTTGGCTATATGTGCCCTCGGTGACTCCTAGTCCACAAGCAGTGACGCTCATCAAGTGGTACAAATGTTAAACGTCTCCCAATTCAATAGCATCATTAATATGCATTTCGAATTAAACTTCCTCCTCTTCTTAAAATATCGACTAAAACTCATAGTATGTGCCACCGTATCATTAATCTTTTAAATGAATTCCAACTTTGAGAAAAAGAAAAGAGTCATTCTCTTTCAGTGAACGGTATTTGCAAATAATCCTTTGGATACAGGAGGAAACAGATTTCAAGACAACATTGCAAAGATCCGAGCGAAGCACACGTGTACATGTTCCTGTACTGACTTGAAACATCCGGCGAATTTTCTTTTAATGTTCGAATGAGCAAATAAATCATAAGCATGATACACTGTCAGTTTCCAGATTTTCCAGGTCAGGACCCTTTAATTACTGATTCTACGTTACCTTTTGTTTTATTCATCCGTAAAGAAATGCACAAAATATGATGACAATGGACGCTTGGTAGGAAAACCATTAGCATAAATATAATATAAAAAGTATGAGGGGGCCTAGTATATCACATATAGTAGTTTTATTTAGTAGATTTGATGCTTTCTCAAACCAACTAATTTTGTACAGCAGTAAAGCCTAGGTCTAATATGAATCTCGAATAAAAAACACTTTAATCAAGTAGATGCCTTGAATGAAGTATTTTCTTTCTAGTGGCTTTTTCTGTCAAAGGTGACGTTACTTACATCTGATGTCCAGGACAGCAGGATCAGAGGTTTGACTGTACGACCCTAGAGGTGATGAAGCTGTACATGTACATGGCTGGTTGTTTTCGGCCATGGTGGCTACGAAGGTCAAATTTGATCGGCCTACAGAGTTTGTTATGCCGCTGTTAAAAGTACGATTACCACACTTCCATGTCCACGTGGCCTGGGGGTTACCATCATCTAATATACTACATGAAAGGACAATATTACTGCCCAGTAAATGAGTGAGCGTGTTGTATGACATCACAGGCTTTCCTTGTGGGGAGTCTGAAATTTGACAGGAAAATTATTTTTTTGTCTTTTTGGAAATCGGAGATATTTCACATTTGAGATGGTATCTTACTTAAAATCATTATGATATCATGAAATTGATATGGTAAGGTCCATTTTGTAGCATCATTTTCTAGAGATTTAGGGAGGTTTCCATTGTATACCCTATTTTCGAAAAACAGAGTTACTTCCCATTTGGGACGGTATCTGACGTAGAATAATTATGACGTCATCAAATTCTATGGAAACGATTCTAAAACTCTGGAAAATGACGGTATAGAATCGCCTTTATCATACCATTTTCATGACGTCATAATAGTTTTACGTCAGATACCGTCTCACAGTGGTGATAATTCCGCAAGGACTCAATATGATGGTGTCACAATGACCATATCAGATACCGTCTCAAACGGAAAAAATGTTGTTTTCGAAATAAAAAACGAACAGTGGATCAGAGGTCTCATTTACAATATTGCTCCTATTAAAGGCAATAGAAGATGAGAAACTCGCGAAAGCAAGCCAATTGCTTACAAATTTCCATATGCCCATCATACTTCGGGAAGCGATTGGAACATTTGTGTACTTGTCTCTGTAGTCAATGCTTGAATTTCTTTCATGTACAATGCAGCACCCACAGATGACTTTACATGTCGTATGTCTCTTTTCCGTCTCATACTATGCTCGTCTTTTGTGTTTTTGCATCGGTTGCTTTGATGTTTTGCTGTTGGTGCTGCAACAGGGACTTGTTGGAGATCCCCTCCCTTCTTTTTTATATATGTCTACTCTTGACATCACATCGTGTGTATTCCGCTGTGATCACTGCAAAGAAGTGATATTGGAATCTTCTCATTATTTGTCTCAATAACAAGTTAGAAGAAGATAAGGGAATGATCTCCAGCATGACTACCCTGCATTCACCCAGCGAAACAAACCCACAAGAAAGTGACAAATAAATGACATCATACAAACTCCAAATCGCAAAAAGACAAAACAATATTCACTAGAACATCATAAAAAACAATCGTAACAGACTAAACGTACAGAAACATTAAACATTGATGACAACACATAAAAGGAAGGAGACCAATGTGTACCCGGCGCCGACTTTGGACGGCCATCTGCTTTTAGCAAATGGTGTGGTTAGAAGGTCAGTTAGAAATTGTCAATACGCAATAATTACACTCAATATTTTAAAGGTCTGACGTTGCATTTTATCTCTTTGATTTTCAATATCTGTTGAACTGTTTAAAAAGCGTTATATAAGAAATAGCACTCTCGAACTAAGCGTAAGTGAACATTTAAATAAATCATCCATGATATATTTGATTATGAAAAGGAAAACACAAATCATAAATGTTTTGAATTGCCAATATTTAATAGTATTGTTAAGGAAATGCAAATAAAGCAGCATACCGTAATCTCAATGTTAAACCCTTTTTATTTCTTTTAAGATTCAAATGAACTAATTTATTTTTTGATTTTCATTATAATCTATGATTTTTAAACAGCAATTCTCGGTAAGAATCAAAGAATTTCAATGCCATATAGTTTTTGTATGGAAGGTCAATATGAAGTACTAGTGTGTAAAATGCTGTCGTTGCCATGATAACCGTGTCTGAAGTTTCTAAAATCGAGAAAATCTATGGGACGAGGCATATTTGTAGTCCCCGTTACCATGGAAACAGGTACTTTTTTCATATGAAATTACTTCGATTCTTTTCTTTCAATCCTTATTATTATACATATCTAAGTTTTATTTACATTAATCTCGGATGCCTTTTGTATACACAGATTAAAAGTTGGGACAAAATAGGGTATCAAAAGGCTCTGTCAAAAGACCCGGATTTTTTCATGTTTTTACTGGTTTACAAGGCTGAAAATTTTATTTAAGCACCAGTTTTTGAAGTCCAAATTCTAATTATTCAATTAGTAACATCTCTGAACTATACATTAATATAACAATTTCATTGGGCTAATTTGTCCTTTTATATGCAAAGCAGCATCAAATTGAGTTGCTATGGCAACATTCGGCTGAAAGGTTATGATACGATGAATTTAAACATAATCTCTATCAAACTATCCATGCATGATGTTGGAACAGAAGTTCATGTATGCATCTATCAGAGACGTTTTAATATAACGATGACCTTGAAAATATTTCAAGATCACCCACTGCATTTCAAAGGTCATTATACTTTAAGTCACCAGATTTGACGAAAAATCTTGATTTTTCATAAAAAGAAGGTGCCAATATCTTAGAAACCTTGAGATATTGAACTTAACAGTCATATGCCACAAAAATGTTTAATATTACACTAATTTCTTTTAGAACTATTGATAAAGTTTCTTCACATCTTCGAAAATCTTAATTCTTGGTAAGTATTTTGATAAAAAAGGAACAAAATCTGTATTTTCTTTTTTTTTGGACAGAAAACCATTTTCCTATTAAATTGATACAATTCAATAAATTATAAGATTATTCTTTATTATATTCATGAGCTTTCATAATAAATATGACCTTTGAAAATAAACAAATAAAAAAAATCTTTAAAATTGGTAACAAGAAATTTGAAATAATCAATATTTTTTGCAACATTTGAGTCTCAAATTAGAAATGACCTTGAACATCAAGCCAATGACCTTGAACAATTGATTGTTTTTATGTGAAAGAGTGAAGTCATATCTATCCATGAATAAATTTTGACAATTTTATTTTCATTTAACTCTAAAGAGAAATGAAATCAATTTCAGAGATCATATGAAACAAGCAAAAAGGTCTAATGTTGCAATGACAACTGTTTTAGATGTCAGAATTTAGGTAAAACTCTTAAATTACCCACTCCAAATTTTGTTCATGTTATTTGTCAATAAACAAATATTTCCTTTGATGGAAATCAATTATCTCCCGTTGGTGCATTTTGTGATATTGAAAATTGAAAATGGTCAAAAACACACTAAATTGGCCCTTATTTTCACCTCTACATTTCGCTTCATTTTAACTGATATTGGATTAATACAGTAAGTTTCCTGTAAAATATATCACATAACTAAGTGTACTTAGTAAGAATGGAAGTAAGGAAAAATAGATTATGTAAACATGAAGAAGCTATTACAGTGATATCCATGGCAGCGAAGTATCCGAAGCTGGCTTATTTCAAGTTTTCAAACGTGCTATAAGTAGAATTACTTCGTTACCATGTCAACCAGAGGTCACATTGGCCGAAAAGTGTTATTTTCATCGTCAGTACTTAATATATACCCATTATACCAAAAATCATCAAAGTCCATCCCATGCCGTGCCAAACGATTTTGGTCCTTACAGAGAATGGCTGTTAAACTTCATTTTCCCTGGACTAAATGAAGAAAGGTATAACCCAGAAGTCAAAAGAATATTTAACTGTCATATTTTCTCATATTTTTCAACCAACAAATCCAAAAAAAAAGGAACACTGTCATGTTATATATTCACTAATTTCATACTTAAAACTCAAAGGAAACAAGTGAAATCAAGGAAGTAAACATTTACAATGACATGCATGGAAATGTTTAAGTAATCAAGAAGGAAGTGAGTTAGTAAACCTCGACAGGCCTTTATTTGTTCTCGACTGATATGCATCATTCGAATAACTTTGTGAAGACACAATAGAGTTTTACTGTAGTAGGGATAATGACATTGGTTTCAAAGGTCGAAACACATACTAGTATTCAGTATCATATTATCTTTAAAAGAGAATTCCTTCAAGATCAGTGATATTCCTTCACCTCAATACGGAAGATCGCAAATACTTCTAACCAATGTTTTCGCGCACTCTTTGATTGTTCTCCATTATCATGACGCCATTAATTTACTTGGGCAGAAAAGTTGGCAATGCCCAAGTTTAAAATAATAGTTTAGGTAGGTGACTAAATGCAAGTCAGAACGGACATGCTGCACGCGCTGTAGTTGCGATCATCCGTTTGGTTTGAATTCTCTTGTTGCAATTCACGATTTATAACGACTTTTAAAAAGCAATTCATGTTAAGTTAGAACCACAATAATCATGGAAGTAGATATAAAAAATATTTTATATGGCTTGAGAAGCACTATGGACATAAAACAACCTCAACAACGAATAGGGTCAATGAACAATGAAAGAAACAATAAACGGAAATTAATGTACTTTCCGTATTATTTGAAATCGGAAATATTAACTATGATGACAGAATATAAGAGTTTTGATTAGATGACTATCTTCGAATTGGACCACTAATTTTATCATTTTTAAGGAGAAAAAGAGACATTATGCAACCAAAAGATGTTCTCGCTTATAATACAAGTTGCTTCAGGGTTTTTGTTAGATACCTTATTGATCGACCTAGAATAAGAGAACTCGTTAGAGATATAATAGAGAGTACATCACAAGAAAACCGAAGAATAGTCCAAAATACGATGCACGGACCAAGCATGTTTCTGATACTGATTTCCCATCAGCGGTACTTTAGACAAAAATGATTCGAAGTTGGAAAAATAATCTACTGTGGCACAACTCGTCATTCTGTGAATTTAAGTTATCTATTTTATTGCTAACGAGCGGGTTATTCTTTTTGTAGGTTTTATTCAACGATGAAGTAGATATTAAATGTGACCTAAAACTATAAAAGGGATGATGCAAGAATTACACTTTCATAGAAGATACTGACTGGAAACTTCAAAATGTGAGTTCCGTAAAAAAATTCGTTCTAATGATTATTCCTGCATAGCAAAAGCCATTACTAATGTTAAACGTCTTCTAATTCAAAAGCATCATTTAAGAACAGATAAATTTCAGCATGGACCAGACATGCAAGTTTCGGGTATTTAACCCCCGTCAGTGATCCTCAATCTAAACAATGTAATATGGCTAAAGAGTGTGATAGTTATTATGTCCAAAAATGTACCGAAATACGTAGCAGGATGGGTAGAATATGATGCTACAGGACCCACGTTTTAGAAATTTCAAGAAATTTTGAAAACAGATAATTTTGATGAACCTATTTTCTTACATCTTATATCCAGTACAGCAGGATCACATGTTTGACTATAGGACCCTACAGAAGATGAAGCTGTACATGTACAAGGCTGGTTGTTGTCCGTCTTGGTAACTACCATAGTCAGATTAGACTGTCCAACTGAGGTGATTATACCGTTGTTAAAGGTTCTGCTACCACATTTCCATGTCCATGTGACCCGGGGATTACCATCCTCTGTTATACTACAGGAAAGTGCAATAGTACTGCCTGTTACGTATGTCATTGTGCTAAATAACATTACTGGCTTTCCTTGTGGTGAGTCTAAAAAGGAAAATTGAACTCATGTCGTCAATATTAAAATGAATATATACACATCCGTGAGAATCAGCTTAACGTTAAGTAATTTGTTTGGTATATATGTTTAACATCTTCAAATGCAATAGCATCATTTAAGAACTGATCAATTTGCAGCATGGACCAGACACTCACGTTTCGGGTATTAATCCCTCCTCAGTACAATATAATATAATAAAGAGCGTGAAAGTTATTATGTCCGAAAAAAATACCAAAAGACGTAACAGGATGGGTGGGATATGATAAAAAAGTTATGCATATTCCCTTGTACAATAAATATCTTTTCATATATCATCAGTCTAGTAAATTTGGTAATTTTTATTCCTAGTAGAGTGTCACTGCTGGTGGACCAGGAGTCCCCGAGGACACATGTAGCCAAGTACGATCAACTTCGGTTGATCATTTCTTCATCACATTCAAAAATTCCTGTTATCAAAATTTCTTAAAATTTCTAAAACGTGGCTCCTGAAGCATCATATCCCATTCATCTTGCTACGTCTGTCGGTACATTTTTTGAACATAACTTTCATGATAAATTTCATGATAAATTTCGTGATATTTCATTGTTTAGATTGAGGATCACTGACGAGAGTTAAGTACCCAAAACGTGCATGTCTGGTCCATGCTGTAAATTCATCTGTTCTTAAATGATGCTATTGAATTTGAAGACGTTTAACATACATAACTTTCTAATATATTCCATTGCAAACCCCCTTGATAAAGCCGAGAAACATGTTAAACTCGTTTCTGAGTCATTTCATTCGATCTACGACTAATCGTCCCGGGATTGTAGAGAACCATTACAGGTTAATCATAAGTACAGCGGTTAATTTCAATTAGCGGACTGTTAGTTAGACTAACAAGCAATGATTTTCGAAAGAAGGGAATGTTTCTGACGTGTACTTGTAGATTTCCGGTCCACTTAGTAAGAAAAATGATTCTGATGAATGATTTTTCTCGGATAGTTTACAATGGTATAATATCGAATGTTTGTGAGTTATGTTTATGTTTGGTTAGATCAATCATAAATATTTTTGTATAATAGTTAAATTCCGAGAAATATACTACTCAAGTGGGGCTGATACTGTTACTGTAAAAGTCCTTAAATAAAGTAAAAATTGAGAAATAAGAGAAGGGTCGAATCGAATATAGGGTCGTTGGCGTCGAGCTCCTGTGGTTTCGATGTAATTGTTCTCGTTGCAATTTCTCCCTCTTGTCGTGACATGGTAGTTTAATGATCTATTTCTGCATTTTTCGTTCCTTGTGTGTATGTTTCGCTGTGATCACTGTGCATTCATATGGTTGTGGTGGTGGTGGTGGGGGGGGGTTGTCTTTATTTTTGTACACAATTTTCCGTCAAATTAATTCATCTTATACAATACACGCATGCGTTTCTATATCTATTTACTTACATCTGATATCTAGTGTAACAGGATCAGAAGTTTGATTGTATGATCCTACAGAAGATGAAACTGTACATGTACAGTTCTGGTTGTTATCTGCCTTGGTGACTAGAAACGTCAAGTGATCGTCCTACGGAGTTTGTAATACCGCTATTAAAGATTCTGTTACCACATCTCCATGTCCACGTTGCCTTGGGGTTACCATCCCCTGTTACAGTACAAGATATTGTAACAGTACTGCCTGTGATATAGGTCAGTGTGCTGGATGATATAACCGGTTCGCCTTGTGGAGGATCTAAATCATGAATGAATAAGAACCTTGATAGATGATTTTCTTTACTGATACGTTGTTGCTTTCGAAACCCGCGACTGACTATTTTCAAATGTTTACCACTCTTGACAAACACTCTTTATCTGCAAGTTAATTTCTATCTCTTATAATCCATCAAGAATCATTTTCGCTTGAAGTACCACTGTATACCGATGATTCATACCTTAATGATAAGAAAGTTTAGTTTAAGATTTTGTCTGCTTTTTATGTGTGTGTGTTTTTTTAGTCCCCTACCGACAACGCCAAAGGGGACTCTTAGTTTCCTCTCGGTCTGTCTGTCCGTATGTCTGTCTGTCAGTCCGTCTGTCACATTTTCAGTTTTCCGGACTTTTTTTTCGCTGTTGTTGCATATATTGAACTCATTTTTGGTATGTGGATATATCTCAATGTGATACAGATCAAGTTTGAGTTTGGTTTTGATTTATTTATTTTTACAAGAGTTATGGCCCTTGGACTTAGCAATTTTTTTGAAAATTTCAGTTTTCCGGACTTTTCTTCAGTTCTGTTGCAGATAATGAATTGATGTTTGGTATATCAATACATCTTCGTGTGGTGCAGACGAAGTTTGAGTTATGACCCTTGGACTTAGCAAATTTCTTGAAATTTTTAGTTTTCCGGACTTTTTTTTCGCTGTTGTTGCATACATTGAACTCATTCTTGGTATGTTTATACATCTCAATGTGATACAGATCAAGTTGAGTTGAGTTTTGATTGACCTATTTTTACAAGAGTTATGGCCCTTGGACTGAGCAAATTTTATGCAAATTTCAGTTTTCCGGACTTTTCTTCGGTTCTGTCGCAGATAATGAATTGGTGTTTAGTATATGAATACATCTTAGTGTGATTCAGACCACGTTTGAGTTTGGTCTCCATTGACCTATTTTTACAAGAGTTATGGCCCTTGGACTTAGCAAATTTCTTGAATTGTTTAGTTTTCCGGGCTTTTCTTGGCTGTTATTACAGATAATGTACTGATTTTTAGTATGTGAATACATAATAATAGGATACAAATCAAGTTGGAGTTTAATTCCGATAAACTTATTTTCACAAAATCAGTTTTCCTGAACTTTCGTCAGTTCTATTGCAGATTAATGAACTGATTGTTGGTATATGAATACATTTTAGTGGGATACAGACCAAGTTTGAGTTTGGTCTCCATTAACCTATTTTACAAGAGTTATGGTCCTTGAAATTTTCAGTTTTCCGGACTTCTCTTGGCTGTTGCAGATAATAAACTCGCCGGTAGGGGACTTTTATCGCTCAGCGATCATTACATTTTTTTTTCAATAAAACGAATGGTAGACATTCGGTCAGTATGATTCTTATCAACAGTATAAAAAATAAGAGAATTACTCTTTACTCACAATGTACAGTTAAGATAATCGCTGTTGTATCTGATGAAAGGCCTTGGTTTTCTCTGGCTTTGCACTGAAAAAGAATATCCTTGTCCTCCTTCCTCACCGGGTTTATGGTCAATGTGTTAGCAGAGGTTGTAAATCGTGGATCAGACAGCGTTCCATTATTGACCTTCCATGTATAAAGCATGGCTTGTCCTGTAGGTGACGGGGTAGATGTCGATGTAGATGTACACGTCATTGTCTCTCGGTGCCCTGCTTCTACTGTTGTTGGTGAAATCTGTGGTGTTGTTGGTTTATCTATAAAGGTTAAGTGGGTAATCATTCGTGGAAAACCTTTTGATTTTAAGAATAGTTTTTGATCATGGTATCAACACAAAAAAATTGAGGGAAACTTGCAACATGCGCGTAGCGCTTGAAGTATTAGTTTTCACTTCGGAATGTTGTTCATTCCGAGGTTCGAAACCGTTTCGATGGGAATTCTCACGATTTGGCCTTGCCTTCTCGACTTTGAGACTGAATAACTGTTAGGTACTTCTTTGTTGTTTATTTTCCCTATATGTTTTGGGTTGATACCTTAATACATTTTTCTAACATCAACGAAAAATATTTAACAATGATTACTAATCATTTTCCTTTATACGCTTTGAAACGTTAATTTTTTACTTTCAATTCGCGTAGCTAACGACGTTGACAAGCGCGCTCTTGATTTTCTGTTGACACAGGTATAATGTCAATTTTTAACCAAAGAAAATGACGTTAACATATCGAAAGTATAAATGATTCTACTATGAACCTTTCCAGAACACACCTAAAATCCGACAATGAGATAGACAGAGACAACAACTTCATTTCACAGAACTTGAAGTTCCATCACGTAATATTTCCGACCAAATGTATCTTCTGAATTAATTCTATGCAGTCTGTATGTTTTGAAAGTTTTCTTGTCAGAATTGTATCTATTTTAGGCCTGATACTTAGCGCAACTGTTGATCCAGAGAACTGCTAGATTGCATGTCTATACTATGACTTCGTCAAATAACCGGTATTGTTTTAATTCCTTTTGGCCATCTTGATGTTTGTACAATATTGAATGGCACAATCTGAAAGATTATTAAGGTTCAACATTTGATTCTGTGGAGATTGTTCATATCGACAATAGTGTCCGTGGTGTGATGATGTCATCTCCGTTTGTTGGTCCTCTTTTTCTGGTCTATTGAGAATATGATCCGCTTTTTCACGGTTAGGAATCTCCTGCTGATCTTTGTGTCGTATTTTCCATCCTGTTGTATGCCAATTGATAATATCTTCTATTTTCTATTCTGAATTTGCGTGCTGTATACATGTTTATAACTTTTGTACCATAATTGTTTATTTCCATTGGCTAAAGCGTATCACGTGATATTCTGTAAAAACTCGTATCGATTAAAAGTACTATGAATACTAGTACGAGTAACAAAATGGTGAAGGACCGGCATCGTTTACCCATTGGTCTCGTTGGTTTATGTGTTTAATGTGTCTATGTCGTATTTCTCTTTTTCTGTTTCTTGCTGTGTTCAATGTCGAATTTCTCTTTTTCGTTTCTTGGTTTCTTGCTGTGCTCGTCTTTCTGTGTATTTGCATCGGATGTTTTGGTGTTTTGCCGTTGGAACTGCAACCGGTTCTGGTTGGAGATCCCCTCCCTTCTTTTTTTTTCCTATAGCACGGCTCTTTCCTTTTTAAGAACACATCATATTATGTTATCTTCATCCATATAGAAAGTTGATTTCTTCTGTTAAGCAATCATAACTCGTCTCTTTTAATAAAAAAGGCAGACGATCAAAACAACAAGTGCGTCGAATTTGCAAGGTTTGCGGGTGCAGACGAAGAGATTCACAGGTCGTTTATCGAAACCTGTAACTTACCAAATACGAGGGCTGCAGATAGATTGTCTCCAAAAAAGGACAAACAATCAATTGAACATACGATGCTTCACTTTTGACACAGTTACGAGAAAAAATTAAACTTAAGCGCCGCGTAAAGCTCACTAGTAAAGGTGTGTTGTTCCATCAGGACAATGCTCCTGTTCACAAGTATGCCACTACTATGGCTGTCATTGTGGCTTTGATATGATTGAGCATCCAACCTGATCTTGTTCTATCAGGCTTTCATCTATTCCCAAAAATGAAAGCAGCTATTTCTGGCACCCACTTTCAGTCCGATGACGACATCATACTTGCAGTGGATGGCTTTCTGAACAGTCAAGATCAGGGGTTCTTTAAAAGTGGTATTGAGACCCTTAGCCAGAGGTGGCAAAAGTGTATTAATACTGAAGGGGATTATTTAGTAAAATAATGCAAAATGTCTGATAAAATTCAAAATCATCAATACGAGGCTCACAACATATCAATCAGCCCTCGTAGCTCATAGACATTGGGTCCAAAGACATCTTGAGAATTCTAGAATCGAAGTTGACATTATCAAAGGGGAGGACGTCAATTCAGACATTCGTGTGAAAAAGCAAGTTCTCGCGGCCATTGAACAATATCCGTTAATCAGTGATGATAATCTGGAGAAAATATACACATACCTCACTGAAAATGCAGAAGGATGCCAAGATTGTACAGTAAAAAGTATGCTTCAATTTTTTTAATACGGTTAATCTTGAATCATTTAACCTTCTGATGCAGTAATATTTTTAAACCATAAGAAGTTGTACTTCAGACGTAGAGATAGAGAGAATGGACTTATAACTTTCAAACTCTTAGGCCTCGAAGAACGTACAATTGTGGTGTAAAACAACCTTCTCACTGTTAGATGACATCACACAAACAAGACCACAGAACGTAGGGGCCCCAGCAACACAGATGAATATGTAAATGGATATAAAAAGAGGGCGTGCGTAATACAGTCCGTGCTCTGCCGGTCGTAGCGAGCTCATGTATGTAATCACCCGAGGAGTCCGACTGACATTCAGAGAGGACAGGTGGTTGGGGCTCTGTCTTCTCTAAAGAGGTTTGGACAGGGCCCGTCATGGAGTCCCGTCGTCACAGTCAGTCAGAGTGCAAGTCTCAATGATGCGCTGGTACAAGACTGTAGATTGGTGAAGTATCAAGCCTAGTGTCCGTCTGGTGACATTAGGATCATATCCATAGTATAAAAGGTGTTTGATGATTCTGACGCATTTTCGATGGTTATGCTGCCTGCCTTTGATCCTTCTTATTTTGTTTATTTTATCACCATAAAAGACAGGTTGTGTAAAACCCAAAGTAATGTACTCTGTTGCGCTTATAGATCCGAATTTTAAATGAGTTGACTGTAATTTTCGTAAAATTTCCAGAAAGTCTTAACTAGTTTATGAAAGCAGAAATCTTGACCTAAACGTTTATTTTTTTTTTGGTAATTTGTAAATTTCTACTGTGAAAATCCAAATTATCAGTACATAGAAGTCGATATGATTATAGAAAAAAAATTCAAATTCAAATTATTTATAATACAGAATGGAATGGATCAAGCTATTGAAAAACATAATGAAGAAGAGGTAGATTAATAGAATAACTGATAGTCATAACAATAGTAATAATAATGGTGTTAAACAAATCTTATGACTACAATTGTAGCACTAAGAATTATAGACCTGAAAAATCATATTGACCTCGGACTTCGACCTCATTGAAAATGATTTTCACGTGTTTATAACTCCAGGTATCGACCGAATTAAAGTGTTATACTTGTATAATAAAGTTTCATTCACTCTTTTCTAATAGAAACTTAGTAATACATTTTGACGAAATGATTTAGCAATTAGTGGGCTTCCAATATTCTTTTTTGTCAATGCAGATATTCTTTAAAAAAAATATGAAGCCGAGTCTTGCTCTCTAATGAAAAGAATATTTTTTTGCACATAAAAATTTTTATATTCACTTCCATTGATGATATGCTCTTAATAAAGTATACATCTCAAATCGGTAGAGAACGGACTGTTTTTCATACACCATGTTTTGATACCCGTTTAGATATTCATTTTTGTGTAATTTGGGCCCCTTTAGTTTGCTGTCCTTGCTTGTGTTGTAATCCTACTGCAAGTATTATTATACACAAAAATTCTGGGTTCTTGAGGACCAAAGAGTAATTGTACAATGGGAGGGTTGTGTGCATGTAATCCGGATAATTACACAAATAATTACTAACGTGGCAGATGACCACCTAATTCGGCAGCTATAACTCATATGCCTCGTTGGTTTATGTGTAGTCTTTGTGCCTTGTGTTTTATGTCATATTTTGTGTTCCTGCTTTCTTTTGTCTTTTTTGTTTACTATTGTTTTGCTGTGGGTACTATAAGCCAGTCTCCTTGGATAACTCCTCCTTTTTCAAGTATTACCGGTATATATCCTTGTGAAAAAGTAGAAAATAAAATAGCTGAAAGCATTAACATCGCTTCCCATTGAGATCTCTTGTCATCTTTTGACGACAATGGTTAACAAATTACTTCGAAATATGACGAACTTGACGACATCATCTGTAAAATACCAAATTAGTTAAGTTCTTTCGCACCCTACCTATGTTTTATTCACTTCGCATCTAATGTACTTTTCCACAAGCCCAAACTTGAAAGACTTCGTTGAAGGCAAAGCTACTTCCATTAAGCTGCTCAACAAGAAGTTTCATCGTGAGCGATTGGCGTTGTCATTGCAGACAATAAATTGCTACATTGAAAATATATAACACTGAAACATCTCTTATCCTTAATGTAGAAAGCTTATCTTTATGAGGAATTTCCTATTGCTCCCTTGTTGATTTTCTTATCTTTTTTTAACGTTTTCAGGTCTCCTCCTTTTGTATGACCGTTGAAATTAAAATTATGATTGAATTTTATTGTTTGACTTGTACTCACATTTTCAATACATATTGTAATGGTGTCATCCACTCACAATAGAAAAAGTCAGAATTTGAAAGGGCATCAATGGTCAAATATCAAAGTATAAGTTTAAGATCCCTCTCCACCCCTATCAGAGGGCCTAAATACTAAATGCAGTATTGTTAGAGTGGGATAAATAAGTTATAAACATCCGTTTTGATGAGAAGGTACGTACGTTTTTCTTCTCGTATATGCACATCATTTAATATTTCCTGCTAAACATAGTTATCATTCGCTAAGCTATTGCCATAAGTATTTTCACAACATTTAATATTGAACATAGATCATACTAGTTTTGCTAAAACGTGACTGAAAGTTGGGAAATGTGCATCAGAATATTGCTTAGACGGTGTATTTGTTGATTGTTTGCCAGTTTAAATGATTTCAATGACATTGGACGTCTTATCATGATGACAAATGATAAACTTTGCCATGGAATTAGTCTCTTTAGTATTGAAATATACATTTGATCGGAAAAAATGCAATAAATACAAAATGGTAAGGTAGGATCTTAATAAAGCCGAATTGTTAAGGGTGTCACCAGAATGACTATTGGCTTGGTACTTGACCAATCTAAAGCCTTGAACCAGCGCTTTCTTAATAATTGCAATCTGACTGACTGCGACGACAGGACTCCATGACGGGACCTGTCCAAACCTCTTTAGAGCAGAAAGTGCCCCGACAACATGTTATCTCCGAATTTTGGTCGGACTCCTCGGGTGATAACATGTATGAGCTTGCTACAGTCGACAGAACACTGACTGAATTCCACACGCCCTCTGCTTTTTATATACATTACATTACCTTGGGCCTCTTCGTAATTCTCTCTGTTTGTAGGGTCAACTTACAGTATAAAGGTTACATTACACCACTTAATTAATTAAGCATTCTTATAGCTCTACAGTGCTCCATTTGGCACATTTTCTTGGTTGCAATGATGTGAAAACCCATTGGATATTAAATACTTGTATTTCACTTTCATCGAGCTTTAAATCTCCCTCTAACATGCCAAATTGACAAATAGAATTAGAGTTTTAAAATATCTCTAAAATTGTGCAGCGCCGCATATATTCATCTGAGTGGCGCCACCTATAATTATTCACATGTCATATATATTGTGCTGTCCTTTATGTTTTCATGATGTGATGTTATTGTTCGCATATACTCCTTCTGGTTATTTTTTCTCATGTATGTCTCTCTGTGACCACTGTAACGTTCTTCATTTTGGTACTCCTAATCATAACAGTTCTCATTATTATCCTCCTGTTTTACTTTTTCTTAATTAGTATCAAATATTTAACGATAAAGAAAAGAATATGTAAAAAGAGAAATGTGATTCGCTCTCTTGATATCAAATGAAAAAAGATTATATGAGTAATGTGTATGATATGTGTTTTATTACGGAGAAATGTTTCGATCATCATACTGTCGTGCGCTGTCTCGAATCTGAACTCGGTACATCTGCAGCTTTCTACGTTGAATAACACCAATACAGGACTTTATGCATTACAGTATGCTAGCGAGAGTTCGATTTGAACGTATTAGCTGAATGGCATATTAAATTTAGACATATGAAGAAAATTAAGGGAGATAATTAAAACAATGTAATATTTTTGTATCCATTTTTACGAATTTGAAAGTATTTTTTAAAATCCTCATTTACTTATTCTTCATTAGTATTTAGCTCCCCTTGCCTATGGACTTAACGATAGATGCATTACAGAATTTCTTGCGTAGCAAAAAATCAAACAATGGTGGTATTCACTCACCATTGTAAGTCATTGGTGTCATCCACTCACCATTGAAAAGCCAGAATTTAAATAGCATCAAAAGTAAAATATCACGTTAGGAGTTTTAAAATCCTCGCGATCTTAAAATGAACGTTTAGAGACATTACAGTGTAAATTTAAGAAGTCTCAACGTCATCAAAGACACAAATTGCATATACAAATGAGTTTTGCAACGATTCAGACGAATAGGAAAATGAAAGTCAAACGCAAAGTTCTTCTTAATGTTATTAATGGATAATACACAATTACCTTACCTTTGTGCCGTTCACTAAAGGATTCGGACATGGATCATAATTAGTGATTCATTCTTCTACAAAGTCTCATAAGAAAGTGATATATATAAATGTAGGAAGTTCATATGCAAATTAAAATTGTCCTATTTGTCTCATTGCTCCTTTTGCTACAAACTATTATTGTAGAAAAGATACTTACTCATGACAAATACATTTCCATTTCTTTGACTTTCTCCTTTCGTTACTTTGTATACTCCAGAGTCAGTTGAAGTTATGTTAAAGAAGCAAAATGTCAAAGATATAGGATCTATTGTACAGTTTAATCTTCCTACGTATGCCGGCCCTACGGACAAGGGTAAACTTCTAAAAAATAAACCTCTTTCACACACTATTCCTTGATTCGAGGACAGACTTGTAGATTCTAATCTACTCGTATCCCATTGGTATGTTGTACAGGCCACATTATTGATGATATGGTACACAGATGGAAAGTTTGTTCCTGAAAAAAAGAAACATGTGAAATTGTTTCTCTCAATAAGATAGTCCCTTAGTCAAATATTTTTTTGGATGAATACCATACTTTACACCCAGTGTAAAGGCTCGTTGCTCGGAAACATTATTCTTGATAGAATGATTCATAATTATATGACGCTTTCTTACATTATGATGTTTTTTAAAATAAAATTATCATACCGTTTCTCATACTAAAAAAAAGGGGAAAAAATTCTCAAATGAATGGTGTCCTTTCTATAATAGTACATGTTGTGTTATATTTCAAGAATTTCATCTTTTCTATAATCCCATTAAAAGACCAAACATGTTTGATCAATTTAAACATTTTACTAATATATATATTTCAATACTTTCTTTCGTACGTTGAGAAAAATCTTACCGTTGACTTTTAACAAAACTTCACATAACAGTAAATATGAAAACAATATGAACCTTAGTGTCCCCATACTCTTTCTGCTGAAGTTACTTCCTTGTTTCAAATACTATTTAGAAGTGTCCAACTATATTTATAATTTTATAATGCAGATTTGAAACTAGAATTTTAAGTATCGTTCTTTGTTTGCACTAATCAACGGAAGGACAAGAAAATCTTAAATAAAGTGGATAAGTTAAGTGCGAATTAATCGAAATGGAACTAAATATACCGAACGAAACAAATCGAAAACAAAAGAAACGCTGTTAAACCGTCAGCATTTTTTTATTGCAAACCAGGCATCTAGGAAAATGAAGGATGCATTTTCGGACCTATTTGTCCAACCCTTCGAACCGAAATTTTCTTTATGGCTTTTGATGCGTACAGACAAACAATGGGCGATACATATTAAAGAAGTAGAATACTTGAGACTTTGACTCAGTTAAGACGACGACGAAGACGACAAAGACGACGAAGAAGACGACAAGAACAGTAAAACAACAACAAATTATATTAGCTTTCAATAAAAAACAGCGTGAATAGTTTATTCTTTTTTCTTCTTTTTCATTACATATATAGCATATTACCCATTGGACAAAACAATTCATATTCCGGGCCAGAATATGAAGGGAATCATATATAAGTTATAATAAGTTAATCAGACATAATACAAATAGTCACTGGCGAAAAATATAAGAAGAAGAAAGTTTTAGTTAAGATAGGTCCCTACCTGAAAGTGTAAGGTTTTTTTTTTCATTTACAAGAAGTTATTATGATTGAATCCAAGTATTTTAACAATAAACATTCACATCTGACCAATTTGTGTTGTTTTACCCCCCGAAAATTGGACTATTTTTATTATATAAAACTGTATATCAAACATCTTCGGACTTTAGGGGGGGGGGGGCCTTATGTAATATCCTATAATTTTTCATATGGAAAATGTAACACTAATCTTTTCTTCTATATGTAAAGAATTCATCTTAATAAGATATTCTTACTGTCGACAATCCTGTTTTTGAAAAGTATAAAAATGTTATTTATCCACACGAATTGATTCTAAAAAGACAAACATTACAAACACACAAACACCATTTTTCGGACCTAAATATGAAAATTGTTAATGGAGAGATTCATACAAATAAGATGATTTTGGATTCAACATGGTAAATTTCCCCTGGCTTGACGGTGATGCTCCTAGATTACCGTCCTATGGTATCTACATTTCAAAACTCATCCGGTATGCTTGAGCATGTACTGATGGTTTGGATTTTCATAGTAGAAATTTACAAATTACCAATAAACTTTTAGGTCAAGGTTTTTGCTTTCACAAACTAGTAAAGACTTTCTGGAAATTTTACAAAAATATAGTTTAAGTCTTTTGAAATTCGAACCAATACAAGCAATAGAATATATCACTTTGGGTATTTCGCAACCTACATTTTATGGTGACATGATTAACAAAATAAGAAGGATCATAGATTGACAACATAACCATCGGAAATGCGTCAGAATTACCAAACGGCTATTATACAGTGGATACGATCCTTATGTCACCAGACGGACACTAGGCTTGGTACTTGACCAATCTACAGTCTTCTTGTACCAGCGCATTCTTAAAACTTGCACTCTGACTGACTGTGACGACGGGACTCCATGACGGGCCCTGTCCAAGCCTCTTTAGAGAAGACAGGGCCCCGAACACCCGTACGCCCTCTTATTATATCCATTTACCATTTATTTATTTATATTCATCTATGTTGCTTTGGCCCCTGAGTTTTCCGGTCTTGTATGTTTGTGGTCATCTGACAATGAGGTGGTTGTTTTACAACAACAATTGTACGTTCTTCGAGACCTCTGGGAAATCGGAAAAGTGAGAGGGTTGTGCGCACGTAATCTTGGATAACCACATCGTCTGCTATTTCCGTGGCAGATGGCCGTCCTAAGTCGGCACCGTTTGCCCATTGGTCTCGTTGGTTTATGTGTAATCCTTTGTGTTGGATGTTTTTGTGTTTTGCGATGGTGTTCCTTCTCCCTTTTGTGTCTCTTTTTGTGCTTGTCTGTTCTATGTTTTTGCATTGGGTGTTTGGGGTTTTACTGTGGGTGCTGCAACCTGGTGTTGTTGGAGACTCCCTCCTTTGTTTTTGATCTAGTGAAAGACTGTCAATTAATTTAGAACTGTAAATTATTGCTATACGCCTGTCTTTGTAGTTACAGAAATAGTATGTCGAAATTACTAAGAGATATTTCCTTTGGAACAGTTCCGAACCTCGGAATAAACGGTATTCCGAAGTGAGACCAGGTGCCCGGGGAGATTCGGCGTCTCCTGTAAAAGTTAACAGATATAACTTAATTCGTCTCCTAAGAGTTAGAAATTCGAAAATATGCGTTTCTTCAATATTTTTTTCTCAAGCAATGACACTATCTTTTTATGACTAGAATTCATTGCATAATATCTAACGACTAGAGGAAAGAAATACATTATAACAATAGAAATACGAAATCATTATTCAAGTCATATGTATGTTTGGCCTAAAGGTCAGGGTGCGCTTTTGAACATACTTGGGGAATACGGAGGATGGATATGTCCACCTGTAAAAGAACATCTCTAATTATTAAGACCAAAAAAAAAAAAAAGGAAATTGACAGCTATACAAGAAGGTTGTTCATTGATTGAAGGGAACGTAATACCTACAAGGGCGAATAAAATTTCAATAGTCTACGACGACAATTCATAGTATGCCGTAAAAAATCACAAAATCAAACACACAAGCACATTATGGAAGTAAAGCCAAAATATTTGCCACAGAGACTGAAAAGTAATTGAAAAGTTCTAAGAGCAATAATTTCTTATAAATACGATTTTTGCCATGGCAACAACTTGTATATTGTTAATAGCTAGAAGGTCTTCAGTTCCATAATTTTTATCTGTTTATAGAGCTGTGGTACATGTATTGCTTCATCTTAAAGCATTTTTATTCGTCAAACCAAGACCTACCCGACTTAGTTTTTAAGAAAAATGAATGTTCCTATGAATAGCACAATAATTTATGCAAAAAAACTTTAACTCAAAAACATAGAGTTTAACACGAAGTTCGAATTTTTAATTCTCTTTTATAAAGAATAAAATAAATTGTATATATTCTGATGTATGAGTCTTTGATAGCAGAACTAATAGAAAATGAAAATTGTTTACATATTTTCTGCGATTTTTCAATAAAAAATAACATGCATTTGTTCCATAATGCCTCTCTTCCGCAACGTCGCGGATATCGGTAATTCCGTCTTCATTTTAATCGTTAGAATATCTACATTTCTTCCGGGGAGTTCAAGGTTATGGAGTAGTCAATGTAAACAACCAAGATTGTAGACGCTCAGTATGCACATTCAGGTATTTTTTTAAATATTCATATACAGAGTTGATGATTTCGACATTCATTAAATAGTTATGGATAGTGTTGAATGCAAGTTTACGTACTGTCTGAGCACTGACACGACAGCAGTACAGTTTCGTTATGCGTTATATCTGTTAGTGTTATATGATATATCTCATGGAAATCAGTGGCGGACCAAGCATCACCTTTGCCTGGGGGTCAAGGGGGGGGGGAGGAGGCAAGTTTTACAGATCATTTCTAAAAATGGGTTAATATATATATGTTTTTTTTGGAAAAATTTTGGCCTGCATGCATGGGGAAGGGGGGGGGGGGTTTCGCACCCACCAAATCTGCCACTGAAAACCATAATCTTGTGATTTGAAAAGTTTGTATTGTGGTATTGTAAAGTGTTAAAGGAGAAAATGATCATGGTTCTCCCTGCATTTTCCTTTGCTCAGTTTTGGGGACATGTACTGGTTGTTAAATTCATGTTGACGTAAAATTAATAAAAAAAACCCATTAGTGCAAATAGGAACATTATCATTAGCTTTAACTCATGTATCTTTTTTTCAGTATGGGAAGAAAGTACTGCTGTGTTCCAGGATGTTCGAACACATCATCAACAATTACCCCAGAAGGTGTAAAAATTGTACTTCATCGATTACCTATGTCAGAGAAAAAAGCCAAAATAAAGCAAGAGTGGATTCGTAGACTTAGAAATGTACGGGCAAATCTGATTGTCAATGACAGTACTCGAGTTCGTTCAGAGCATTTTGAAGGCGAGTTCAATGACTCATCAGTACCAACAATATTCCCTTCGAAGAAACCAACTGTTGTAAAAATAAGGCGTCCTGTTGTCCGACATCTCGAAGAAACTTCATGTAACATTGAGGAAGAAGTTGTATTTGATGACTTTTATCAAATTAAGGAAAATGCTGCTCCTAAGGTACCTGAAGAACATGAAACTGTAACTAAGCATGCTTTGTTTCGTTTTAAAGAAGAAGGATGCAACACTGAATTGCCTGAGACATGCAGTAAAGATATCCAGGTGGGAGAACCATCCCCATTGATGAAAGATGCCAGTGTACAAGTTTCTTTACCTTATATTTCTCCAGAAGATCTGAGAAACAATGATGAAAAAACAAGATTTTACACCGGATTTGTGTCGTTTGCTATGTTCTGGCATTATCTTACTACACTTGTCAAGCATGGTGCAAACAAACTGTATTATTGGGAGGGAGAACAAAGATGTGCTAATACATCTGTACCAGCTTATCACCAGACTGAAGTACATAAACCAGGGCGAAAACGTTTTCTCCGCCCCGATGATGAATTTCTACTAGTGTGCATGAGACTCAGACTCGGCTTATTACAAGAGCACCTGGCAGATATTTTTTGTACATCTACCACAACTGTGTCTAGGATTATAAACACTTGGATGAATTTCTTATATGACCATTGTAAAGGACTTATACCATGGCCCTCAAGAGAGCAAATATTGTGCAATATTCCCAGTGGATTTAGAGATTACAGAAACTGTCGCATAGTTATTGACTGTACTGAACTATATACAGAGAAACCGTCATCTCTAGTTGCTCAGTGGTTAACCTGGTCAGAATACAAACACTCAAATACGTTCAACATTCTCATTGGTGTTGCACCTAATGGATTGGTGACCTTCGTATCAAGGCTATGGTGTGGTAATGCCTCTGATCGCCACATAGTTCAACACGATGACCTTTTACCAAAGTTAAGTCCAGGAGACATGGTTATGGCTGATAAAGGGTTCACTATTGAGGATCTTTTACCAGCTGATGTTGACCTTAACATTCCACTTAGAATCCCTGGTAATAGGCAAATGACTCAAAGTGAATTCTTCAAGACTCAGGCAATAGCATCAGCTCGAATTGTTGTTGAAATGAAAATGGAACAAGTGAAGAATTACCGAATCCTAGGTGGTACCCTTCCACTAAATGAGGCACATCTTGCTGAACAGATGGCCTTTATTTGCATTGCTTGGACAAATCTTCTACCCCCCTTGATGAAATGAATTCCTCACTTGGGTTATGCTACTGTTAAAGTAAAACGTGCAATATAGATCACTAGTCAGTCCAGTACATTGAAGTTTGTTGTTTGAAAATTAAAAGAGATAAAAGTGAAGTCCAGGTTCCTTGTTTATTTTCAAATTAATGATAACTATATGTGAATTTCATTCAAATATATCATCATGCTTTCTATAGATCTCAGAATTTCTGCAATATAATTATACATTGTACTGGTATATACTTTTAGTCAATACAATTTTAACCACGATTTTCATGCATTTATTCATTGTTTTTCTGTTACACAATATTTTTACAATCTTGTCTTTGTTTATATTATAATAAATGTTAATTTTCTCTTTATTCTTTATTGTTCAGTTTTACATAAACTATGCTCTTGTACTGTTATTGTGTTCAGATAATTTATCGAAAATGCCAAAGTTCAATGTTTACTTGCATTTATATTTGTTATGCTGTTGTTATTATATGTTAAAATGTTCAAAAATTAAATAAAAGTTTTTAAATTTTAGAAATATTGATCATTATACTACCATTTACATGTACTTGCATACTATAACTATATCAATAAATAATACACATATATTCCTCATAAGGAAATGTTCAAGTAAAAACATGCATGCATGGTATGTCTTCAAAAGTTAGAGGACTTAATTCACTGTATCAACATAATCAAAGATGGATATGAATAAAACATATCTACATTATGTTATACATTTGTATATATACAGATGATATATCTAAATTGCAAAGAGGCATCTTTTAACTCAAAATGTCAAGGTAATACGGTCAAGGTCACTAGCCGAAACTCTTGTCTTGGAGATCAGACATGGAATATTTCAGTTACATCCCTGAAAACTAACTAGATTTTAGTAAAAATAAAAGCTATTTTGGAAAGTAGGTCCGAGTGCCTCAAAGTTCAAGGTAATCAAATGAGGAAATATCTTACCACAGAGAATATCTGTACATAAAAAAGCAAACCCTTGATCTTTAAAAGGTTATAAAATGGAAAAGATATTAAGGTAAGAAGAGGCCCAAAGGGGCCACATCGCTCATCTGATGGGACAAGTTAGGGCTGTCACGATTCACCGCGGTTCTCGATTCACAGCGGTTCTTGACGACGGTTCGATACACGATACGAGAAGAGGCCGTATCGTTGACTTAAGGTTTGTTTTCGGCATTTAGTTTTATCCTTAAAAAATCAACATGACGATGATGAACGCCGAGTCGTCAAAGATAACTTCTGAGTTTTGTACATTGGTTTCTAGTCAATACAATATATTCTCTAATCATTCAAGTTATGAATACATGATCCTAATTTGTTGTTGTTTTAATACAATATCTGACGAATTACAGAAATGCCTCCATATCTACATTAAAGATGTTGTATCGTGATAAGAATCATATCGTGAGTAAATATCGCGATACATATCATATCATGAGCTTAGCATATCGTGACAGCCCTAGGACAAATAAGAGCTAAGGGCAGCAATCTTAGATCTCCAATCAAAAGAGTATATTGCGTAATTGCTTCCTGTAAGGTCTGGTGAAATTTCATGCAGCGGTTTCAGTGGAGATGTAGAAAATGTGTCAGCCAATCAGAGACGCTGGTGGCCATATTGGATTACCTACATGTATCGGGTGGAAAAGTACAAACTTCGCTGAGGACATTGAGTACTTGCTTCCTGTAAGGTTTGGTGAAATTCTGTGCAGCGGTTCCAGAAGAGTAAGATGTTGAAAATGTAAAAGTTTATGAAGTTAAAAGTATGCTGGCATGTTAGTAGCAAGAAATGGCCTCAAAACATTTTGACCAAGTCTCAGGAATGTAAAATGTTTCATAAATCATATTAAATAATGTATAAATCAGAGAATCATTCAATATTATCTACATATCTATGTATATCTGTATATATGGAGTCACTTTAATTTCCAAGCAATATCAGCAATTATACAGTTACAGCAATTTGGTTCAAAACATATTCATCCATGCATTTTCTCTGTGAATGGATCATTCTGAATAATACTGAATATCATATATGCGGAAAATATAAACAGGAAGAAGCCATGCATACACATGTACATCATATTTCATATTAAGCTCAAAAAAGTTTTAATCCCCTCTTAACTCTAAGTGAGAACAATTCTGGCACAAAAGATAATAAGTAAAAATTTTTCAATTTCGGCAGCATTTCTTCCCACATCTTCTCGTCAAATAAATATCTTTCACAGGAAATACCCTTCTTCGTCCAAATGACAAAATCTACCCAGGGCTTTTCACAAATGGCAAGCTGTCCTTGAATCTGAAACATATAATTGTGGTCAGGTTTCAGTTTCACTTTGCCATTCTCCAATGTACAGTAAAAATGCTGGTCGGTAGCACATTTTTCAGGCAAGATCTCCCTCCATGGTTTGACGTCAGCTGCTTGTTTTGATCCATATGGGCACTTCACCTCCACAATGCCTATTCCACATTTATCACAATGAACTTTTCCATCAACACTTGCTCCTAGAAATGGAAATTTAGGATTTACCATTATACCACAGTCTTCTACAGACACAGCTCCATTGCAGATTTGTTGGTGATCTTTTGCATACTCTTTTAAAGCTTGTTGTTCATACTTGCGTCCATGTGAAATACTCTTTACATTATTGGGAATTTCCCTGTAACCTCTTAAATTTGAAATAAGTGCCTCTGCTTCTGGTTTTCTTCTTTTACATATTGCACCAAAGTTTGATGCTGTCAAAATACATTTTCTTGCTTCAATCCAATTTTGATTCAAAGCCTGACCCTTTGTACCTAGTTCCACATTTTTTGACAATTCTTCACCTACAACAAGGCTGTCCATGAATCTATGAAACTGAAGTTTGCAGTCCTTAGCAGCCAGATTTACATGATCAGCATAACAAAATTTGGGATTGAATAGGTCTGTAAATAGTGAAATGTCTGCAGGTTCTGCTTTTAGTGTCTTATATAATACACAAGTTGGATTTATATCTTGCAGCCCATGCAGTAAGTCTACAAGGAAAGTGTCTGGGCCTTTGCATGCAGAAGCTTGGTGAACGTCAGGGTATGGTCTAATTTTCGTCTGCTGTATACCTTCCGAATTTACAAATCGAATTTCATGAACCCTCTTTGGGCTGGGCTTACGTTGGATAGGTCTAGGTTCCTCCCAGCGGCACTGTTGCGAAGTACAGGCATTTTTTATCTTTAAAACACTAAAAAGAAGCCCTCCAACATGGGCACACAATCCGGCCTCACCAGCCTTGCAGTTGCAGAATGCAAATATTATATGTCCAGTTGACTTTGATAGGCACACATATAGCGAATAAAATGTTGCCATTTTTCCTTTCGCAACTTGCACACCTGTCCGCATTGATGGTTTACAATTGACTTTGATATAACAAATGTCTGATATACTGTCTACAGGATGTTACATTATATGACTCACGTAATTTTCGTTACTTAATTTTCGTCCTTTTCTAAAATGTCGAATGAATTTGGCACTTCTTGAAGAAAATGGATCTTTATGCAACATAAAGTAATTTTCTACTTGTTTGTTTGACATTTGTGGTAGCTTTTCTTGTGCAGCTGATTCCCATGAAGAATCAAGCTCACTGTACTTGGAGCTAAATACTTGACGATTTGTATATATCGAAGATGATTCAATGTCCTCATTCTCAGAATCTGAGTTCAAACTACATCTACCTGTGTGTAAAGCGCGATACACTCTCTTTGCCAATATCTGTTTTGTTTTTCCACTTCTTTTTAAGTCCCTCTCCTGTAACCAATATTTTAAGTCCTTGATTGACCACTTTTCCAGATCTGACAAACTAGGCAGGTCTTGGCTACTCTCATCTGAAGAATCACTGTCACTAGACATGTCCTGTAAATTAAGAAATATTATTTGGTAAGTACATGTATGATAAACGCTTGTGAAATATGTCATGACCCATTTTAACAGGAAGCTGTTTAATAGTTGAATAGTATACATGATGGGGTGGACAGGGTGAAAGGGAGGGGAGAAAGGGGTTGCAGGGAGGGTGAGTGGGAAGGAAGGTGGGTGGGAATAGGCAGGGAAGGGTGAAAGGGAGGGGAAAGGTAAAGGGGTGGGAGTTGCACCCTCTGCCCCCCCCCCCCCCCCTCGATCTACATGTAATATAAGACAACACATGTGTCCTCTGCTCAACCATCTCAATTTGACACCATAGAGGCTTGAACAGCAAGCCTATACTAGTGATGGTCATCCAGCATGTACATATCAGCATGTGTATCAACGATCGCGCCATCATGTGTAATACACCCTGAACATGATTGCTGAATTTATTATTTAACTTTATTTGAAGCTTCATGTCGTAACTTTGAGTCCCTCTTTACATTGAATAACAACTATACTATTTCAAAACCTTTGTTTGTTAATTATTCACTCACTTCTTATTCGATTCTCTCTGCTGTGTAAATGCACTGATGTACGTGCGTTGTTTACCTTGGATTTAACTCCCCGGAAGTAAAAAGCGCGTAAAAAGTAAAGCCCGGAGCGGACTCGGAAAAAATAGGTTACGTGACGTTGCGGAAGAGAGGCATTACATATTCAGCAATGCCAAGGAGTATTATTTTCTTTTTGAGATAATGTCACAAACTGAGGTCACGTCATATATTAATTATGTTGTTTCAAATATTACATGATATGAAAATAGAGTTATCTCCTTGTAGTCGCAACCTTAACCTTAAATATTCAAGAATTCGTCAAAACTACATGATAATCAAATCTTAACTTAATAAACAGCCTTGAATTTTTTATCCCTTTAGATTATTCAGATGTCATTATATTCGTACAGCAGTTCCAGATTTAGAGATGGGTACTATTACTGACCTTTTATGAGCAAACCTTGATCTGCATCTGAGACAATCTAACGGAAATAAGGAGGCAGTAAATGAAAGTCAAACCAATTCCAAAAATCAGAATAAAAAAGATTATAATCAATTGGGCATACAAAACGATTAAATACAGAACCAAACAAAATTAATTATATATATTCACAACAATAAAACAAAAGAGATGATATTAGGTGCCTGGTAATAGCGAGCACTGCCTGCTTGCTAGCAACATTTTAGTCGTGTCGAAAAAAGATATGTTGTAAGCCTCGGTTTTCTGGGTTACAGAAGGTATTCTACGGATAGTTTATCTATAAAATACGACAAACAATCAATGACACATACTATGCTTCACTTCTGACATAGTTACGGGAAAATACTAAATTAAGCGCCGCGGGAAGCTCACCAGTTAAAGGTATGTTGTTCCATCAGGACAATGCTCCTGTTCACAAGTCTGTTACTGCCATGGCTGCCATTCATTATTGTAGCTTTAATGCGATTGAGCATCCGCGTTATTCATCTGATCTTGCTACATCAGACTTTCATGTATTCTCAAAACTGAAAGCAGCTATTTCTGGCACCCACTTTCAGTCCGATGATAACATCATATTTGCAGTGGATGGCTTTCTGACCAATCAAGATAAGGAGTTTTTTAAAAGTGGTATTGAGGCCCTTAAACACCGGTGGCAAAAGTGTATAGATGCTAAAGGGGATTATGTAGAAAAATAATGCAAAATGTCTCATAAAATTCAAATTCTTAAATACGAGGCTCACAACATATCAATCGGCCCTCGTATCAAAGGAAGAAATAGTCCGGTATGCATATTAAGTTTCCTCTATGAAATTTGGACGTGTGTAGACAAATAATGGGCGATACGCTTTTATTCAGGTGAGACAAGGACAAATATGACGAGTACGACGACGACAACACCTTAAATCACTAACGAGGGTTAAATACCCGAAACGTGCATGTCTGGTCTACGCTGTTAATTAATCTGCCTTTAAATGATGCTAATGAATTTGAAGACGTTTAACATTTCATATGAAAACAAGACAATGTTTATTTACTAACTCAGGCACACAAAGGTGCTACAAGAGCAATAAATAATACAATTGCAGCAAACGTTAAGGCGAACAGAAAGTAAATATTATAACATATATATAAAATATAAAAAAACATTACAAAGACATCTATATATAAACCTAATCCTATACAAATAACTCCCTAAACAACTTATCTATCTTCCTCAAAAACGCACAAACACTCTAATAATACTCTTATTGTATATAGATAAAAGTCCTATAAGTTTAGATTCAGTTGGGTTATTTGAATAATATCTAGGAATATATTTTTCCCTTAGACTTTCAATTACTTCATTATTGAAGAGAAATAAATAATGAAACTCGTTTCCTATTTCATGAGATTCACACAATGGGCAATACCTATTTTCGTAGGGTACATTTACCCATCTACCAATCTCAACGGGTAGCCTTATATAAGAACATCTGAATTTACAAAATATGCTACGGTCTTGTTTCTTAAAAAACAATTTGATATTTCTTTAAATTGAAATCTAGTTTGAAAGACAAATAAAATTTATCCCTTGATGACTGTTCCATCTCTGATACCATTTTTGATAAAATTGATCAATAAGTCTCTGCTTAATGATATTTTTTATACCTTGACTACCCGTTGACATTTACATAGTCCATAGATTGCTAATTCCACTTTTATCTAATATGTTCTTAATGTAGTTCGTCCATTTAAATCGGACATTTTTACTTTGTTGAAAATTGAACATGATATTATAAAAAATACTAGATGACTTAGGGTGTCCACCACCCAACAGTTTTGACCAAAAGCATAGACTTTTTACTTTTGCTTGTATAATTAGGTCTTCCGACTTCCGTCGGAAGACCTATTGTTTTCGTAACCGTGGAAAATTGGATCAGCGATTTCTCAAGAACCCTGTAAGCTAGGACAATGAAAGTTCTCCAACGTTACGTTTGGAGTAAAAGCTAGATTGGTCTTTTTTATTTTTGGTCTCTGTTATTTTTTTTATCATGTTTTTTAGTAGATTCAAATATTTGACGGTAGCGTCGAATTACTCAAACGGACCGAAAATTTCATGTTTTGCTATTTGTAAGCTTAAATATCTCGTATTTTGCTATCTACAATTTCCATTCTTTTTGAAAGTCGACAGCCATGCAAGATATGAAATGCTAGATGCACACTGTAACGATTTATTACGATGACGTCCTTCACCGTCCTTCATATTTCCAAATTCAGAAGTTCATAGGAGGAAGACACTTTTTTGCTTATAATAGTAAACAAAAATTAAGCTTATGAAGTTTCCTAAAAATTTCAATATTATTATTTTTTATCCATATATCTGTCTTATTTAGTCTTTCTGATTTTTCCTATCTCTTACTGTTGAAAAGATATGAGCATCGAAATTTTGAGTTGGGTATTTCGATACACCTTCACGCCAACAGATCGGGCGCACACTAAAATTGGTAGTCCGAGTCCGACTCGAGAAAAGCAGTGTTGAGATTTTCAAATTCCGATTTCACGGCAATGATGAATATGCATTTCATAAATACATTTCGATATACACAATTTGATTTTAAAACAGTTGATTAATTTAGAAGAGATCAGCTACAAACCAGAATTTACACACAAAAAGTGGTAGTTTGATTCCGATTTCTCACCTACAAACCTGTTTCTAAACTTCAATAACTATATTTTGAACATCAAGTTTAATTTCTAATTCTACCAAACGTTCGAACATAATTTTCGGTTGGTTTATTTACAAATTGATGAACAATTTCTCCAACATTCTTCCCTCTCCTCGTTTTTCGAAAACAGTTCTGTTTATATTGAACGATGTCGCCATGATGGAAATTCAAAATAAACTTTGAAAAAAGGGAAGGGTGGGGGGGTCCAAATTTGAACCTGCACAGCGAGAACCTCATGGTATTTATATATATATATTGAACGTAACTTGTTATTACCATTTCTCTTCTCAAGAAAATTGGTTCTACAGCTACGAGCTCGCCTTTTTTATGGGGGAAGGGGGCAGGAAGAATTTGCAAAAAAAAAATCCCGGCTCTGAAAAATGCTGCAAAAAATATTCCGGCCCAAAGGGCCGGCAATTTTTTTTTTCCCGGACCATGCAAAAGTAAGGATACATTGCATGATATGGAAATTTTTGCTGGCCCTTTGTGCCAGACAATTTAAAGTCAAAAAATTAATTAATATAAATACAAACTGTTCACATAGCTGTATCTACCAGAGACCTAATACGCATAGGCACAAAAATCTAGAAAAGGTTCTATTTAAACATCATACAATCTGTCTGAAATTCGCTAATTGCAAAGAGACATCTGAAGGAACGGTTATTAACTCATACTCTGTAACAGCGGGGAGTTTAACTTACACAGACATTCACAACATTTGACAATTTGTTTAAATCCGGCCCGAAGAACCGGCGAAAATTTTTCTCCGACTCTGGTAATGGCTGAAAAAAATGGCCTGCTCAGAAAATTGCTGAAAAAATTTTACCGGCTGGCAATAGAATTCCTAACCCCCCCCCCCCCCCCCCAAATCAAATGGTTGCTCACCAACAATTATCTGTTTGAAAATTTTACGTTACTGCTATTTGAAAACTTAAATATATAATATAAATACATGTAATGTGACGTCCTTCATATTTCCAAACCAAAAATTGTATAGGAGGAAGACACTCTTGTTGCAACCGCAACAAGAAACCTTTCTAGTTAATGGATATCTTCCTGTCTCTCCATAAACCATATAAATTCGTGTTGTACTTCGTACTTTAAGTATTTGTTTTAGAAATTTTAAATGAAATCATTCAATCTGTTCAAAATTTTCGTAACTCCATATTTCGGAAGAATACAGCAATATAGGAGCTACCAGACAATCAAAAAGTTTTAGTCGAATGTCGATTGAAATACATCAATTTCTAATTTTATAGTTTAATGCAAACAGTGCCTCCTTAGCTTGGGCCATGAACTTCTTTCTTGCAGGAAAAAAACTGCAATTATAACTGAATAAAAGACCTAAATATGTGTATGAATCAGCACGTTTGATTTCTTCTCCTCTCATCGTGAACTTTAAATTTCTGTATACTTTTTCTTTTCTCAAAAATGACTACTTTTGTTTTATCCAGATTTACACTGAGTTTCCATTTCGTGCAATAATAATTAATTATCAAAAACATTTAATATTCTTTGCATTTCGTTTGCAGACTCGGAGGATGTTTCTACTTAGGCTGTTATTTACTTTCTCTCACTGTTTTAAATCGTAAATAAAAGACGTACATGTGCATAGAACAGCAACTCTTTAAATGGTTACATGGTTACTGCATATTGAACCTTTTGGTAATACGGAAGTGTTCCAACTCTTTTACCTTCTTGAACAAAATGTCAAACCAATTTTAATGCACCAGGCAATCAATGATGCTTCCAGCCAAAGTAATTTTCAGACACAGCCAAAATTTATTTCAGTAGCGCCCTCTGGTTCTGTTTTTAGAATTCAGATTTGTGCATTTACTATGCAAATAGTGCACGGCTCCAAATTTCCTGTAGGGTCGATTCAGTAGCATAACCAAACAAAATCTATGACAAAAGTAGCAATGGAGGGATGGTGCTAAGATGTCAATCTCCTTTAATTTCGATGATATTTTTGGATGAATGACAAGTTTCCGAAATAACAAAAGTATATATATGATGTATACATGTAATTGATAAAGGACCAAAACAAAAGAAAGTAATAAAATGCAAAATGACAAATTTTAGATTATTATACATAACGATATTTTCATTCCAAAAATTAACAAAATACAGAAAAGGCGAAAAAAAATTATTTAGGTTATTATCTCTAAATCCCTGTCAGACTCGAACCAACAACCTTCTGAGGTCACGGTCTGTGATGTTTGACCAGTGTCTTAACCACTACACCACAAAGGCCCAATAGAGAATGGTGTTAATTATTACGAGATGAAAACGCCTTAGAGAGGCATGACAAAGGGAAATCATTCCTACAAACAGTTGAAAAAATGTAAACTTTCAATTTTACCAAGTTTTTGAAGGATATTCTTTTCTATCATGAATAATATAGAGGAGATAATAAAGCAGTACAATCATAATTTGATCACAATTCCAATCCAAAAAGACGATGGCTTTCTGTCATTCTCAAGCAATACTTCTTAGTAATTAGAGAATTGTACATGTAAATAAAATGCACTAAATTTGTCTTCTATTAATCTTACCATATTAGCATAATTTACATTGCTACAATATGGGAACTTGCATCTACTCAAGCAACAATTGCTTTGAAAAGACGAAAATTTGTTTCCCTTTTCTATCGTGCATTACATGTACGATAAATGACTTGCTGTGTGTTGCATACCCGTAACAAAATACAAATTAAGACAGTTATTCTATATATGAACATTTTTATTGGAAACACAAGGGAGGGGGGTTCACATGAATAAAAACATAAACACGTGGGGATATGGTCGATTAAACAAACGATACAAATGACATGCATATTAAAGATGTCAGAGATGCTCATGATTTTTACATTCTTTGCACAAGACTCTAAGAAGACGTAGTATCGTTACAATTTCATGATTGACCATAATTAAAATTCCCAGCATTTTCATTTCTTTACAATAAAGCTGAGAGAAACTTTGAACTCGCCTTCCACACTGAAGAATGATAAAGAAGTTGATTTTTAAGATGAATGTTGACACAGGAATATAAATTGAAGAAATGTATCACACTGCCACGTTAGCTCAAACGGTAAAGGTGTCAGCCTTCAAAACATTAGGTTCTGGGTTCGATTCACGATACGGATTTTTTTCCTCGCTGGTATCAAATCTCTTGTTATATAACATGATGAAGGTTTTATCCTACGTTTGGCAAACTTGAAATCTCTGGTTTTGAATTTTGTTTTCAAATTGTAGTATACATCCTTATTAACCGAAATAAAAAGGATAATATACCTCTAATCAATTGGAAGGCGGTATGTACGGATTAAATTTCGTGTGTCACCCCGATAGATTCATTTCAGATGCATCACATACCCGCTGTTGTCAATGTTGGTCAAAATAGTATCATCAGCATACAACAAGAGGAAAATCTTTAAATATATATGTATATGATCCATTGCATATTCACTAATCTTTTTCAGACAATTGATATTATTTTTATCGAAGAATGTCTCAAGATCATTTATGAATATTGCGAAAAGAAAAGGACTTCAGTTTTCGCCTTGTCTGACAAATGTCTTAAAAATGATTTAACAGTTTGTATTATTCCAATAAATTCTAAATAATTTGTTCTAACATTGTAAGTTTTCAAAAACTTTTCATAAGTTAAAAAATCATTGTTTTCGTCCAATAAATCTTCAATATATGTTATACCTGCTTCATACCAATGCATATAATAAACATGTTTATTGTCTATCAAAACATTCATTGTATTCCAAATACACATTCCTCTTACATCATCTATAGAGGTAGCAATATTTTTATGTAGAACAATGGAGTATGATTTTAATACATCTGCCCAGAATTTATGTTTTACTTTATTTACTCCTTTTTCAAAATACTGTTCACCCCTATCCGTGAAATATTTAATGCTACATACATTACTTTAAAAAAAATCTACAAAAGATGAGTTTCTGTTAATTAGTCTTTTAATCCATGGCGCTTTTATTGAATATATGAAATTTTGAACATCTATCATTTTCAACCCCCTTTTTCGTAATTCTGTATTAAAGTTTCTCTTTTTATTCTATCTTTTTTCCATCCAATATGATTTTATAGATGATTGTATTTAATTTACGAACTATATCATCACTTGGATTTGGCAGGGAGGATATAATATGAACAAGTTTGGAGAGAATTAATGATTTTATTAGAGTTATCTTTCCTATTGATGTAATATTTCTTTTTGACCATTTCTTCATCTCTTTTTCTATCTCCTTAATTTTAATTTCATAGTTTTTACTTAATATTTTGTCTAAATCTACTGAAAATTCTACACCTAATACTTTGAAGTCTTCTTGGCTCCAATCTAACTTGTACCTATGGTGAAAAGTTTCTTTACTGAATTGTTTTGTTGCCTATCCATATAGCCTTTGTTTTTGTTTCGTTTAGTTTTACGAGTAAACCTGATAATCTAGCAAAGAAGTTTAACATTTTCATAGTTTCTGATAAAGATTTTTCACTGCCATCAAGTAGAAGAGAAGTATCGTCTGCAAATTGCGTTATTAGGTATTGGACGTTTATTTATACTTATGCCTTTTATGTCTTTATTTGCTTTTAATAGTAATGTAAGAATTTCTGCACAAAGAAGGAAAATATAGCTGGAGATGGGGTCTCCCTGTCTGCAGCCGCGTTTTATATCAAAATATTCGGAGAAAATCCACATTGTGTGACTGTAGCTTTCACATTATTATTAAACAATCTTATCCATTTTAAAATTGAGCTTGCAATCCCGAAATATTTGAAAACATTATCCATATAATTCCATGAAACTGAGTCGTACGCTATCTCAAAGTCAATTAATAGTGAAAAACCTGGTATATTATTGTGGTCTGCAGTTTCCATTATATCGTATAACAACCTTGTGTTTTCCCCTATAAATCTGCCTTTAATGAAACCAGTTTTATTTTCTGATATTAGATAAGGTAAAATTGTTTTTAGTCTGTTAGCTATACACGAAGATGCTATTTTGTATACTACATTTAATAGAGTAATTGGTCTCCAATTCTTAATAAATATTCTTGGTTTATTTTCTTTTAAAATGCACTTTATAATGCCGAGTGATTGAGAGGAAGATAATTGATTTTTGTCAAAACCGTCATTAAGAGCCCGTAGAACAAAATCTGATATATCACTATAGAAAAACTTATAGAACTCTATTGGGTATCCATCGCTGCCGGGACTCTTGTTATTTTTCATATTTCGTATTGCATAACTTAATTCTTCATTCGTTATTTTCCCTTCTATCTTTTCTGACTGTTCAATCGTAAGTTTATTTAAATATTCATCTAGTATATGGTATATTTTTACAAGAGTTATTGCCCCTGGACTTAGCAAATTTCATGAAATTCTCGGTTTTTCGGACTTTTCTTCCATGGTATTGCAGATTTTGAAAATATTGTTGGTATCTCAGTGTGATACTGATCAAGTTCGTGTTTCAATTAGAATGACGAATTTTTACAGGAGTTATGGCCCTTGAACATAAATTTTTTTTTAATGAAATTCTAAGTTTTCCGTCCCCCCCCCATGTTTTCGCAGATACTGAAAGACAAAATTATATGTCAATGGATCTTGGCGTTATACAGAACAAGTTTGAGTTTGTTTTCTGTTGACTCATATTTACAGGAGTTATGGCCTTTGGACTTAGCAAATTTCATTAAATTCTCAGTTTCTGGACTTCTCTTGGCTGTAACGTTGTAGATATTGAGCTGATTTTTGGTATGTAAGATACATTATAGTATGATACAGATTAAGTTAAAGTTGGGTTTGATTGACCTGTTCTTACAAAAGGTATGGCCTCTTAGCAAATTTGATGAAATTTCTGTTTTCCACACCTTTTCTAATTCATATATTGAATTTATTTTCATGTGGGATTCATCTTTTGGTGTAAATGCAGGTCAAGGCAGAATTGCAGGACATGGATTAATGCCGGTAGGGGACTTATATCGCTTGCGATTCATAAATTTTTGTTTTTCAATTTTTGGACAACTATATCAATTTCCTCCTCCGTTATGGGACAGTTTAAAATATCATCATGATCATTACATTAAAAATTTGGTATTTCAAAGAATTCATCAGCACCTTCGTTATCACAATTTAACTTTTTAAAGTATTCATGAAGTGTATTTAGAGTGAATCGTATGTTATGTTATTCAGCTGCTATGAATTAGGTATTTTACAATTGACTAACGATGGCTAACTCATTATCATGTGTGCGAATACATGGCAATGCCTGAGAATCTAGACTCTTTTAATATGGAAACCATGAGAATGAAAAGTGTCGACACCAGCTTTCAGTTATCACTAATGACTATCAACCACTGCCTAATTAGGTGTTAATTAATCTCAGGTTTTGATTTCGAAGCGAACTAAATATACAGGTGATGCAGTTAGTGGGGAAAAAACATCAGTCGTAATTGTTAAGAGAGAAAGACTTCCTATATAAGTGAATATATATTCTACCACACATATATTGTTTGCCAGAATTATTTTTTTTATCAGTGGATAAACATATCAACAGTTCACCTATATGTGAGTATTTCTTAATTCTTATTTCTACAACTTTATAAATTTGTTCAGTGCTACACTACATATGGGGATATTGATAATTGACAATAACACGATTAAAATAGCTTATCTTTCCTTTTGTTTAATTCTAAACTCATGAAAAATCAATATTCAAAAATTAAAAAAAAAAAAAAAACATAGAAAGAAATTGAGACAAAAACAAAAGCAAATGATTCACATTGACAATCAAAGAATTGAAATGGAAATATCTTTTCTAAAATTTTCATCATTAAATTCTCAATATTTTTTTCCAATTCTGTGATTGTTAAATCAAAGCTTGTACTGAATTTGATAATGTCATAATGAGTGCATTTCAAACACATGCCTTGATAATGTAACATTTAGAGCATTTCAAATACATGCTTTATTACATTGTTTAGATTGAGGATCACTGACGAGGGTTAAGTACCCAAAACGTGCATGTCTGGTCCATGCTGAAATTTATCTGTTCTTAAATGATGTTATTGAATTTGAAGACGTTTAACATCCGAAATGGAAGGTATCTTCCTTTTACGAGATTCAAGTATAACAAGATTTAAACGCAGAAAAGCTATGGAAAATATAACGTTCTATAATTTGTTTTAAGCAGCAACAGCAGATGTCAGAATGTCGGAAAACTTTACGACAACCAGCAACCTCAACGTTTCCTGTGACATATGTAGTTTAGGCAATGACACAGCCATTGACAAGCCGATTCCATCCATAATTACTGCTCTGGAAAGATTCAACTATGGATATTTGCCATTCGTCTTTATATTGGGTTGCCTTGGCAATGCTCTCACCATTTTCGTGATGAGATCCAAAAAGTTTTCCTCAAACACGTGTAGTCTGGCTATTTTGGCATTGGCTCTATCAGATACAACCCTCCTTTTCTGCCAACCATTCAATAAAGCCTTCTTCATCAAGCTTGTCGGGATCGACGTAAGAAGTCTCAGCTCTGTCGGCTGCAAAATCTACTACGTCATTCGAAGAACACCGAAAATGTGTTCTTCCTGGTTCATCGTGTATCTCTGCTTTGAGAAGTTTATGTCCATTTGGTTTCCACTAAAGGTCAAGTCATTGATAACCAAGAGATTTGTCAATGCTTACATCATTATTGTGGTGGTTGTATTGCTAGCTTTCACCAGCGGGTGGAGCTATGCCAGTGACGTGGATCCGGTCAGCGGTAAATGTCAACCTGACCTGTATGACAGGAAGGATCCACAGAGCGTGAGTACATGGCGGAGAATGTTGGGATCTGGTGTCACCTTGTACGCCATTGTACCTATGATAATATTGTTGATCTTTACGCCCATGATTCTCTTCAAACTCGCCAGACAAGGACAAAAATTTGAGTCGTCTGCTTATTTGAAAAAGTCCTCACGTATTACAGCGATGCTACTTCTGATTGTAATCTCCTACATAATTCTGATTTTACCCATATCATTGGTCCATATTCTGGCGACATACCTCGGCATAAAATCTTTCGGTGACAGCAAACTTGACTTCACAATATTTAAAGAGATTGCGCAAATTCTGGAACAGCTTAACTACTCCATAAACTTCATCCTTTACTTTCTGTCGTCCAGCCACTTCCGTGAAGGGTTGAGAGAGATCTGCTGTCCTTCAAAGACAAATATGAATCTCGGACCTAAAGGCACAGTCGATAAGTCCAAAAGAAGATTTCAACTATCATCAAAATCCTCAAATCAGGAGTGACTTAGGGGAGTAGCAGCACTAGAAAGGAAACAGATGATGTATAATCGTCTCTTGTTAAAGAATTAAAAAAAAAACAAATGCTGTGTCAAATCATAAGCTTATTTTTCGTTCGAAGAAAGGAGAAATATTTACCCTTGACTACTCAAATCCACATTAGAGCCTAGATCCGCTCACGTGATCGCTAACCTGCTTAGCGACTAAAAGCCCTGTCACACCTACACTTTCTCTCAAACCGTTCTTACTAGTTCCTGAACGTATTAAGAACATGGTATTTTTTCACTCAGAAGGGCTTTCCGTAAGAATCATATACGATTCAATACGACCTTTCGCGTTCGTAAGACGTTTGTAGAGAATCCTTTTAGACTTTAACATGTTTATACTACGATTAGCCCAAAGTTCACATAACGACATTTTCGATAGTACAGCTTTCATTCTACGTTCTTGAAGTAGATCGTTCGTGCTACAATCGTGACACGTTCAAGGGATAAATTGTTTTGAAGAGGTCTGTTTTGACTTTTTCGATCCCTCAAATCGAGAATGTGGTGAGAACGACAGAGATGTGAAGGTCTCCATATAATTTCATTTAAAAGTATAAAAGCTTACGCAGTCCGTACTGCGATCTAACTACGTTCGTAACAAGTTTATAATACTCAATGAAGTTCTCGATACGTTCGCAAATAGTCCATACCACGTTCTGTCATCAGCGCATTCTCACTACGACTGTTTTGAACTTTTTCGGCATTCCGACACGGTCGATGGCGTCCATACTACGATCTTATCACGTAAAAGTAAGTTCTTACTACGTTCCCTACGTCCTTGCAACTTTCACGCCTCGTCCCGTGCACCGTGCCAGAACGTGTGTATGTGTGACAGGGGCTTAATCTATAATTCTAGTTAGGTTGACCCTTGATTCCCATGTGCTAGAAAAACTTGTTGATACAGAATTATATATTGTAAACTTATATGGTTGTCAAATAGATGTTTAATGCATCTTTTCGTTTTCTTATTTTCTTATTCGCTAGTGATGAATGGTTTCATTGCATTTTGCGCCATTTTCAAAACAATGGAGGGGATCCCCAACAACACTGGGTTGCAGCACCCACAGAAAAACTCCAAAACACCCAATGCAAAAACACAGAGCAGACACACATAGAAAGAGACGCAAAAGGGATAAGGAACACCAACCCACACCATAGAAACATCAAACACAAAAGACAACACATACTCTAATCGGTGCCGACTTCGGATGGCCATCTACCATGCAAGTAGTGGGTTGCAGCACCCACAGAAAAACTCCAAAACACCCAATGCAAAAACACAGAGCAGACACACATAAAAAGATACGCAAAAGGGATACGGAACACCAACCCACACCATAGAAACATCAAACACAAAAGACAACACATACTCTAATCGGTGCCGACTTCGGATGGCCATCTACCATGCAAGTAGCAGACGGTTTGGTTACTTGCATGGTAGATGGCCATCCGAAGTCGGCACCGATTAGAGTATGTGTTGTCTTTTGTGCCGTGCACACAATCCTTCCACTTTTCCGATTACCCAGAGGTCTCGAAAGACGCAAAGTATCAAGAAACACACAGATGGATATCCAAATGGATACAAAACAATAGAAGGCATACGAAATACAGACCGTGCTCTGCCGGCTGTAGCGAGCTCATGCACCTGATCAGCCAAGGAGTCCGACTGACATTGAGAGAGGACAGATGGTTGTGACCCTGTCTTTTCTAAAGAGGTTCGGACAGGGCCCGTCATGGAGTCCTGTCGGCACAGTCAGTCAGAGGCTGTAGATTGGTCCAGTGTCAAGCCAAGTCTCTGTTTTGTGACAGCAGGATCAAGTGCACGATATAAAAGGCGTTTGATAATTCTAACACAAATTCGATGGTAATTCTGTCTACCTTTGATCCTTCCAGAAAGTCTTTATTTGTTTGTGAAAGTGAAAACCTTGATAAAGGTTTCTTTGTAATTAGTAAATTTTTACCATGAAAATCCAATACATCAATATATACTCTATCATACCGGATGAACTGTGGAATGTAGATACCGTATCACAGCAATCCCGGAACATCACCATCAAGCCAGGGAAAATTAACTTGTTGAATCCAAAATCATATCTTTTGTCATTCACACTTGTATGAATCTCTCCATTAAGAATTTTGATATTTAGGTCCAAAAATGGTATTTCTGTGTTTGTAACGTTTGCCTTGTGTAGAGTCAATTCTTGGGGATAAATGTTATTTTTATACTTGTCAAAAACAGAATAGTAATAATATCATCCAGGAACCTAGAGGTACCAATTGTCAAATGTGCATGTCTGGTCCATGCTGTAAATTTATCTGCTCTAAAATGATGCTAATGAATTTGAAGACGTTGAACATTTGTACCACTTGGTGAGTGTCACTGCTGGTGGACCAGGAGTCCCCGAGGACACATGTAGCCAATGAGTTAAAGAAGATCCTGACGACAAACTCAACAGCACTCACAATAGAGCACCAAATTGAGCATCGACGGACCGTTTGAAATCAAGTTCGATCAATTTCGGCTAGTCGTTTCTTCAAAAGCATTTGAAAATTTGTTTACAAAATTTTCTCAAATTTTTAAAATCTGGGTCCTGTAGCATCATATCCCAGCCATCTTGCTACGCCTTTCTGTATTTTTAGGACATAATTTTCACAGATTTTGGCCATATGACATTGTTTCGATTGAGGATCACTGACGAGGCTTAAGTACCCGAAACGTGCATGTCTGGTCTATGCTGTAAATTTATCTGCTCTAAAGTGATGCTAATGAATTTGAAGACGTTTAACATTCATTATGTTCATAAATCAAGAATATTTTGGAAATTTTCTGTGTATCCGCTTCTTCCTACACAACACAACTTACTTTAGGATTTTCGGCATATAAATAGGACTTCAACCATGATCTACACAACAAATGTACCTATCCCTGTTGGTTCTATCGGGTATTTGAGGGAAGGAAAAGTAATTCTAACACAGGTCCACACTTTCTTTGCACATCAACTATCCTTAAGGTATCATCCACTGCTCTCTCCCCGACATAGAGTCCAAGAGCTAGAGGCCTGTGTCATTCCTCCTCCTCCTCCTGCTTTGGGGGAAGGGGGGAATAAAAGAAAAAAAAATAAGAGAGAAAAAGAAAATTTTTATTATGAAATTTATAACTACACATGTATTACCAAGGCAAATAAAATCATGCTTCAACGTTAGTACAATCTGTATTTCGTGGCGCTATCTACAGTAAATTCCGTTTAGCAAATGTGTTATTTAATCTCAGTGCTTGTTTGTGCAGTTTTCATGATTTTTACAGTTTATTTGATTTTAAATTTTTTGATGCGAATATGCGTTTCGTTGTTATACATGTAGCATTCATTTTAGTCACGTGGTTCTTGCATTTTGTATAAGAATCTTTAGAGATCATTTTAGATGCTTATATCTCGTTTAATCGTAACATATTTCGTTGCTAACGTTTCTCATGTTATATAGATTTTAATTTATTGAAGGAAAAATGGTTGAAAAATTCACGAAGATACGCACTGCATACTGGTTCAATGTTGAGGAATTTAATCATTTTTGATAGAGCGTGTAGAATATATCTAGCCAAATTTATGTACAGTGTTTACATTAATGTACAGTGTTTACAAGCAGCGACTAAGTTTGAAATATAAATAAAAAATCTGTAATTTACCCTTTTTCAGTATAATTTTTGTCTTTCTCTGAAAAAGATTGGGACAAGGAAAATAAGAAAAACAAAGTGAAAAAAAAAGAAAAAAAAAGAAGGAAATTGCTATTAGAAATTAAACGAATTATCCTGATATTAACAAGACAAGTTATATCATACATTGTAGTTTCTGTGTTACTACGATAGTGTAACACAATCTGTAATTTTAGAGAACAGGCATGGCCTCGTGCTTTTGAACTTGTAAACAGTAGACTAGCTTTTGCTAAATCAAAATCTCTAGTAAATATGTAAAGCTCAATCTAACCGATTTTTTTGCTGGGTCTAAATCCAGGAAACGGCTTTTCGTGTCTTCTCAAAAGTATCCAATGAACATAAACATGCTCCAAATCTTTGATAATCATGTGTTAGCTTTCAGTTATAAAAGTAGACATTTTCTCTGAGTAAACGCAATGTTATGAATAATTTTGATCTGATGATGCAGCATCCAAAACCAAGAAAACACTTTCATTCCAATTGGTACCTGTCATATTAAAGGGAACAAATATGCTTTATAACCCCATTCCACGTACACATATTCTTATGTTAGCCGAGCTTGAGCCTACGTTTTTTGCTGTTTTATTTGCTACAATGTACACCCCTTCTCATCTTTAAATTAATTATATTACCTGTTTCAAGCATTTAAAAAAAAAGTTTTAAAACAATCTTTTTTGGCTACGGATGTCCCGTTCTCCGATGCACATTTCTTATCTATGAGTTTGAGAATTATACTTTGAATTAAAATCAGGCAAAGCATTGAACGTTTCAAAAATTAAAAGCAAACTTGTCATATTTAGTAATGAAAAAAACATTCTTTCGATGTGTATTAAAAGAAAAAAAAAAACAAACATATAATACCATTTTTCGTGAAAATGGAAAAAATTCTAAGACCTTACCATAGCATAATTATGGCTCAATGCATAATTGTAAATTTCCTTTTTTGTATTATATAAAAGTTGACTGAATTACGTTTACATTTTCATCAATTTATGTAAATGGTACCTGTATATGGAAGATTAAACAATCATTTTCGACCAATTTTAGTGTCTTACATTATCGAACTTGAACAGATACTGCAGATACTGTATCTGTACGAGTTATCATTCTTTGCTCATATTATACTAGTCTTTTTTTTTTTTATTTGGTACACATACTTTTTATTCGATCATATCCTTCACAATCCTTCTTTATTCTTTACCTTGTGAACACGTATTTCCTTCGGATGGATGTTATCTTACAAAACACAGATTTAAAAGAGAAATTAAAAAAATGTCTCTTTAAAAGAAATCAAACTGTGATTACATGACCTAGGTCCCGAAATTCATTGAAAAATATGAATAAAACAGTTTACTTTTTAAAACTAGTTTAATATATCTAAATCTTTATTTCTTCGAGAAAAAAAAAACAAACAAACAAACAAAAAAACAAAAGAAACAAAAAACAAAATACAAAAAAAAAAAAAACAAAACCAAAAAACCCCCCAAAAAAACCAAAAAAAAAAAAACCAAAAAAAAACAAAACAATACTAGTATGATCTCTTATTTTTCTATATCTGCATGACATATATCGATCAAAACCTGCATGGTTGTTTCTACAGTATCAGAGCTACAAGGTTCTCCCTCTCCAGTACTTCAGGAGTCGCTGTGGGCAATCAGTCTGTGTAATCTGTATGACCAAACAATTTGTCTTATCATTAGAAAAGAAACAAGATACACGTGCTCCGTGGCAATATAAAGAATTAACGAGATCGAAATGAAATATAATCCTTGAGTATTCTCCTTTCTTAATTAAGAAGATACCATACTGTATCACGATCCCAAAGATGGGTCAATTAAAAATTACCATATTATATAAAAGAGGCGCATTACCGACCCATCGACTATATCATTCTAGATTAGAATGAAATATGAAACTTTATTGTAGAAAATCAAACAAAATTTCTCATTTGCCAAAGATTATGCAGTCTGTGATTTTGTAATTACTTTCGAATTAATATTATTAGAATTGGTACAATGTTATGGACAAAAGACGGGAAACAAAGACAGAGAAAGATTCTTTTTATCATGCTTAAATAAACCCCAATGCTATGTAACCCAAAACGGCTGATCTGGGAAAACAATGAAAATACAGGAACTGCACAGGTTATGCTCTGACAATAATTATTTTTCATTGTAGTGTAAAATTTTGACTTTCCTATTTTCAGAATCGCTTGACGCGAATGACAAAGGGCTAGGCCACGAAGCCCGATTTTGGCCCTAATTTTGAACTTTGAAATTCGTAGGATTTTTAATTGTTATTTGACACTTTGATACATGTACGTTCTCAACTGAATAACGAATCTATCTTTTGTAAACAATGCGTTTATCGATTGTTTTTAGCCACCTAAAAACACCAAAATCAGCAATATTCCGCGAAATTGCTGCAAAGACTACACATTTCTATTAAATTAGCGAGGACCGCATGCATTAACGAAGATGAAAAAAATATTTGTAAAAGATTATCATTATATCTTTTTGTCATAAACGTTTTAACTTAGTTAACGCATGTGGCCACATTGAATTCTTCAACATAAGCCAAAATTTTCAGCAATTTTCCCCATATTTTGTCAATAACGTCAACATGACGTCACTTCATGCCGTCATGACAATCAAATCAAACTTTGTTTGGAGATATTTTTCTTTTAATTAAAAGCGGTAAACATTGGTGTATTTTCTTGAGAAATATCAAGTATTTCACATGTTTATTTCTAGAGAAAAATGGATGGGCCGATTTAGGGGTCTCGGGGGCCCTACCCCTTTAAAAAAAACTAATTTAAAGTGGTTGTTTTGAATCTTTTGGAATAAAATTTCTATGAAAAAATTGTTCATTTGATGTTCCCTTTCACATATCTTCTTCTGAAATCAATTCAAAGACAAATACAGTATATCCGAAAATATTTCTCCATGAGTCACATCTATTGCTACAATGTGTCCAAAATTCTAAAATTCTAAATTCGTTACTCAACATTTAAAAAACAATTCTTGAACATCATTGCATTTGATCATCTCGTCGCAGGGCCCTTGTCTTTCACAGTGACCCGGCTGGGTTACAATGCGCGGCATGACTAAGTCTGTTCAGGTGGGTGACATATAACCGATAACGTTACCCGTATTGTGTGGGGTCCCGTTCCACAGTAAATGACCCGCAAATATATCTACCTAATTCCTCCGCGATGAAGGTAGCAATTTTCGTGATCCGTATAGCTGCAAGGTGCTCGTTTGCAGAACAATCGCCCAGTAATTTGATACCCTGTGTAGACCACAATAATTACCATTTGTAACTACGTCAAGGTTTAACGTATTATAGAAGCTTCTCTGATGTAAAAGTGCAAATGAAGAAGCCATAGATTAAAAAATGGGGGAAGGTGAACGTGACAATATTATATTGTGGTCTAGTGAATGTCTAGCAGATATATGTAATCTTGCTGCTACATTTTGATTTTTTTTTTTTTTGAGTCTATATCCTTTTTCAATCCTATGCTATTTTTTTAATATATGATGAAATATTGAAAATACTGCTGAATTCAATGAAGATCAGGCTTGTCACCTGCCGTAGGTTTAATCCTATAAGCAATTTACATTTTAACTTATAAAATTTTGGTCAGAAATTTGGAAACATCCTTGTATTTTGACCCTAGATCTTCTCTTGCTAAAAATGCTATTACTCCAACATAAAAGAAAGGAGGGGATCTCCAACAAGACTCAGTGGTAGCACCCACAGCAAAACACCAAACACCCCATTGTGAATACATAGACTAGACAAGGCAGTGACATGAAGGTGATCATATTGCTTTACAGTTGGACCAAAGTTTGCACTTACCGTTATTCTCCGTTACAGCTTAAATTGAATCGGCTTTAAGATTCATAGTGTTTTGATAATAATTATCTAAAAATCTTACCCATTTACCAAAGTAAACTTTTCATTGGCATCACAAATAGCTTTGGCTTGGAAATTTATTTTGCGTTTGCAACCCAAAAATGTTATGAGTAACATTACAAAAAAATGTATAGAATATGCGTCAAAGCTGAAGGAGGAATGTTCCTGAACAAAGAAATATCAAACTTATGTAACACTCTGTTGCTTGCTTTATTCTTAGCGTTGTCATGAGCATTAATTTAATATTTTAATGTGGCTTTTGTATTTCTCATGCAGCATCTACATAAATTGCATATCTAAGCATCTGTTGTAGCATAGCATACTGACCAATCGTGTCTACGGCAGTCCGGCCTTGTCCAGATCTTGCCAGGGAAGACGGGATTTCCTGTCCTATCTGAAAGGTCGGGCTCTTCGGGAAATTGATATATTCCTTGTAAACCAACTGTTTTTATATATCAATCTATTTGTATTTATGTAACCCCGAAAACTAGGCTACTTTTTGTTTTGTTCATAATATCACCTTTCTAAAAGATGTCTTATCTATATAAGAACTGTTAGTCTCAGAAGACCTCTGTTTACCCGGATATGGTAAATGGGATGGTTTTTCGCACGTAATATATCATTTGCCAAAAGAACACCATTTGCCATGATAGATATACTAGATGTTAGTACAATGTGTTATTAGTATTGTTATTTTTACACGTTGTCCTTCTTGTTAATAGCGTCTTTCCTCTAATTGTCTTGCTATTCTTGGTGGAATCGTTCAAATTTGTCTCATTATCTTAATTTTTTGTATAGAATATTATTTTGTATGGTGTTGTTTGTGTATTGTTGTTGTTTTATGTTGTGTTGTTTATGTATTGTCGTTGTTTTGCATGGTGTTGTTTTGCATGGTGTTGTTGTGTGTGTATTGTTGTTGTTTTGTATTGTGTTGTTTGTTATTGTTTTGCATGATGTTGTTTTGTATGATGTTTTGTATGATGCTGTTGTTTTGTATTGTGTTGTTTGTGTATTGTTGTTGTTTTGCATGGTGTTGTTTGTGTATTGTTGTTTTGTATAGCGCTTTTTGTTTCGATTTTGTACATGTGTGTTCCGCTGTGGTCACTAAACTGTGTTTTTGACGGAGAACACATCCATAGTCAAGATTTCTTGTAGTACATTATGTTATGTTTATCCGGATTACGTGCGTACAATCCTCCCAATTATTCGGATATACAGTTTCTGTAAACAAAAAGCTGATGTATTGAAGCATTGAATTTCTCATTGTAAGGTGACATGACAAATAGGTGACTATAATTGAAAGAAAAACTCTGTATAAATAGATATCAAAAGCATTGAACAAACAAAATGAACTCTTCGCTCTGCTGACTGAAGCTAACTCATGATCAATTACTGGAGAAGTTCAGATCTACATACTTTCTGGTAGGACAAGGGATCAGGACCAAGTCTTCTCTGATGAGATTTTGACAACGCGTGTGATGGAGTCCTTTGGTAACTGTCCATCTGAGTGCAATGCTGGAAAATATACTGTACCATTCTTAAATGCTCTTTTGGTGGGTTCATGATCAAAATCTCGGAGACGAATGCTATGTTTCGATTAGATTTCAATAAGCCCTTTGATCCTTCTAAACAGTATCAATCAATACTCCCCATATGATTTGTCCAAAGTCAATGGAAAAAATAATAATAAAACTACTAAATTTCCGGGATACGTAGTTTTCAATCATGTTCCAAAAAACAAAACCATCACGCTCCAATACACGCTCCAATAAATTAAGAAAAAAAAAACTATACTAAATACTTAAGATCAGTGAACAAAATTGGTCTCACTCCCATATTGGGAGTTCGCTTCTTTTTATGTGGTGGAGGTTTTGTTTGTTTGCTTTGGTTCCTGTTTTATCCTGATTTTGTATGCCTTCGGTTTATGATATTTTGTGCTGTATACAGGGATATGGTCATTATCCATATTTGTCATTTGTATGCCTTCGGTTTATGATTTTCTGAATTATCAATTTTGAGCTGTATATTGGGATATGGTCATCATTCTATATGATATGAAGTGGGTTTCTTTTCTGTTGTAGAAGAAGAGATAAACCTATAAGCAAATATGAAGAGAAAGATTATCAATGGAATATCCAAGGTGTGAAGCTGATGCTTATTTCTGTGGTTTCTTCTCTCCAATGTTCTATTGGATAGATAGCTCATAGAGTGATATCTAAACTATAATAGATAAGTGGAACACAAGAGTAAGCATCTCCTGCCTGTTTGAAAAAATAACCATAAAAATATAAAGTTCACAATCATGGAGGTAGATATACATCTTTGATATAGCTTATGTCATTTCATTAGTTTCAAGTATGATATTGATATACGAAGAAAGATAATTATTCTGTTGTTTCAACGATGTTAATGCAAATAGTCTTGTTGTGCAATGATAAAATTAAATGGATACTTGAAATTTACAAAGGCATTTATAAGTCAAAATCGTCTAAAATCGGATAAATATATTATAGTTACTGAATGCAGACGTCACTGTTTAAGCTTCGTAACACCAATGGGCTATCTTTCGAGCTATCTTTTATATGAACATAAACTTACTCCATCGTACCTTATTTTTCTATTTGATCGTTTTTCTTTGTATCATGGGGTGCATTAAAAATTGCATCATAAATTAAACGATAATTGTCTAAATTCCGGGTTGTTCCGATAAAAATAAAAACAATTCAGTGTTTTCACTTGTGTCAAATATGAGTTTGTGTATTTCTGTGTCACTATTTTCTCATCTTGTCAGATTTTTCCCTTTAAAAATTAATTGCGGAAGTCAAAAGTACCCGTTGGAGATGACCTATGGAAATACAGTAATGTTCTCAAACTTTAGGTTAAAGGTCACACAATGTTTACAGAGGTCGGCTAATGTCTCCATGTTGACCCATGAAATGATCTTCTCCTTCTTTCTGACTGCTAGATACACACGGGTTAAATGACCATAAACCAGGGGTATGGAGTAAATAAATGGCACTTGACCCGACACTTCATTAAAACGACATCTGTCGAAATGGCCTAAGAAAAATAAAATACACTGAGGACAATGCTTTCACGGGGCAAAATCAATTATTTTCTAGACTCACTTGAAAAGACATGTCTCTCCCTCCGTCCGCTGTCATAACATACTTTATGTGAGGTTTGTTTATATTGGCCATTGTGTAGAGAGGTATCGGGTATCGCCGCCATTGTTCCCTGTCCGCCGCTTGTCATTTGCTTGACTGAATGATACCCCGGTCGAACAAAAGCTGTATTTTCCGCCGACTTAAAACGCGCCGTGACATTCAACGTGATAAAATAGGGAGGAAGTTGGCTGCATTTGTATGGTGAACGGTGCAGCTCTAACGAAAGAGAGAAAAAAAATCGAATAATGGTATTTACAAATCGTTTATCCATGCTAAATTGTCTACAAAAGTCACGAAAACCCTATCCTTGGAAACTTCAAACAAAACTTTAGAAGCCGCAAACACACAAAATCTTATATTGTGAAACTGAGATAAAAATCATAATTTCGGATTATTGTTCAGAACCATAATTTTTTTAAAATACAAGTTTGATAATTAGCTGTAAAGTGGACCAGTGGTTTCTGCTTCGATATCTGATGAAGTCTTTTGTTGCATATATCTTAGTACAGTCCCAGATGGTTTGGTCATATGTTCTCATTGACCTTTTCATGAATTGAAACCTTTTTATGAATTGAAATACACCCATTTCTTAGCCGTGTAATCTGACTTTAACAATTAGGGCTGCATGTTAAAGAGATGTTGTCATTGAAGTTCCATTTAGAAACAAACACTATGATTAATTTTAATTTGCACTCCAGGTGTTGACCATGAAAATATGTTTTCGACTTCATAAGTTTTCCCCACAATGTATAGCTTTCATAAGTTGAAACTATTTTTCATTCACAGAATATGATCTTTTTCATTTCGATAATAGTCGATTTAAACAAATAAGTTCACATTCACAAAAACAAAGTAGAAATTTGAGACTTTGATCCATCCTCTTATTAGGTCTTCCGACTTCCGTCGGAAGACCTATTGTTTTCGTAACCGTGGAAAATTGGATCAGCGATTTCTCAAGAACCCTGTAAGCTAGGACAATGAAAGTTCTCCAACGTTACGTTTGGAGTAAAAGCTAGATTGGTCTTTTTTATTTTTGGTCTCTGTTATTTTTTTATCATGTTTTTTAGTAGATTCAAATATTTGACGGGAGCGTCGAATTACTCAAAAGGACCGAAAATTTCATGTTTTGCTATTTGTAAGCTTAAATATCTCGTATTTTGCTATCTACAATTTCCATTCTTTTTGAAAGTCGACAGCCATGCAAGATATGAAATGCTAGATGCACACTGTAACGATTTATTACGATGACGTCCTTCACCGTCCTTCATATTTCCAAATTCAGAAGTTCATAGGAGGAAGACACTTTTTTGCTTATAATAGTAAACAAAAATTAAGCTTATGAAGTTTCCTAAAAATTTCAATATTATTATTTTTTATCCATATATCTGTCTTATTTAGTCTTTCTGATTTTTCCTATCTCTTACTGTTGAAAAGATATGAGCATCGAAATTTTGAGTTGGGTATTTCGATACACCTTCACGCCAACAGATCGGGCTCACACTAAAATTGGTAGTCCGAGTCCGACTCGAGAAAAGCAGTGTTGAGATTTTCAAATTCCGATTTCACGGCAATGATGAATTTGCATTTCATAAATACATTTCGATATACACAATTTGATTTTAAAACAGTTGATTAATTTAGAAGAGATCAGCTACAAACCAGAATTTACACACAAAAAGTGGTAGTTTGATTCCGATTTCTAACCTACAAACCTGTTTCTAAACTTCAATAACTATATTTTGAACATCAAGTTTAATTTCTATTTCTAGCAAACGTTCGAACATAATTTTCGGTTGGTTTATTTACAAATTGATGAACAATTTCTCCAACATTCTTCCCTCCCCTCGTTTTTCGAAAACAGTTCTGTTTATATTGAACGATGTCGCCATGATGGAAATTCAAAATAAACTTTGAAAAAAAGGGAAGGGGGGGGGGGTCCAAATTTGAACCTGCACAGCGAGAACCTCATGATATTTATATATATATATTGAACGTAACTTGTTATTACCATTTCTCTTCTCAAGAAAATTGGTTCTACAGCTACGAGCTCGCCTTTTTTATGGGGGAAGGGGGCAGGAAGAATTTGCAAAAAAAAAAAAAAATCCCGGCTCTGAAAAATGCTGAAAAAAATATTCCGGCCCAAAGGGCCGGCATTTTTTTTCCCCGGACCATGCAAAAGTAAGGATACATTGCATGATATGGAAATTTTTGCTGGCCCTTTGTGCCAGACAATTTAAAGTCAAAAATTAATTAATATAAATACAAATTGTTCACATAGCTCTATCTACCAGAGACCTAATACGCATAGGCACAAAAATCTAGAAAAGGTTCTATTTAAACATCATACAATCTGTCTGAAATTCGCTAATTGCAAAGAGACATCTGAAGGAACGGTTATTAACTAGTACTCTGTAACAGCGGGGAGTTTAACTTACACAGACATTCACAACATTTGACAATTTGTTTAAATCCGGCCCGAAGAACCGGCGAAAATTTTTCTCCGACTCTGGTAATGGCTGAAAAAAATGGCCTGCTCAGAAAATTGCTGAAAAAATTTTACCGGCTGGCAATAGAATTCCTGCCCCCCCCCCCCCCCCCCCCCCAAATCAAATGGTTGCTCACCAACAATTATCGGTTTGAAAATTTAATGTTACTGCTATTTGAAAACTTAAATATATAATATAAATACATGTAATGTGACGACCTTCATATTTCCAAACCAAAAATTGTATAGGAGGAAGACACTCTTGTTGCAACCGCAACAAGAAACCTTTCAGATTCTAGTTGGTTTTTATTTTCAAATTCAAAGTTTAGAGATATGAGCGCGATGATCTCAGTGCAAGATATGCTTTTTGAACAGAAATGTTCGACAAGCATTGCATTGAAAATAATTAGGAAAAGTGAACTTTATTTATATAGTATCACACTAGAACCACGAGGACCAGTTGTTTTCCTTATTCAAGATGTACATGTTTCTGTTTTAGTCTTTGTCCGTTTTTTATTGCAACTGTGAACATATGGACTTTTCAGAGTAAGAAATTAACGCACCCCCATCATCTTCTTTACCTCTTAAAAGCTTTACCTCATGAAATGACCAAAAATTAAGATACGTTCTCCAGGAGAAAGTCCTTATCGGTAGGACATGCGCATTGTAAGGTGAAATTCAATAATCAAGTGGCGACGTCTGTGATAATTCCTTTTTCTAATGTAAACTATACGTATAGCTCAAATGGAAATCAAAATATATTATAATTATTTTTTGTACAGCAGAGAGAGAGAGAGAGAGAGAGAGAGAGAGAGAGAGAGAGAGAGAGACTTTCTTGGATTGAGATTATGACTGTATGTTGTCCAATCGTTCGTCCCTCGAACAGACTCTGACTTATTGAGGAAAGATAGTTCAATATATTTTCGATTTCATTTTGGTAAAGATTCCTAAAACGAACTGAATGAAATATGTAAAAGGAAGACCAAACCTTTACTCCAGAATCCATTATTATTTTGTCCCTTTATATAATGAAAAAGTTGCACAAAGGTTCATTTAAATGTCTACACTATTTCTTACAGAAATATATCAGAGAAATATATTTAGACATTAATTTCAATTTATTTTTGAAAATGATTTATTTTTCAAGAAATTATCTTTTCGCGATGAAGGTAACTTAATTAAGTCCTTAGGTTGAAGGTCCGTTTTTTGCATTCTCCTTTTACGTTTTCTTAATCTTTATTTTCTACGCAGAGTCACAGAGAAACTCCCCCGCAGACCAGATCATTAATGAATATAATGAAACTAAATATCAAAGGTGAAAAAGGGAAAGTGGTCATATCTCTTTACTTGCATGTTGAAATAGACTTAGTATCTTATTATCCACGAAAAATATATATGCTACATCCAATTTTCATCAAAGTCAGCTCCTAAATTTTTGATCAGTATCACCTATTGATTCCTTTCAGCTCCATGTCTTGGCCGCGTCTCTAATGGCGTCTATAGCGATTTTCAAACGTATTGGTCGCTAACAGGATAGTATCAGTAGTAAGTAAACTGCCCTTCATTTGATCTTTTTTCTCATCCCGAAAGCCATGTTAAATTAAAGCGACTGGTCTTCGCATGCGATGTGTCTGTACGAACGCACGCCGAGTTAATTAAAGAGGTCGTATCGAATTTCCTCTGCAGAGGTTCCTTATCTTAATCGTAACATGATTTTACCATGCTATGTTAGAATCTGACAGTAAAATATGAGCAAGAGACATTCGATACGAGCGGCCCCCATCTGTCTTTCTCTACACTTTCTCAGAAAAAAGCTTATCTACCATGTTGATGAGGGATGTGTGTGTGTGTTCTCCCTACACTGTGTGAAGTTACTGTAGTAAACACTTGATGTGCAGCCCATCTGGGTGCAAGACAGTTTACTGTAGGGTAAAATAGATTATAGCCGTCTGATGTAACATTCTTGACATTTGATAGGCCATAAAGAGGTGTGTAGTGACCTAGAATTATTAAATCAAGTTCTTATTTCAAACCCAAAGTCTCGAGAAATTTGCCTTTTGGTTTTTTTCATTCGTTTTCTAATGTATATAGAGCGACTGTGACAATAAGAATACATGAAATGTTAATTTTTAGTGCAATTTTTTGCATTGCCCGTTGACAAACTATGACGATAAGAGCCAATAAAGTGTCTCTAGGCTGAGTTGTTGCATAAGCGTTGCAATGTACGAGGGCTGATTGATATGTTGTGAGTCTCGTTTTCTGGTATGCAGAAGGTATTCTCCTGATAGATTATCTTCAAAAATGGACAAACAATCAATGGCACGTACTATGCTTCACTTCTGACACAGTTACGGGATATTATTAAGCTTAAGCACCGCGGAAAGCTCACTAGTTAAAGGTGTGTTGTTCCACCAGGACAATACTCCTGTTCATAAGTCTGTCACTGCCATGGCTGCTATTCATGATTGTGGCTTTAATTTCATTGAGCATCCACCTTATTCACATCATCTTGCTCCATCAGACATTCATCTATTCCCAAATCTGAAAGCAGCTTTTTCTGGCAACCACTTGCATTGGATTGCTTTCTAACCAGTCAAGATAAGTTCTTTAAAAGTGGTATTGAGGCCATTAAACACCGGTGGCAAAAGTGTATAGATACTGAAGTTTTAGTTTAGTTTAATCATATTTTATTTCAAATAGCAGAAAAAGGATTGGGCAAAAGTTTTCACAACATTGATACTGAAGGGGATTATGTAGAAAAATATATTAATGCAAAATGTCTCATAAAATTCAAATTCATCAATACGAGGCTCACAACATATCAATCAGCACTAGTAGATTCATTGTGACAATAAGAATCAAGAAATTGAATAGAATTTAATTTACCAGATGGATTAACCAGATGGAATACTAACAGAAAAATTATATGTAGACTAACCAAGACAAGAAGTACTAATGAAGTAAATTTGAAGTGTTGACTGGAAGATGATTTTCATTTTTTTTTTTTTCTTTGTTTAATATAAAGAGTTTTTTCATCAAAGACGAACTACAAGAACTTTGTTCCGTGTACTTTCCGGTAATCAAATAAATATAGACTAAATGAATATCAAACTGCCTGTCTTTCATTATCTTCTTCAGATTACCTTCTAATATTTCATATCATAATATTGATTTTCATTTTAAACAATTTATCAAAACGCACATAAGGTGTTCAAATTTCTTTCAGTATCTGTTATTATTTCCATGCATGCAGGTAAGCAGAATTCCCTGCTTTTTTCAAACAACTCTTGCTGAAATAAACGACAATCCTCTTCATATTAACTTATATGAACATGTAAACATGTATAGATCTTTCTTGTTTGTCACCCTTGAAACATGATATACACACCTTAACCTTTCCTGATTGACCAGCTGTCTGTACAGCTTACAGAGAACGGCTTTATGTTTATACATCAATTGTACCTCTCGTATTACCTCTGTGTATCCGGGTAAGTAGGAGGGTTGTGTGCACGTAATCCGGATAACAACATTTATCGTTATTATATATAGCGGATGGCCGTTCACAGTCGGGACCGGGTGCACCGTGGTCCTCCTCAAATAATTGTCATTCCGTCTCACGTTATAGTGTGTTTGCTTTGATTGTATGTTGGACCGTTCGGTGTGAGTGTTTTTAAGCGTCTCGTTATTCACTTGTTGTGTGTTAAAGTTGTTTTGTCTGATGTCGTGTTTAATCCGCTGTGATCGTTGCATACAGCGGGTGTAATCCGCTGTGGTCAGTTCAGGATAGTCTTGCCATACATCTCTTCCACAAGCTTGTGGTAAGACCTATGTTCCTCATACATTGTTTCTTAATTTTTTACCCTTACCATGGAGTTTTACGTATACGTTCTTTTGTGAAAAATACTCAAAACCGGGGGACTATAGTTCTCTGTTTTGCTTTTTGTCTGTTTCACCTGACGCATTCTGACCTTTATGTCCGGATAAACTCGGACTGATCAATTATTTGATTAGGCAAACAAAAATATTATTAAAGCTGAATGGCGTTCATTGAAAGAGATAATGGGTACACCCTTTGTTTGGTATATCATGTATTATTCCGATGAAGCAACAGGCTGTATCATTTACTAAAAGGTGTGCCAACACATGCTTATACTGTAACATATAATTGCCTTGCAGCACATTTAAAGGAAATTTGTTTAATGTTTTAATAAGGAATTTTAGGAAAGTTACAAGTATATGTTAAATGTTTTTGTGAACATGGTGGGACGAGGATCTACAGATGCATTTCAACTAATTTCAACCCCCCCCCCCCCTCCTATCAGAGCATACACTGGTGTTCACCTTTCTTGGAAAACCAGTACTATAGAAGATAAACTATATTTTCATTAAATTCTGAAATATATTGGAGATTTTCCGGTTTCCGTTTGGCGGTGCGGTTACTTTTTTAAAATCAAATTATGACCGCCCGCCACATAAGAGTCAAGTTTGACTGTCGTGGCGCATTCCACAGAAAAAAGGGTCTTTTTCTAGCGAAGGTCACTCTGCTTCACATCATGTACAAACATATTGTTCCAGCCAGAAAAGCAAAATTTCTTTTTCTTGATAGATATATTGATGCATTCAAGAATCCCCTTTCCAGGTTCCCTTATTGCTTATACCCTAGTTGGTATTTGTATGTGTCTATAGGCGCAAGTGCGTTGTGCAAGTAACGCTAGTGTTCATGTCCCAGTGACAAACAGGAACAGAGAGTGGACAATTTGAAGACCAGATATCGATATTTTCAAGGTACGCAAGCACTACCCAAATTGCCGTTAATTCAAAGAGTCTTAGTGGCAAAGATGACAGAATCTTTTGAGGTGATTCTAGCTGTTTTAATTATATTTGTCGTAATTGTTCTGCCAAATTCCTGATAAAGATTGTTTCGTACTGAAAAACCAAGTGTTTACTACACATATTTTGTTATGTCATTCTCTTTGTTTCATCGTCTTCATTGTAAAGTTGTCTTTTCGCCCGACAGCTCGTATTTACATTTGATGAAATACTACAATACATTTACTGGTATTCTTTTGTTTTAATTAGGATCTACTTTGCTTGTTTATCATTCTGTTGCGTGTGTCATTGTTTTAATGCTTTCAAATTTGGGATGTTTGTTATTTCCTTTTTGACTGTGACCTTCAAATGAATAAAAGAGAGGGAAATTTCCTTCATATTCATTATAGCAAAAATAGTTTTTATTTTTTCATTCTATAATAAAAAATTACATACTGTACCCCCTTCATATAATTCCCATTTCATTCGCCATACAATGTCCTTGGATAGCTTATGGGCATCAGCGTCTAACTTATTTTGAAATGCAGAAATTTAAATTTTAAATAACAAATCACTGATGTAGCGAACATTTTAGTTTTTGAAAGAAATGTTTGTACTTTATCTAGTAAATCGATCCACCGACATGATTTATAATAGCTTTATTATTTATTTAATAACTTACTTCTGCCTGATTATTCATCCAAATTCTAATTTATTCAAGATAAGAAATTGACATCGTACTCATTCAATTCAAGCAGGTTCAACGCACAATGAAAGGGAATTCTAATTTTTGTAATGTATATTTTTACATTTTTATGGGAATATAAAGGTAAATGCCTTTATATTATACCATGGCGTTTATCTCGTCAAAGACACCAACGATGTTTTTCTACTCCTTTTTTTTAAATTTTTGATTTCAGATTTTAAATTCAGATATTTCGATAAACATGTTTAAGAAAAAGGCTTGCGTAAAAGTTACATACACCATTGCAGGACTGCTTATATGTATATTAACAACGACTTGCGCAGAAATTATGCTCCAATCCTTTATTAGAATCTTTTAAAAATGTGGTCATCTACGTACACTAGCAGTTAAATGGAAAGTTTCACTGTTATCCAGACATATATTACAGGTCGGGAGTTTGTGTATAGTAATCTGGATGACCACACGGATAAAAACTGACTTCTGGTCTCTCATTGATTTCTTCTTATGTACATAGACCCGGTCATCTTTTTCTAGGAAATTTTTAAGTGGCGTGGCTAAATGAACACAGAAGCATCCATATTTTTTTTCTAAAAACCTCTTAAAAAGGTTTTTTTTCAGTTAATATTTTAAACATTCTGGAAAGGTTTTTATGTAGAACTTCCGCAGCCAAAGCCCACTTGGCACTACCTAGAGCTGCCGGGGCCTCATACACTCCTTATAGCCACTGTATCCACCGGAGAAAGGATGATCCGAAGATCAGTGTCCGAAAACCCCCTTTCCATTCGGTGGATACATGTTATTTATTTTTGCATTTACATTTGAAACAGGGAAGTTTAAACAAGTTCTTTTTTCTTTTAAATGTTCGTGTAACATCTGGTGATTTTTAGGTTTTAGATTTTTACATTTTTTGGATGGAATAATATTCATATAAATGTACCAGACCGAAAATACTTCCTTAAACGCAGATTGTAATTCAGAAAAGCTATTAACGTTTCAAAAGAGGAAATCTTTTCTTATCATTTTCATCTTAATCCAAAAAGTCTTTTTTTTTTCTTGCATATCACACACTGAATAAAATTTTACCCTAACTTCCTTGTCGCTTCATGCCTAAATCTGTCTTAATATCTCACAGGAACCGATGTCAATGGAGATTATAGAGTTCATTTAATTATTGTCGTGTAAACTCCCAACTCTGAAGCACATTTCAAGACGCTGACACTGCCCGTGGGAGAGAGAGGCGCGTGCACTGACACAGTACCGTATTAGTGGTAATTGTTCATTAATTCACTTTGCCTTGTTTGTTATCCGTCGTATAGGGAGTTCTTAATTGAACCAATAAGTTATTTTGTTATGGATGAAGCATTTATCAATTGAATTAATTCTGACACATACTCAATTTGTCAATAATAATCATAGTGACTTTAAAAGAAGATCAATGTATTGTTCATTTATATATCTAAATAAAAGGGAAGCTGAATGGCTGATATATGATCCTTAATAATCTCCCCTTGTTTGAAACATTTACCCCCTTTCTAAGTTGATAAGGATGTCAATTACTACATCAAAGCAGGCAAAATGCATTTCCTTTGAAATCAAGGCCAACATAAGAAAGTATTTCGTTTCATGTCCCCTGAGAGAATAGCACACACCAACATCAACTTTGCTATCCAAAAATAAACCCAGAAAAGCTTTAAACAATACATGCATCTTTACTATATCCGCCTCAATATGACAATGTTGTATATTCCATCTCACTTGCACTTGGAAAAAAGTTCTCATTTTCAGTGATTTTGATAAACCATGTGTGTGCTTGATGGGAGGGAAACCTTCAGTAAATGGAAGGGACGTGAACAACTTTTTTTTAAAAAATAACTATGGCCTTATCATGGAAGATATAATTTTAAATTGTTTAAACTTAAAAGTATCTACATTGTATATGTACTTAGAGATAAATATAACATCATAAATTTTACATGAGCAGTACAGCTTTAATAATAATTTACCCACATGTTTCAGTCCTTTGTAAAAATCATAAATTAAGACGACTCACAATTTCGATTTTAGAGTTTTATTTTTCATAGGTAAAACAAAAAGAATGATTGTTTTGCCTGGAAATGGACACCAATATTGCATAGCTCCACACTGAAACTGATCTGTAAAGCGTCACATTTTGTAAATCACGTAAAATGAATTTCAAAGTGTTCGGAGCGTTTTGAAATAAATATATGTATATAAGTATACAACAAAATCATCGTAAGAACCTTGTGGTATATTTTTTCTGTTCTACAAATAAAATCTGAGAGTCAAATAAAACAATCTTTGGTTTACAAGCAATGAAATACTTAGTAACAAATTCATAAGTCATGATACTATTAATAAAGCGATAATAAATTGGTTTTGATTTTCACGCTATCTCTCACAAAATATAGGTTTTGTCAGAAAAAAAACCTATTATTTCATAATAAAATATGATGCATTATGATCAATGTTTTACAAATTCTTTGTCAATGTTATCATGCCAAGCATTGTACTCATGAAACAAAAATCGAGGTACTAAAATATTGCAACAATTGGAAAAAGATGCGAGTCATATTGGTCATGTATATACATGTACATTGATAGAATACAGCACTATTTTATGAAATATCACATAGAAGTCTGCATCAACTGTTATTTTTCACTTCACTTCTATTCTTCTTTCTCGAAAGAAGCACCACATTTTAATAATTTGAAGTGACAGATGAGTGGTGGCAAGTTCGCGGCAGCCATATTGCCTATAAGGTTACCATGGAAACGCCGCCATTACGCAGCATAAATTCAGCCAATCAGCGGCCCCGTCTGAGAAAACATGTTCTACACATACTTCACAACAGATTTCACAAACACAAATACATGTGAACTACAAATTCACTATAACGTGTGGTACTCGTCCATTAGATCATTCGGTGGCGGCTGATCGTTCGTCCCATTATTGATGGACGGGTGTGTTAGAGGGCCTCCCCCTGTCATCATTCCAGGAAACCCTCCGCTTGGCATCGCTTTTTGGAGGTCCGTATACAAAGAATGCGACTGTGATGTATTTATGTCAATAGGTTCAAATTTTGTTGGCATGTCTTGTGGTTCCATTTTTGTCTGAATTTGCGGCGGAACTTGTAAGTCATCGCTCAAATCATCTTTGTCGTCACTTTGAGGAGATCCTAAATCCTGTCCCATGCCACCACCGTGTGTGGTATCCCTGTAAAAAAGAACAGAAAACAGTTTCAATTCAAATAATAATAATTCTTATGATAAAGTTTAGTCTAGCAAGGTAGTATCTTAGCTTGATCATATTTATCTAATAGTCAATATTTATCTCCAATTACCATGAAGAAATAGACCTCTGAGTATGATACCTAATCCAAATATTAATATGCAGAAAAATAAAAATAAACAGTAATAATAATAATAAAGGAAAATAAAGGTTAAGGAAACGGAATGAAAAACTATTGAGTCTTATCAAAATAATCTGGGAATTATTTCTGACGGGAATCCAATATTTTATTTTTATCTCTTTTGGTCTAAGAATATCTTCTGGTATAAATGTCAAGAGAAGACCTGATTTCAAACGCGAAATATGTTACAAGGATTTGGGTGACAAAGGCTCGGGGTTAATTTAATGTTTAAAACCTCAAGATGAAAATGGAGACCCCTTTGAGCTAGGATTTTATATCCGGATTTTTTGTCGTCCGTTTTGGCACGTCGGTTATAAGACTGTGTTTAGCTATATTTGTTAATGACCAGTTATCTCTTACAGAGAGAGCCCTAGGTGATTATGTAAAACAACCTGTTCAATTTTCTACTAGAATGATATCAAATGACAGCACATTAGTATCATCGCCATCTCCCTATTCAAAGTTAATGACACTGCAATGAACATGTGATATCCCGCCATTACCCGGGGTGCTTATTACTAACAGACACCCAGAGAAAGCAGTGCGCCAACAGAATACAAATTCAACATGTTCAAGAAAAAAAAAATGGCGACAAGTTTTGGTGGTAAGTTCTTGCAACTGCAACGAGGGAAATATTATCTTGAAGTTACTTTATAAACTAGGGTGTATGTGTGCCGAGCGTAATTATGCATTGACGTAGTGTAGATGCATTTGAAACCTGATCCCTTTCTGTTTAGCTATCTATTACCGACAGAACATATTTATTTCAGCGCTCTGGCATCCAATGTGCTTGGCATACAGGACGTAATACGATATGGGGGCGCTCAGAGATTACGACATGTAATATCCTAGCCATTGCAAAATATACAAGATTTTTGGGATATAAATCGTCACCGCATTCGTTTATCTGTTTATACCAAGAAAATTGAATGAGATCTTATTTCATATGAATACATGATATCAGACTGAAATGAGAAATGATGCAAGTAAAAAGGATGTATTTATATAAAGACGTTAATCAATTCGTCTAAAAGAAGCAAGGGAACAATAAGCATAACTGACTGCGCGTTACTTAGTATAGTAATAATTATTCATAAACAAAGAATTGCACTAGGTGCTTGTGGTGAACTTGATCAACCCAGATTAAATTCCAAAACAAACATGGTGTCTGCTGTGAATAGTATAGAAAGAAAGGGCTGTACTTCTTTCGTTAATCACCTACCTATCTTTCTGTTCCGCTGCCCTATCTCTTTGTCGCCGATTCTTGAACCAGTTGCTGACCTGTGTGGTGGTGAGACCGGTGGCTTCTGCCAGCTCCCTCTTTTCCCGAGGGGAGGGGTACGGGTTATGTTGGTACCATTCCCTGAGTATTGTCCGAGATTTTTCTTTGAAACAGTAACTTGTTTCCTCACCGTCCCATATTGTTCTTGGTAGTGGGAATTTCCGTCTGACTCTGTACTTGCCCACGGCTCCGAGTGGTCGCCCACGGAGTTTTTCTGCCTCAATATAGTGCGCTTTCAGCCATAATGCTTGAAGTTTAGGATGATTGTGAGGTGAGAAATTATTGCTTTCTAAGATTTTGTAAAGTTCCTTGAAGTTTCCTCTGTGAAAAGCCACCACTGCTTTGGCTTTGAGAACACTTTCGTTTTTGTGTAAATGTTCACAGGCGGGAAGTGACCAGAGAAATCTGGCAAGTCTATCAATGTTCCCTCCCTGCTGAAGTACCTCGCACACACAAGCGACCTGCTCCTGGGTGAAGCCGAAGGACGGAAGCATGGCAGGGTTGGGGGACCCCACACCAGTCTGAGCGCCATTATCATGTAACATTCCGACGTCTGGAAAATGTCCCAAACTTGGTCCGTTTGGCCTCGTAAACACTACAAAAAAGTAAGAAAAGAACTTTCCGTAAGAAAAAATCTAACACACGGTTTTGATACACTATACTATGTTACTTGGTTTACAACCATCGGTGTGTTATTTTTGAAGAAGGTAAAGTAATGGTCGAGTAAACGTATCTGATTGGCTGACTCCGCGACCTCGTAGGATATCATTATTCATACGATGCTCGAGAAAATTAGTAACTATAGCAACTATGTCAATCATGTAACTTTACCTCGAAGGGGGCGTACATCATTTAGAACTACAGGAGAGATTGTTTGATTTGATAGACAGAAATTTCTACCACAGTGCGTATTTATAAAAGTAGTATAACCATGCTTCACATCTCAACTTCGCATGGCGTTGTTGAATGATTTAAAACTACAAAATTATAATGTTTACTCGGGCTGATCTATGTTGATTTCTTTACAATACTTGTCCTTGCTCATAAGTCGAACTACAACCGTGAAATTAACTACGAGAAACACGGAGCCTGGACGGGGCGCTCTGTATGCTTCTCGGCTATTTGTCCGAAAATTTAGAAGAGAAATAGATGACTTTCTGGAGACAATGGCGCCCGTCGCGCAATTTTCTATTTTGGAAAATACTATTTTTAACGAAACAAGGGATTGGAAATATACGCTTCCTTTAACGAGTTTGCAAACATTTAGACGAGAGTTCTGCAAATAGGTAGCATTAAAGAAGCGCCGTTGTACACACTTCGGATTCGCTTTAAAGTGACATGTTTACAGATTAATATTGACAAATTCCCGGTAAAATACATACCGATTGTCCTCGCAATACTAGAGTTAGGGTGAATATTTTTACAAAGAGGAAAAGGGGTCATTTGACTTTTTAACAAAATTTGTTTTAATATTTACTCAATCTGCTTATTTTCCGAATCAAAATTTGTATTCTGAAGTTTAATTTTTTTTTGTTTCCTTCAAAATAAACCCCACAAAAAAATTAAAAATCAGATAAAATATAAAAGAAATGATAATGAAAGAGTCATACCCAGCAGTGAAAAAATAAATAATCTCTTCAGTAATTAGAGTAATATATTCAATCCTACACAGTAAATCCGAAAGGAAGTACAACACGGGACAAAAAGTGAAAAAAATCTTGATATAATGTAAACATCTTCCTCACCATCTGTGTCGACTTAACAAAATATTGGCAAATAATCATACGCATGATACGAACGCTGGGAGCGTAATACCTACGGTGTCAAAATGAGTGTCAAACAGCCCCGCCTGCCCCGTCAGTACACAAAGTACTGCTAGTCAGCGCAAGTGACCACTAGGGTGTCCCTCCTCCCGCTGTGACAGAAGATGACTCTATCTACGTTACGTAATATTTATATTAGAATTTGTAACGGACAGGAAAAGAATTATTTACTTTATCATGATTATTCAGAGCCTAAATAAATTAAATTGACATCATTTGAATATTATGAAAATGTAGCAGATTTTGAACTTGATGTTTTAACCAGATAATTCAGCTTCCTGTTATGAAATAAAGATAAATTTTAGTCCTTATATTAAAAAAGGTGTAGCTAGATGATTGAATTAATGAAAATAACTCTTTCAATGTAGTAAAAAGGAATGTAAGTGGATGAATATTATAAATGAATAAAATATCTCTACATCCTCCTTAACACGTTTTCTATTGAATAAAGAATATGATTTGTATTTTGACATGAATGCAAAATATACCTTCTATTATGCTTATCACAATTTACTTATTATGATAATAAACTTTCTCTCGCTGTTCTGTGTGAACAAAAAAAAAAAATGTATGACAAAAATTTGAACAAATCTATTTCTAAATTTGTAAATTGAAAAAAAAAGGAATGGAACAAAAAGTCACAAAATCATTTATTTTATAAATCAACGAAATACAATTAAAAGTTTCGCTTACCGCAGTGGACAAATTCGCTATTATTTCACTGTTTATTGTAACATATTCATGGACAGTTGCTCAATTTTGTAATTTTGTTCAATGATGAGATTTTTTATCCACATATTTCCAAGGACTAACCGGATAATTAGCGATGGAAGTCTTCCAATATCTTAACAAAACATGTCACCGAGGAGCTCTCAGTGCAAACAAATCATAAAGGGACAAAATTATTTAAATAGTCAAAAATGTTTTACTTCAGGAAATTTTAAATATTTGAATACCCGATTCAATCTATGAGGTATAAATACATTTCGTGTACATTTCTCCTAAAAATATCGGCATTTTTTTTCGCGGTCATTTAACTCGCGTCTTTCTCGACAAAAAAATACACATATTAAGATGTTTTACGATTCATAATTCAATTTCGCCTAGACAAATATGATATTTCGGCGCTGAATTAAATGTAACTCGATATGTCAAATTATATCCTTACGAGAGAGCGCGGTGGCGAAAAAGAAACGGGGACCCGATACAAGCGTCGCGCGCTCAGCTAAACTAAAATGGTGGTTACAGATGAGGCCCAAGCACGACTGTCCAAACACTACGGAATCTTGGGGGTGAGAATAGACACGTAGATCTATGGAAAATTAGTATCAGATGTTACCAGCATATGTTTGTGCTTATAAAAAGTAATATGATCCTTGTGTAACTCGATACCCCCTCAGCTGGCTCATGTTGGAATCAGGGGGTAAGGCGTGCCGTTCCAGACAAAACAATTTACCGTAATAACACGTATTGCATTACTTAAATTATTTAGCTGATTTTTTATATTGAAATGAAAATTTTCATGGCTTTTATCTTCTTTTTTGCATCAGAAAAAGTTATGAATATTCATTTCTGTAATACAATATATGACTTTTGTTTTACTTTAGTTCTAGAATTTAAAGCTGTTACTAGTAAAATGCAACGTGTGACCCGTAGCATGAACAGGTTCTCGAATACAAAAGACAAGGAAGAAAATCACAAATATGACTCTTTATGGAATTTAAAAGAATCATTGAGTGAATCTTCCTTTTAGAACCCTCTCTCTCTCCTCTTAAATATAGAGGGAAAAAATAAACACACAAGTGGCTATTCTCTAATCTTAGAACGGCATGTTTTCATGAAATGAAATTTTGATTTTAGCTCAGAATATCCCATGAGCGCCGGAGTCGGTACCACGAATTCTTCAGAGGTATCCTTTTTCTCTTACATTAAAAACTCATTAGGCGAAAAACCCCATGTTCCGAGAAGCATTTATTATAAAATAATTGATAACGACATAAGTCATGTCTATTTGCCGATAGGATTAGTCCTCGCAGATGAATAAAACACTTAAAAAGTTGTCTGACGAAGGACTCCTGTGTTTCAGTTTAACGTGCGGTAGGTGAATCATGCGGGAGCTATAGGGACCACCCTGTTAGAGGAAATTCGGTAGTGCAGCTAACATGGGAATCTTTAGTAATCATGGGAATTTATGGTTATTCGAGTACTTTAGAAGAATTTATTTAAATCTTACGAGATGAAATACTGTTTACTGCACTGTCTGTCGAGTTATCGTCCTTGAAATGAAAGTTATCTTTCCTAGTACGTACAGGTGCAGATGGCTGCAATAAGCCTCTCGAGATCGTATGCGTTCATTTTCAAGGAGGGAGGGAGGGAAGGAGAGAGAGAGAGAGAGAGAGAGAGAGAGAGAGAGAGAGAGAGAGAGAGAGAGAGAGAGAGAGAGAGAGAGAGAGATGACTGTTACGCAAGATTTCGCAGATTGACATTCTTTAGAGAAAATGAAACAAATTAACTATTTCCCTGCTGTGCTTCTTTGCAAAATAAGCTTATCTGGTACCTCATCGAACGGCAGCGTCGATCACTAGGGACGCTTCGTTAAACAAAAATGAAACTTGATGTCAAACGCAGAGCTGACGCTGACGTCAGATTGAATGAATCCATCCTTAAACCACTGTTCTAATGAAAACAGCCTATGATCGTTTTTGCTTTATAAATATTTAAGTATTGATAACGAAATAATTACATGAATTAAATAAAAAATTCAGAAAATGAATGGATAATGAAAATACACTCCTACTCTTGCGTTATCACATTTTGGCCATTATTTTGTCATAAAAATACTCTTCATGATATGGTTTGAGATTTCTTATTATTTTTTGTAACAGCAGTAATGCGAAAATCTGAAATAATGAGAAGAGAGGGTCCGCTTTATGTCACTAGAGGCACGCTTTATAATATCAAATTTCAACCGTAAATAATACTCCAAACATCCTCAAAATTTCATCATTAAACGGCCAGCTATACAAAAGAATTGAAACGTGATCCATCCACGCTAATACATCAAATCAATATAGAAACAAATGAATAATCCTGCTTTAAACAATGTTGTATTGCCCCTCAATGGTCGCCGTTTTTATTTCCACATTAGTGAATTAAAACCTATAACGGGTAACTAGATACCTAGTGTTTTCTTAATGAAATACTAGCATTTTAGTAATTACATTATGTTATATTGCATAAATATTTCATGAAAAGTGTTGAAACTCTCCAAGGACATATCGCTTGCTGTGTACAAACCGTTCTTGGTTGGTACACTGAAGAAAAATCTATATGTATCCCGTAATTATTGATGGTCTGTAATTAAGTTGACACATATAAGGTATATTTCATAATACCCCAACAGGAATCACATCAAAGGAAGGAGGAATAAAAGAGTTCAAAGTCTCAGTTCTTCCAGCTAATTATTCGTTTTTCTGATTTTCAAATTCCAAAAATTATATGTTCTAAATTTAGAAAAAGAAAGAACGATCGCAAAAAAAGATACCAAACTCATCTTTTATATTTTTCTTCGTGAATTTCATATACAATTATTAGATAACCGATAGAAATTTGATACACGGGGATGATGGATTGATCATACATTCATTAACACCAGTTTAGGCAGCAAATCGTTTATCAATGTCAGGTCTTCTGAACGATAAGCAAAAACTCCCGTTTAAACATGTAAATTTGTAGTGAAATCAAGCCGACGTTGTACTTGATAGTTTTGTCTCATTTAATTTTGTAGCATATTTGGATAAAGAATCAAGATGAGGGTTGTTGGACATAAACGAGATACAATGATGAAGAAGTCCACCTAATGAAGCGTGGCGTCTTTCGTCAAAAGTATGGACGGCCGCTATCAACGGATACGAAGACGTGTTCCATCACAGAACCACTACATCTTCTACTTTGTCATATATCAGGGCGCAAAATCTGAAATTAGTAAAAGCTAAGGTAATTACACCCTCAGATAATTTGCCCGTCGTCCCTACCCGTGTCGATATTTCGTGAAAATATTAGACGCTTCCGCGATTTATTCTTGTAGTCTATTATTACAATCTTAGATAAGGTCATAATGTAATACCGTATCTGGGAATTAAGGTCACAATCATGGACAAAATATCAAATATTAATAAATATAGCCCCGGATATTTTTGTAATCAAATATGATTGATAAACAGCAATGTCATGCATGCGATCACGGTGTCAAGAAATCTTGCAATGAAAAGAGTTTGAAGGGTTAATTCAAGTGTCTCAATTACACGGAAAAGGGATCCTCTTCTTCGCGCGTCCGCGATATCTCGGCTACTGATCGCATTTTAACGCGACCGAAATGCAAGGAAGATTTATTTTAGATGGGTTCAATTCTCAAATATTGATACAATATACGAAAATGCATTACAGTAAACATTCCGATCGCTGAAAAGCTGTCATGATCCGGATTTATAGCGTGTCTATGAAACGATAAGACGGAATCACTTTGTTTCACGTCAGGAAAGCTAAATTATGTCCCTTGGAAAATATCACCAGTCCCTTGGAAAATATCACCAGATCAAATATTTGATATTATGAGGGAGTTTTGGTCGCTATGAGAGACAAATCCACGGTATCGAATTGGGTTTTCAGTCTTTTATCTTTCTACCCTTGTCGTACAGCGGTGACAGTACACGCAACTGTAGCAGTTGCTTCCCGTCACGTACTGGAGGAATAAAAAGAGGGAAAAATAGGATTTTACATCCTGTTGAACAAAATGTTGATTCAAGGTCTGATAAAGCCTACAATTAATAATATATTGATTCTCACAAACAAAGATCCGAACAATGTAAAATAAAAAGTTAATAGTCTGAATGGCAGATGAAAGGCATAAACTATGATAAATGTCAAAGACTTTCAAGAGCTTAATCTCAATACAGGGTTTCTTTTGAAGATCAAGTAATTTTTTTTGGAGAAAATACTGACATTCTATGCGCATGTTCATTGAGTTATACAAATGCTAGGACACAAATGTGGACAAATTATTCCCAGAATGACTCCGCTATTTGGGATGTTTCATCTCTGGTATAAAAGATTATGGCAAATTGTTCCTTTAGTCATGATTTATACTGAGACAGAGAACAGAGCATGGCTTGTACAGCCAATATTTGTCCAACCGTCACCAATGTAATGCGATTTAGCACGAAAAGGCATCATTCGTTCAGTAATGACGGGCCATTATAGGGCAGCAGTCAAATTGTTCATTCGATGCCACATTTCATGGAAAAAATTGCCGGTGTAGCATATAGGGAGAATTTTTCTTCATCTTTTTCATGAAAAATTTCTGATGCCGTTCTCAATCCCTATTTAGAATATTGTTTTATGTTTGCATCCACTGTAGACGAAAAATAGATTGTTCACAATAAAATAATCATACGTCTTCAAATTCATAACATAATTTCAGAACAGATAAAGCAGCATGGATCAGACATGCATGTTTCGGGGTACTTAAGTTAATTCAATTGCAAAAAAGGAAAAACGAAGAACAAAACAAAACACAATAACGACAGAAACAAAACAAAATCAAAAAAAAAAAAAAAAACCAAACCCCAAAGTATTTGAAATGTTCTACAAAGAAGTTTTGTTTAGGCTTTCAAGTTTCCGTATCTTTGTGTGAGGGTGGTTTTTTTTTTTTTTTTTTTTTTTTTTTTTTAATATTAGAAAATCATTTTTTCTTGAAATTATATATGTTTATAAATAAATTCTTTTCTTTGTCACTTTATTTACTTATCTATTTATTATTGCTGTTATTTATTTTACTCGTGTTCATACGAAGAATTATCTGTTAATACCATATATCACGGCATCATGTCTTTGACATTATCACATATTGGTGGACAAAATCATACGAATGTGCACTTCCAAAATTTTAATTCAATTTCATAATTTCAATTTTCTTGTCTATAAATATTTGATGCGAGGCAAGAACATGTATGACAGTATCTTTCTTATAAAAAGGTGTAAAATTACTAGTTTCCCATAGTTTTGAAATACAGATTTCTAGGTTTTACAACACTGTAGGATTGGACCAATTTGTTTAAGTGTAAAAACTCTTGTTTCGAAATTTCTGAATATTTTGAGAAAAATTCTATTTTTCATGTAATTGAGAGGTTTTACGACAGTATCTTGAAGAGATTACAAATAAATCAGACCGTACTCCAAAGCAACAAAAATATCGATAGTTTTTTTTCACTTAAAACCAGTTTATAAAAAGAAATTAAAAGAAATGAGAAGTCGATGATTAAGATGAATAAATAAGAGGGAAAATGAACAGCTACCATCAATGTCTTTGTAAAATCATTTTGTTCCATTCCTTTTTTCAAGAAAATTTGAATGTGAACATGATTTTCGAAAATACATGAAGTGTAAAAACATCTCTATAAATCAAGGAGGATAGTTTCTCTTCTTCTTTTTTCCCCCTAAAGTAAATTCCCGAGACGGACTTATAGCGATTCATCCTAATATCATTGAAGCCTCCATGAATTGTTTGTTTTGTAAATGGGGCAGATAAAACTCGATCCGAGATCGGATTGGACGAAAATCCAACTTCAAAGAATAGTTTGTTTAATAAGATAACTTTGACTGACTGAATCCGTATAAAACATAAATGATTTGTCATAGGAGGGCCGCTCAGATTGCAGACATTATGAAATTAATTTCTCATTATAGCTATTACAATCTTAGAATCATTTGGTTTTCTTTTCAGATAAGTCATATCGATTTCCGGAATTACGGGATCCATATCATAAATGCTAAGCAATCTCGATCCCGCTTTTATTTCATTTTTGCAAACAAGCCATCTTTGTAGAATAAATTATTCAAGGAAAGGTTAAGAAGATAAACGTGAAAAGAAAAAAAAACAAAAAGAAAAAGAAAATGAAATTCACAGAAAATATTTCTTTCATTCTGATTTGAGTATATTCTTCATTTTATTAAATTGCTTTGTAAGACAGATAATCATCGACTTTTCTAATAACCAATACATTTGCAGTGGAAGAATCTACAGAATTCTCATGATACGTTCATGAATTATGATACCGAATATATTTTATTGTCCCTACAAGTATCATGGGTTTCACCTGACCTCAGACTTATCAGTCAAAGTCAAAATTTTGCGACATGAGAAACCTCAATTAGAAGATAATATATAGCATTGGGATCGTGGATCACAATTATGTGTTCTCTGATGCACAGCTGGAAATTTTGGCGGTTCCGCCTCCTCATTTGGTTTTGAATGACCGCAACTGTAAATGGGTATGAATTATAATCAGTCCAACCAAAGGTCTGCTGTACCCTAATGTTCTTTAGAGGTATATCATGCCTGTGTGCTCCTTCGAAATTTGGATATCGTGAAAGAAGAGGAGTCGGAAAGAATAAAGTCCATTTGAACAAAAACAATATAAAAAGAGTTGAAATTGAGTGTTCTTGATTAAATCTTTAATATTTTTTTCTTATGATCTTGAACCAACGCAATTCTATGAAATGTTTAGAAATTCAGTAATATCAAACCATGACTATATATCTCAGACATTTACTCCGTGCAATGTTTCAACATCGAAAATGTTTCTTCATAACTTCTTGTTCCTTTATGTACAATTTTTTAGCGTATTTTTTTTTTTTTTTTTTAGCGTAATTGATATTTTCTCAGAGTTAGCGATATTAGAGTAAGTCAAATCAATACTATTCCAAATGATTATTTATTGTGAATTAGGTTATAATGAAAAACTACTGTGTTAACTCATGATTACGCTTTTACGTCAATTTTCCCAATTTTGCATGTTTTTGCCAAAATAATGTTGCGCCAAAAATATGTAAAATTAAAGTGCAAGAAATTCTTGTTTATTGAATACAACATTATCTTTTGAAAGAAAAACTTATGTTTTCGTTTATGTTCATTTGTGTTTTTGATGGTTATTGCAAGGATGACAAAAGTATGACGTCATCAAAATTGTGTGTTTGAGTGACATGTATCGTAGAAAAAGCTGTGATAGATTTTTGTAAAATGGTACTCTGTATGGAATTCACCTTTCAGAATGAATGGTGTAACTCCTCCCACGCACGATAGATAACTCGACTGTTGCTACCTAGGTCAAGCTTTCTTAGAAAATGGCGGCGGTCAAGCTAAACAAAGGACGAATAGGCGGAAAATACATAATGTAATAAATCAAAAAAATATAGAAGAAACGGTTGTTTCATGAAAAGTTGGCAAATTGTATGTTATTCATTTGTTAATGAATAAATTCACAATGTCTTGAAAGTCAGAATGAAGTCCTGAGAGGCTTGGAATACTAGTATACTAACGATACATGTTTTGTATGTTTGTATGTACATGTGCATAAACAAAGAGGTAACAGGAAGGCGATGGGTACAATTTTGAGTCTATAATTTAGTACAAATTTCACATTTATCTTGATGGAAACTTAATTATCTTCAGGGGATTGACGATAAATCCTTATTTATTTCAATAATTTATACGCAAATATTGAACTTTGTTTAAATTCATGCTTGCTACTCTAATACATATTTCCACAGAAATTCATTTCGACTTGTACAACTTTCAAACATCTAATAAATATGATTTTTATTTCTACATATTCTAAACTAAAAGTGATATAATACTAAAATAGTTTTATATTTGAATTAGACTCGAAATAACCTATTCTTAAAAATCGCTAGATGTATGTAATAAGGAAAATATACAGAATCTATCATCAAAGTCATCTCATATATGAAAATTTTGTATTCCTAGCCTCGTGAAAAAATAGACGATGGATTCACTTTTCAGAGGGTAGGGTTGGGGATGAAATAGAGACTTATCACAGGGTCAAGCCCGAGAATCTCGAGAAAAATGTATGCCGCTATAAGATAGAAAATGTTTTTACCTCTACAAAAAAACGGGGGTGGGGGGTAAATCCAACCTCCCTTCTCGCCATTAAATGTTTAGCTATGAAATAGAAACGTGAAACTCTAACCCCGAATGTCTGTAACGTTGGCATTTATATTATCATTTTGCACATGTTTGAGCTAGTTCTATTTGCTTTACATGTGCGTTTGCAAATGTTTTTTTTGGGGGGGGGGGGTCTTTTTCTGTTGTTTTGTTTAGTTTTTTTTTTTTTTTGTTCTTTAAAACGTCTTACCGAAGTATTTATAGAATTGTAAGTAATACTATGTATTTTGTACAAGGAAATCGACAACTTTTAATTAAATGTATTCCTCTGCCAGAACATGTATTTTTATCAACGTACAATAAATGTATGAGAGACAGGCATTTTCCCCGATGGAAAGGAATGGTAATAAATTAATGACGAAAAAGAAAAGAGGATGATTAAAATAACAAACAAACAGATCAAACTAAAATTTATATAATTAAGTCTTGAATATTTACATCATAAAAATTAAAAAAAGTTTAGGCAATTTTTTTTTAAATTTCATCTATTGAATATTAATATTATAGGTATTTACAATTGAATCGGGTCGATTCCAAATACTCTATGTGCCCAAAATACATATACTCATAATACTGCTTCATGTAGTTATTATATTATATTTTTTTCTGCAGTAATTATAAACGACTTTAAATCGAGTTTAAAACTATCTCGTATAACTATTTCTGCACGTTTGTATAGTCGGACAAATGGGTTTCTATGGAAAGTTTGACCGAGGTAATGGCTACCGCACCATATCTAAGATAAGCATCCCAGATGTCCGATAGGAGCGATTACTTCATTGGTCAATAACACATGCTACTCATTTCTCGCGGAGAGGTCAATTGTACTATGGGCTACTGGAGTGATAGTTTTATGCATTTTCATAGTTTTCGTGCGAAATGCCTCTTGTCTAACGTCAATGGTTCTCGTTATATCTACAGAAGAGCAGCTCATAAAAATCTCTAATGCAGTCAAAACAGAAAATGTAACGTAGACGATCTCTCGAACGCGTGAAAATAACAAGGTTCAAGTTTTACGAAGACCACTAAAGGCTAGTGTGTAATTAAAATAATCTTGCGCTACGGAAGCCAGGAATTGACAAGTGACACCAGATAGCTTGTATTGGCCACGACATGTTTTTAATTCATCATTGTTAGTTTTTCTATTCCCCCGCTCCTGTGAAAATTGTCGAGGCTATATTTGCTTTGTAATGGATACCTAGGGCCCGCTGCGACTTTGGAAAACTCCAAATGATCTCTTGTTCAAAGTATTTTATTTTTTATTTTTTGAATGGTGAACATGTGCACAACATACTTTAAGGTTTTTCCCATAAGTTTGAATTACTCAACGTTATCACAGGGTACGTGTAGGGTATATCATATACTGGCTAATGGCATCCATATTGATATACCATCCACTTCTCCAGAGATTTATGGCCAAGTAAACCATGTAATCTCGCTTTGGAGAGTGATTCCAATTTTCAGGAATAAAGATATATGAAAGGGGATATAGTTATGATGTATAAATTTATCAAAATAATGACGAAAACGCCATTCCTGCGCAGCTTTCCTGCCTACCACGTGACCACATATCAGCCAACACTGAAGGATGGAATCGTTCTTGGGCTAGGCAACAGGGCAAAAAGTTCACCACACTTATTATCATGTATCTGTATTTGTGTGGCCATTAGGGAGGTATCTTTATTATTTTTGGTATTTTAACCCTCCCCGAAGTCATCACAATTACGGTTTGTAAATACAATTATTATTTACGTCCCATGTTTCTGGAATCCTACCGAGTGAGAAACCCTGTATCTCGTACCTGCTCACCCTGTGTCTGCAGAAAATATTTGCATGCTTTTTTCTAAGGTGTAGACATTGACTGACAGAAGATGTACTCTGCCAGTAGCAGGTCCTACTGTGTTGTTAGTAAAGCGAGACCCTTCTGGACTCTGTCATCTACGGTGTCAGTAACTTAGACCCCGATAAAACAGTTGGTGTTATACATTCTATTGCTGATGTCATTTAAACCTATCCAATTAAAATTAATTCAAGATCAAATATAACATAGATAAACCTGACGGAAGGTGAGAAAATTACAATCCCAATATACCCACGTCTCGACCCGGTTGTTGTTAAGATTTCTTACAGGCTGACATGTCAGGGTACGTGGACATCAGTAAAGGGATCTGCCCCTTGTGTTTATCGATTAGAGGCGTTTCTTCAGTTCGAAAAATATAAAATTTTTCATCAAGATTGAATATGAATACGGCTTTTATCTGCGATATATTTAAGCTGAACTATCTATGATCTACAGTTGACTTTGACACTCTAAATAGAGTTTTACATGGCCCACCAAAGTCGAATAAGGGCTACGTGTGACGTGTGCAAGAATTGACAGCTACACCTCAAAACAAGGTGTGTATTTCAGCTGCCTAAAATATACAACCTTACAATAAAAAGTCGATGCAATCTCCGACGATCAAATGCTGATATCGCCTTTCCGAAAATAAGGCAGATTGTGAAATTAGTCAATGGAGTCGAATGTTTCCAAATCAGTTTGAAAATTTTTCGTCTTCGTGGTGGATAAAGTAGAGCTCAACTATCCTTAGCCTTCAAATAAAAAAAATAATAAAGAGAAACCAGAACGAAAAAACCAAAACAAATTACCAAAACAAACCAGAAAAAAAAAATCACACACACAAACAAAGAAACTAACAAAATCTAAAATAAAATAAAAACAGAATGAAACCCCACAAAACCCAAACCACAAGCAAATGAGCAATAAAAAATAAAACAAAACAAAACAAAACAAAAAATCGATATTGCATTGATTGAAATTACCAAGAAACTTATTTCAGAGAAAAGAAATAATAAAAACAGAAAAAAATATGGTGTGATAATAAATCCATAAATCCTTCATCTTTTTTTTTTTTATATTTTTCTGGCATCTGAAGATTAACGATATAGTAATTCTACACATGTGCAAGCGCTACCTATCCAACATTTATTTACATTCTAAGTCTTTTGTTACATATCCATTCATAGGTTCATATTTCGGTATCCGACATACAATAATATCAAGCTATATAATCCTTCGAGAATCATGGAAGAGGAAGATTTAAGAGCGATAATGTTGGGGTTCATTGTATCCATTGATCTTGCCACACAAATTTCAGTCTATTTGTAACGTTTGTTATGTATACAATATATTCTGAAACCTTGTCCGTACTTGACATTGTCATACAAATCCGGATATAAAGCTATCTCGGGTATCGGATGTTCCGACTGTCTATCATGACATCACGTGATAACAAATATGGCCATTATACCATAAACGCCTTTTCAAATTTAAATCGATAAATATGACATCTGTTAAATTTTATTGCTCTAGGTATTTGTTTTATTGATGTTAGTATAATGTTTTGGGAATTTAGGCAAGTGTTACATTTCATAAATGAAGCGTCAGAAAATTTGACCATTTCAGAAAAGGATGGCGTATCAATTTATAAGTCAATATTCAATTGAATCTTACTCAGTTGTGTTTAACTGTATCTCCTTGCACTAGGTACATTTATGAAAATTGGTTTGAAATTTCCTTCAAGAAGGAACACTTCCGGAACACTTCCATATTTTTTAATTTACGATTTCAGTGTGGTTGATACTGAAAATGTGAAGTAATTTTTTAAAATGTCAAAATATCAAATATCTGCCGATTCGTATATTATCTTCAGGAAACAAAAAAGTACACAGAATACTGAATCTTGACCATCTACTAGTATATTTCAAGAAAACTAGTTATTAAGTTAAAATTCATCTGCTTTGTGCATTTGTGCGTATCATGGAGTAACTGATCTTTATTCTGTGTCTAATAAGGGAAAAAATGATTTTACCCAAAAATCCGGTGCATCGAAAAAAGAAAAAAAAAAACAACCCCATTCATACATACCATAATTTTAGACAGGAAAGTTTAGTCGAAATATTCTTGCCAAGGCTTACAAATAAATACTCAGTCTTAGGTAGAGCAATAGTATACGTTGTGATGTGATGGTCAGTAAATTATACATGTAGTATGAATGATACACAAACAACTGTTAAATGAAATTATTATTCTTAATTGACATTTTAAGCTGTAGAAATTACACGATTTTATCAGTCTGAAATAATTTTGCTGAATAAAGAAAGCATGTCTGCACCAAAGAGCCTGATGCCCCCATAGATAGTCTTCATATCGCCCGCCAACAACGGAAAATGGAAAACCATTAATGTCCAGAAAATGTCGCCAGTTGCCTTAACAAGTAAAGTTCTTTGCTAAAACAACATGCAAAGGCCCTTATCACCACCGTTCCCGAACAAAAATATTTCAGGAATAGAAATAAGGGACGCCTCGCCCTAGGACAAATTTTTCAGTCCGTCGACTGTGCTACCATCATGTTGTTTTGTCGAGGAAATCACCGGCAAATGCTGGTCCACCAATTGTAACCAACCGATGCAGTCTGATGGAAGTATTCCTGATCCGGTTTCAGATAAATGACTTAATTTCGTGTGTGATGCTGTTATTAAACATATATTTAGATAGTCTGACTTAACGCAAAGCTCCACCAATTTCCTTCAAACAAGCCTGGCAGAGAATTGTCATGTACATAATGGCTTACACGCAAATTACAGCGAGATTGTCTAGTTCTATAGACTACACTGTAACAGAGGTCAAACTTGAATGGCCTATAGTTTTATACACTATTTTGAAACACGACGAGAGAAAATACTATCCCTCAATTCAATATTGACAATTACAAATATACCAAGATGCATTTTTGCTCAGTAGAATAAGGTTTTATTCTGTAAAAGATCTCCAACAAGACCTTGTTACAGTGATCACAGCGGAACACACACGAAAGATTGCAAAAAACAACAGAAACCACATAACACAGCCAAAAAAAAAATGAGACAAACGGGAACACCAATATCAAGAAGTCCAAACATACTAAACAAGCAAAGGTATCATAGAAACATTAACCTTCAAACAGACTTGTTGCCTATTGGTGCATGTTGTAGTTTTTTTTCTACTTTTAATATAGTAGTACATGCACCACCCTTAAAATTTCAGTTCCAAAAATTCATTCCACATGCACTTGATGTTTGACAAAAAAGTTTCTTTTAGAAGAAATGATAAATGAAAATAGACTATATATTCACTAAGCCTTTATTTATTTTTTATTAAACAAAAAACCCCGACAAACTTACCCTTCGGCTTGTTTCGATTTTACAACCTATCCTATCCTATGACGTGCGGTACCAGTGTCTGTTACAGAACCAAAATATTACACCCTTTTAACTAAAATATAATTATGACACACTAGGTGTAGAATTCACCAACTTATTATATTTCTGCTACATGGAATCTTTTTTCATGTTATTTATTTCACCATTACGAACAGGATAATTGCTAGAAAAGCTTTAGTTAAATTTCATGTCACGAAGGGTTTGTTTACATTTCATTTAGACGATGTTATTGACACGCGACGATTAAAATATCAAACTTTCTTTGAGAAAACCCACAAAAGAAATACATATATTATTCACAAATTTAACATGGCCTTTTACATATTCATGCACCATTTATATATTTGATTTCATGTTTTATTTATAGATTTCTTTTCGAATGCCGTTTGGTTATAGAACCATTATTCCTTTCGACTTTTTCGCTGAAATAAAATTATCTTTAAAATGCCTTTGTTTAATTTTGGAAAAAAAATCCACTTTTTATGTCAATCACGTATTATATATAGTTTTTTTAAACAACTTTGACCTTCGTGTGATGGCTTTTATTAAAATGACAGATTCAAAGAGTTGCTACTCTTTAAATAAACATTCTGTACTCTAGAGTCATAAAAGTTACTTATTTTTCTACCAAAAAGAGGCTTTTCTTCTCACAGACTTGGTCAAACAACGCTAAATTGTACCACAACATGTTTTATGTAAAAATTGATACATCTTGAAATAGTTAATGTATTTTAGAATGTCTGATATTTAAAAATTTCTCCAAAGACATTATTGCACTGGATGAGAATTTACAAACAATTTAAGATTCCTCTAACAGCACCAAACATTTCATTGTAATCTCTAATTTCTCTTTCACATGCTTGAGTAAAACGAACACATTCGCTTAGAAAGTTTGAAAGAAAATGCCACCTAAGTGAAGTTATGCATGGAATAATAAAACAAGGATTAAATAGTTCACAAATTAGTCTTTGATGTTCACTGGTTCTTTTTTATAATTATAAGAAATTATGCGTGAAATCTAATTTTATTGACTTATTCAGTGTTAGACATCTGTTTTAAGTGTCACGGTCAGTGGGTTTCTACGAACAGTTCAGCCTTGTTCATTTGTATTTACAGACGAGGGTTATACGGTACTCTATCTCTAGGCTGATGAAGCAAATCAGAAATTACTCGATGTAATGCTTCAATTTTCAATTTGAAAAATGTGACTGTCAGTAAATGTACCAAATGTATAATACAACTTAAGAAAAATGGAGATGCTTCAAATGTTTGTCTATTGTATATTACTAAATGTTAAGCATGGTAGAGTAACTTGAATATTGGCACTCAACAAGCATATTTCCTTTTTTTTTTGCATGATCTGTCAGTGCTTCTGTCTTGTCCTGTAGTTATGTTGTAAGTAAAACGTAGAATAATATTTTCCTCACATACACTGTAGCTCTATCCTCACATATCCTTTGACATACAATTTGGTCCTTCTTGGAAGTAATATCCAAACTTTGAATTCCTCCTATTTTGGAATTTGCATATTGAGAGCTATAGGGACAGACTCCCAACAAGACAATATTGCAGAGAAAAGAGCTTAACACACGAATAAGATTGCAACAAATAACAGAAAACACTTTTGAATTATCACACCAAAAGACATCCGAATAGAAGAGAACATCCACATCAAGAGAACCAACTAACAAACGAACCAAGACAAAAATAACGTGAAGCATTATAGACACACTTGCAGTGGGTTCAAGCATATATTTTGTCTGATAATCAACACTTTTCCAGGTAATTTTTCACCCATAGTTTTAGTGTTAGTTTTGTATTAATTATGGAAATCTTACTAGATGTTCCTGACTATCTGATGATTCATATTTGTTCAGACATTTTCTGGAATAGTTTTAATCACCAATCACAAATAGTTAACGGCTAATGCGACAAAAACAGGTTTAAGTGCAATTAGTTTCTAGGCTATGTCAGATGAAAAATCGAGTTGCATTTTACCAAGAATATATATAATTAGTTATTCGTAGCAAAGATTCCATAATTCTTACAGAATTTATACTAAAATATGGATGGAAAGTTATCTTGCAAATCGTTCATTCTCAGACAAAAAATATGCATGAACCTACTACAACAGAGAAAGGAGGGGATCTTCAACAACACTCGGTTGCAGCACCCACAGCAAAATCACAAAACACCCAAATGCAAAAACACAGAGCGTCACTCACAAAGTTACTATAATAGAGAAGACACAGCAAAATATAACTTCTCCGTTGCGCTGTAACTTTGGTGTCCCTTGTTTTTCATCTCATGTGTGTGTTCCGCTGTGATCACTACTATATCTTCTTGCTAGAGATCTTCTCTTTGACAAGTTTTCCATGAAGCTGTTGCGACGGGTGTTGCATGCAATCAGGAGACGCTGACTCTCCCCGGGCACCTGGTCTCGTTCGCAACCGTTCCTATTGATATTCTAATGATTTTGCCTTGCCTTCTCGACTTTGAGACTGAATAACTGATGGGTACTTCTTTAATGTTTATTTTTGTTTACCATAATCTTTTGAAAGAGTTTTGAATAATAATTTCTCTACAATAAGCTTTATCTTATGCCTAGATGTGAACTGCTTGGATGATACAAAGAAAGTACGTTGTGTTCGTGTAATTTGTAGTTGTTATGAAACAACTTTTATCATGGCTATGGCATTCTGATTCTACACTTTACCAAAACTTTTCCTTTGGTTGTTGAAAAAAATTTCAACATGTTACATATGCATAAGGAAAAAAACTGTTGAAAAAAAGGAAACAGATTCTGTTGCATTGGGCTTTTCTAATTTCCATATTATGCACTATTTATTTCATGAGATTGTTTAAATATTTGTGCAGTTGCTACGGGTTTGTTTGCAGATTTCAAAAGAAGAAGCCAGACACTCGTGTTTATCGTGGAAAATGTTATTTTCTGTGTTTCAAAGAGTAGCACAAATGGAAAGATGTAAATCGTCATAGAAATGTGATACCTCTTATATTTAGATATCCAGCAATAAATGAGTGTTTTGAGAAATCTAATACGGGCTTCTTATAAATACTTAGGAGGGGTATATGACCCTTTCGTTGACTTAAGTCATAATTGAAATGAGGGAAAAACTGTGTGGCCGAAATTTTATACGATTTTGCTGAATTACAGGTAATATACCCTTTAGTTTGTAATGTGACACCTTAATTAGTATGCAGGTGGCTTTTGAGATTTAAAATATCTTCTACTTTAGAGGTTTCACTTGTTGACAAGTAATTAGGGGAATATATTTCACTGTTATGTGTGTGGTCCCAATAATTTTGTTTTAGATAAGATATAAATACGAGAGAGTCAAAGACGCGGACTGACATACATCAGTAACGAACGATTACAGAAAAAAAAATCCTTTAATGAAAAGTCATATTGTTCCTTTGATTTGTCTGAAGTGAGAGATATGTCCCAAAATATGTGTCAGCAGACAATAGACAAATCTGATTACAGGACACACACTCTTAATTTACATTGAAATAGTTTCAAAGTCTTCTAGCATTTTTTAGTCTTTTTATTCGAAGGAGAAAGACAAATCAACAGTCAAAGTATTGTCAGCTAACTTCGGGTGCATTATACAACTAGGCTTTATGGCGATTATTTGAATATATAATAGATAGGATTCAGATTAGAGTCAGGTGTAACGAGAAATTTCATTGGGTGATTGGCACCGGTTGTTAATTCCTTTTAAATGTTTTTTCATGTTTGCGGTGTAGATTTCACCTAATGTCTCCAGGACTTTGATCAGCCTATAGAAATAACCAACACAGATATATAATCTGTGACAGACCGTTCAGAAGAATAAACTCAAGGTAGTGTAAGTTTCAAATCAACAGCTCTTTTGTTTGAAAAGGCATAAATGGATTCTTCAATAATGGTATCATATTTCATTTAAATTTATTTTAAGACTGGAGGGTCAGCTTTTCTGAACAAATATTTGTACAAGGTAACCGCGCATAAAGTGAAAAACCACCCTTAATTCAATGATCAATCTGCATGTACTATTATGTTATTAAAATATTCACTTTGAATGAGAACGAGCGTGACATAATATTGCCTGAGAGTTTATGAAGTTCTTTTCAAAATTTGATTTTTATCTCTTGGTGTCACCAAGTGCTTGGAATAAATCTTTGATAAGTAGCTTTTAACAACATTTCTTTCAATTCAAAGTCTTGTCTTTTTTTCTGATTTGAATTGTTTTTGATTTAACCGAAATGGAATGTTAGGTAATGTACCTCCTCCGATATATACAAGGTTCTCATTTTTATGAAATGGATATTTCTTCTTTATTTTTTTTTTTTATTTCCAGCATTATCAAAGACGATTTTGCATTCGTTACAAGATAAAGATTGCGACCTATTGATCCGGATAACTATAACTTTCTGTATAATTATCGCTTCAATTATTATTCCTACAAGTCTACATGCGGCAAGTAAGGATTTGAATTTTGAAGACGTTTAACATTTGTACCACTTGGTGAGTGTCACTGCTGGTGGACCAGGAGTCCCCGAGGACACATGTAGCCAAGTTCGATCAATTTCGGTTGGTCGTTTCTTCAAACGCATTCGAAAATTTCTGTTTACAAATTTTTCACAAATTTTTGAAATCTGGGTCCTGTAGCATCATATCCCAACCATCTTGCTACGTCTTTCGGTATATTTTGGACAAAATTATCACACATTTTGGCCATATTTCATTGTTTGGATTGAGGGTCATTGACTAGGGTTAAATACCCGAAACGTGCATGTCTGGTCCACGCTGTTAATTAATCTGTTTTTAAATGATGCTAATGAATTTGAAGACGTTTAACATGCTGCCATGGACGAAAAAGATGAAAACGAAAGACAAATATGAATATGTTTATCAGAAGTTCCCAAATGTCTATTTCCTTGATGGATTCTTTAATGTAAATGTCTATGTATTTATGGTTTTGTTCATGTCGTTCCTTCTTCGTGTGTCCTTTTAGCATAGTGTTTGTGTTGTTGTGTGTGCAGCCATGTACTCTTGTCGGAGATCACATATGATTTATAGCTGATATCGTAGGTGGACACGTTACATGTTTTTGATGCGTCTGTTTTACTTGTTTGTTGGGCCGTCCTGTGTTGATGTTGCTCTATATTTTTGTTAGAGTTGCGTTAAAATGCGGATGTGGTCCGCTGTTGTCAGTACAGGGTATAGCCTTGCTCCCTCGTTCTTCATGTATTTGCTGTTATAGGGGCCTATAGAGTATTTTATTTCTGTTTTTGTCCATCAGAGTAGAAGGAATATGGTAAGTTCAATATTACCTCTACTATATAGACTTACGATTTTAAAGATTTTGGCATAACTTTTCCCTAATCCTATTTTCATGTTTTGGAAAATAAAATATGTTTAAAATAAAGATTTTGGCCCAACTTTTTTTAATACTGATATTTTAAGTTTCTAAATGTCAAGGGTTTGTTCCGCTGTTGTCAGATGCTGGAGGTAGTTCCCTCGTTCTTCATGTGTTTGCTGTTATAGGGGCCTATTGAGTATTTTATTTCTGTTTTTGTCAGTCATAGTGGAAGGACAATGGTAAGTTCAATATTACCTCTAAAACTTGCAATTTTGCATTTACAGTTTTAACGATTTTTGGTCCAATTTATTAAAACTTAATATCTTAAGTTCTAAATGTCACTGTCTAGTTAAAATGAACTAAAACTACATCTAGAAAATAATAGCGTCATGAAATATTTTTACCCCCAATAAATTGGTACCGAAATCATCATATATCATTTGAAATATATGATTGTGTGATTATATCATCATGTAAAGATATTTGTCTTGTCTCATTCCCATTGTTAACACCACAGAAATACAAGAAGCATAATCAAAGACACAAAACGCTGATATGAGGTAAGTATGAGCTCAGTTTAGTAAGCCATTCTTTATCCATGCATTTCTGATGTTTTCAGTTTATTGAAATGAAAGAAGTTTAAACTTAACTAAGTATGAGTAAAACGAAAGTTCATTTTCAACAACAAATTAAAACATCCGAAAAATAAAAGGGTTTGAATAAACTAGGAGCTTTATGCTAAGTTGTTCCAGCTTTATCCGCTTTATGTATCTCTTTTCAAAAATAACGTATTAATAAAGCAATGATAATGTAAAACACATAAAAAAGTGATCAAATATGTCCTTAAAATATCACAGAAAAAGATCATCATATTCAATTTTACCGTCCAAATTACAATTAGTAATAAAACATGTTGCCATAAGAAAAAAAATGGATATTAATTTTATGGGCAAAATAAATAATATGCAATAACGAATATTGGGAATTCTAGAACTGAATGAAAAATATGTAAGACTAGAAATAATCGCATTTGAGCCGAAATTTGGGGAACAGTTTGAGTAAATTTTTATCTGAATGCACGAGTCCAAAGGCACATATGCTGAAATATAATTCATTTGTATGATTCAAATTCATCGTAGATTTTACATGAGTGGTATTATCCTAAATCTTAAATTAACTTCATTGAAGCTACATAAATGAGAGCGTCTGACTGATCTTTTCTATTACGTAATAAGGAACACATCTTTAATTGATCCATGTAAAAGTGCGGCTCGGTTTTTCATACATGTCAATTTATTTGGAATGCATTATATCTAGCTTATAAACATGGGTATAATTATACTCTTGCAACTGAAAGAAAAGTAATCTTCTTTTGAATGTAGACCAAATTAATTTATCAATTTAAGTAAGGCTTTTAAGAAAATGTACGAAAGAAATTCATCTGTAAAAGCAATCTCGAAGAAAAAAGGTTTTTTTAAAGAAATACATTCAATCTTATCTATACTAAGTACTGAAATTGTCTCTCGGGAATGTCCTCTCTTTACCTCCAACGTAGAATGTTAGTACCAAATAATGAGCAAAATACCTTAAATCATGAAATAGTTAAATTTCTTGTGATACCTTTACATGTAAAACGGATGGCCGTTCAGAAGCTTTCAAAGTCAAGCTGTGATTAGCCATAACTCCCAAGTTATGATGTTATTGAGGCTTACGCGACGCCCTTGCTTGTCTCTCTACTTCAATGTACGAAGCCAACATGGGTGGGCTCTGCATCATATAGTTATAGCAAATAAAGTGAAAGAGCAATATTCAAGTTATAGTATGATAAAATACAAATGTTTCCTGTATCATATATGATAATGGATAAATTTCAATGATGTTTCAGATCTTGAGATAGGGACTTTGTAAAGACTTTTTGATGTCTGCTTACACGCGTCGGCTCCCCAGACCGTGGTCCCATCTGATATCTCGGGTTCGATGACGAATACATCATGATAACTTCATTTATAAATAAATTAAGTATCCCTAGCCCGTACATATTTACAACAGACTCAATTATAAATAGACGAGTGAAAAGTGAGAGCCTTTGAGAGAAATCGAGTTAACATCTTTTACCTTGTATTTTGATTCGAAACAGTTTTCCTTGTTTCGGAATGTCTTGTTTTCGAATTACGACCCTCTAATGAAATGAAGTTTGCTTTGAAATATGAACTTTTCATATTGCAAGAAAACACGGTTAATTATAAGACAACACAAAGAAGTATATCAGAGATAATATTCCCACGGAAATAGATATTTTAATCCAAAGATGGGACCTTTAGAGTTCTTCAAAAATGAAGTATCTTTGTCCTTTATCAAAATAAGTCTTGTCTTCAGACAAGAAAATTGAAGATGAATCGATGGGTTACCCATACATGTACTTTTTTCTTTTTTTTTTTATCTATTTCTGTACTACAAAGTACTCTATTGTCTCTTTGACTTGTTCCTTCGATCTGTGTGTTTCTTTTTATACGTTGCAAATGATGTATATTCTTTCTTGTTTGCTTAGTGGGTATTGCTGTTTTGTGTCGAAAGAATCTGGACGGAGATCATTCCCTTTCTCTCTGGACATCATACGGTAAGTATTAGAATATGCTATATGCCTCTGTCAAGTAGAGCATTGCATTCTAAAACCTTATTTTAGTGAGTAAACTCTTAATATTGATAATATTGAAAAGTATATGTTCTATTACAAAATTTCAGTGCACCATATGCGCATTTCCACAAGTTACGTCTTATCAGTGATGATCGAGGCCAAAAAAGGAGAAAATTCGAATAATATACAATTATAAAGAGCAAAAGTCTTAACTTGACTTGAACTTTCTGCCAAAAGACCTGCTGATGACAAAGCTATGTCATCATGGAGATATCCCTTAGTTTTAGACAAAAAAATCTTTTCAATTCTGTGACGGAGAATGTATCATCGGGGACTAAACAATCCAGCTGTAGAGATACCAACATAGTGGTTGAAATGGTCAATATTGAAATATACCTTCTATCATAAAGTTTCAACATTTAATTTTTTAATAGTGTATAAAATACACCATTGACTACAAAGTTTCAGTATGTTGGTGTTGCTAGTCATTTAGTACATTTTAGAATGCCTCCTTTTCTATTAGTCAAGAGGTCTTTGAAGGTCAAATAAGAGTACCGTATATTGGATGCGTTTCCATACATATAGTCATTGGTAACAATAATTCATAAATTTTATTTTGTTATATACTTAATAACATTTATTTTGTTCTTCAGTGTTCTATCGAAATTTGAAAATTCCATAGTGGTATGCATCCTTTGAAGTCGTTCCTTCAAAATATTTTCAGAAGTGTTCCCATGAAATTGTAGTCTCAGATTCTAAACTATTTGAGTTAGGGAGTGATTCATTTCAAACATATTTCAGATTCACTAATGCTCTTTCTTTCATGCTTTTATTTTTTTCAGGGCAAGTTAATTTCAATGGCGCAAACAATTGATCTAGTGTGGCTTGTTTCATCAAGTATTTCTTATCACTTGCAAGCATCACACGCTTATTTCAGAACAGGTTTGACTCAAATTTCTCTTTCTTTCAATCTGGTATTTGTCTGGAATCCCATTATGATAGATGACCTTAGCTATTATCATCGTAGAAGGCTAATACAAAAAATATAAAAAATCCACAAAGAACCGGGTGTTTAATACAAGAAAATTGTCCATAAAGCTTAGATATTGTCTTACAAGGAAGGAGGGAGGTATATTGGCTTGGGTCTTTGTTCAGCAATTATGATGTCTTAATACAGCATTAATTTCTTATTGCATCGATCTTGTGAATTATTTCCTTGCGATACTTTATACAAATATTTTTGTGTGGTTTGTTTCTAACGATACTTTTTGGTGTGGTAATCCAATCTTTATAACGTCAATCAACGTACACCCGGATCATGTGTAGTTGTCTACGTACTCCTTTGATCTTTAAAGGTCCGATAATTTCCCCATTAGAAGTAGAAAATTGACGATTTCTATACAATATAAATAATTCTCAATAGAAAAATATGAGAAAAGGTATCAGGGTACAACTTTCTCCAACAAACACCTTTTTTTCAGATGTAATTAAGGTTACGATCATCTTTTGAAAAAATACCCTTATTATTTATGGTCAATGACATATTTTTTTACTCTATCAAATAAAAGATATATTTCAATTACTGTATTTCTTTCAGTCAATTTGAAAAAAATATTTCCGAAAAGAAAAAAAAACTTTTCTTCCAATACTAATCTCATTCGACTGGTGTTCCCAAAAATTCAATGGGGAATTTTTTGGAAGGGAATAGTTACTTCTAGAGACAGGAGGAGAGAGCCCTTAGGTGCATTCTTCGGTAAATTTTGGAAACTCTAATTGTACATGGTCCGATTAATCCAGTATGGAAAATCACTTAAACTTCTACGTATCTGATTGGTAATGAATAAACATACCGAGCAGTGTTTTAATTTACAAGCGAAGTTATCACAGCGTACATTCTTGGCACTAATGACAATGGCAGAGGTCTACTCTATACTCCTAGACTTCTACCAATCAAACCTACACCAACTAATGTCCAAAAAATTGGTTAGCACCCTGTACCCTCTTATGGAAGCGTCTTGAAGGTGGAAAAGGGTACGAAAAAACACCTTTACAAAAATATTGATATTATGCTTACTACAATTTTCATTTTTATTATTCGTCATAAAATCAGTTCAGAAAATACTGTTTTAAAAATATTATACATTTTGCAATATCGATAGTTGAATTCTAATATGAATATGTTTGTTATACTTGATGTATTTTCTTAGGAAGAAATTCAGTGATCTATCTCATATATTTTATTAGTTACTTTTTGTGTTAATGATATAAAAAGATATTTTTTGATGCATTCTTTGTTTTATTTTTTCTCTAAATTTTGAACTAATATATAGCTGCTTAAATACGAGTGAATACAAAAGGTAAAAAATAGTGACTGAATGGAATATGATAGCACTTAAAGTTTTATTTCAGGGAAATATAACAGAGAAAACATCCATCTTCCCTTGATTTAGTGCGTAATATCTATTTTTGTTATCAATTTATTAATATTTCAAGTTATTGAATACGTACTATTTCCACAAAAAAATTCGATTGAACTGGATGGATAATTGTTATGGAGTTATGCTCATAGAAAAAGAATCAATTCATAAAAAAGTAGTATACTTGATTTTATTATCTTTATGGCAAAAATTTTGGAAATAAAATAAATAAGAAGATAATTCAATAAAATAGATTTAAATTGAATTTATGCATACCTAATTTCCGATTTGATTTTTAATGTGTTGGTGAAGTTTAGTTTTGAAAGGGATGCGACCCCATTTTACCGGACATGATCGAAGCGTAGACTCTAAAATCAAATATTTACACAGAAACCAAATCTCTCTGACACACACATACAAAGCGGCGGAAATTTTGTTCAGACGACATTATTCAAAAGAAGAGTACATTTGTATTTATACTTTAAAAAGTTTTTCAATAGAAGCTTAGCTTTTTCTGTTCATTAATATAAGAGAGTTTTTACGCAATTTCCCTGATTCAAAATAAGAATCAAAGCCATGAACAAAAAAAAAAATGGAATATTTCAGATGAATATAAAGTAATAAGGAGAAATTAAGGTTTTAGTGTAATAAAAAGGAGATTAATAGACTATGTTGAATAGAGTATTTCTTCGTCAATTTGTGCCTTATTGCCGAGTTATACCGGTATATTAAATTGTAAATTGAAAAAATATAATATATTGAGTAATAAGGCATATAATATTACCGTACTCGATTATGAAATATTTTTATGTAGCAAAGTAACATGAGAAAATGTACTTTTTAACCAAAAAAAAAAAAGAGAGAGAGAGAGAGAAATATTATCAAGAGAAACAAAAAGAGCAGCTGTCGTCTAAACCAAACAAATAGTTCCATGAGGGGACACGCGACGTCATGTTAAAACTAGCATATGTTGCAAACTGAAAATTTAGCAGTAATGTTACTAAAATTGGTTAAAATCGTTTGAATGACACAATCTGACTGTCATGGATACTCAAATTAGACCGGGTAGCTTTTAGTCCAATTCATACACGCTCAATTTAATCCATTGGGCGCAAAACAAAATTCCCTTCTCCATCACGGGCCACCTACATGGTTGTATGAAAAGATGACTTCCTGTAAGTGTTTGTTATAGTGTATTAATTATCAGTTTGCTTTTTTTTCCTTCCATGATCTTCTCCGTTTTCAAGTATTTATTTTAGACACTCTCGCCTGCCAATTTTATTGTCAATTTCTATGTGCGAGTAATCATTGCTGCACTTTATTTATAGAATCAAACGGAACTCAAATTAGATTTTTTTTTCAAAATTACACTTTGAAATGTACTGTGTGATTCTTCCTTGCATCAATCACTCTTTTAAATCGATTCCATGGTGCTATATGCCAAAATTCATGTTATCGAGTCCTGTTTGTTTACTTTATTAGTTTTTGTTCCAATAGTATATCCCAAAAATAATAGTCCGTACTAGGCATGGGCTTACTATGGAATGTATCTGAACGTTATTCTTGGTTGTTTAAAATTCAATTTTGGTCTTTTACGGGACACCCAAAAACTGCTGCTGATTTTTTTTTTTATTATAAATCCCTTTATTCTTTCACTCATTAAGTTATTTGTTTTGTAGTTTTTATTTTGCTTTTGCTCTATGAAACCAGATAAAGTTTTAAAAAGTTATTTATTTATTTTTTTTCTTTATTTGTAAGATGTACTTATTTTAACTAAATCCACACGTTTATCTTTTCATTGTCCCTTTGTACATCCATATGCTGCTCAACTCATTAATTTGAGTAAACACCTATGCATTTGTACCGCATAAAATTTGAGTGCACATTTTTGAAAGAAATAAATACAGATCAAAAATCCACATGGATAAACAAGATGCAAAGTGGATATTTTGATAACTAAATAATACGTCATGTTATATTTACATCATTAGAATAGACGATTTTATCGCTTGCCACAGTTCATTTGAGATGTAAAATGAGCATTCTGATTTCGCCCCGATATCTAGCGATATTTTTCAAAAATCCGACAGAACAATTTACAATGAACAAAGACCAATTTGACAAAGGTCGCTATGTTGTAATTGTGATCAAAAGATAGAAGATAAATATCAATAAATGCACATAGTATACGGTTGGTACGTGTACTATGACATTCTATATCTACAACAGGGGGCCCCCCTTCATTCAGAATACTGTACGAAAATGATGAGTAATGCCCTGGATAAATTGTAAAAATATTTGTTTTTCTTTTGTGATTATTGCGGTTTTTTAAGTAAAGGAATCCTGATATCCATTTGTATTTTTTGCGATATTTTTCAATTGTTTTGATTTGAAAAAAAATGTTATCGGTTGGTGTTAAAGTATGTTCAACTTGATAAAGTTTCCGGATATCCATTTGTAATTTTTCATTATTATTAGGAATATTTGCAATTTAAAAAAATTGCTTTCGGTGTGTGTCAACGAATTTTGATTATGTATCCGGATATCAATTTATATCTCAAAAATATTTTGATAAGTTGTTGCGATCTTTTTTTCACTATTATCAATGTGTGCAGTACAAAATCTTGATAATAATAGATCAACTGTTGTATTGATTCATAAATCTCTGATTATAAATATATCACTAGTATGTGACGAAAATTAAAGTTTTAACTCGATTTATGCTCTATGTTTAGGTATAATGTCAAAATGTTTACATAATAAAAGGGTTAATCGCGTATGGAATAGGGGGAACTGATACTTTACATTTGGATCTGAACTCTCAATCAAACTCGGGACGGATTCGATTATCTGAGAAAACCAACAACTCTAGAATAATACTTGGATTTTGTTGAGGACTGACACCTGGTTTTTAGTGTCGGATGGAGCGAATAATCACTGATTCCTGCCTTACCAGAATGACATATAAATTGTTTCATGATGGAATATGTACCAACATAAACACAACACTAGAAATGAATTCAATATCAGCCCTATCATTTTCTCCACGTTCACCATGAATGTTGTCGTAACATCACGACTTTAACGACCGAAAGAAGGAATTGATAAAAGCAAGAAGCCTATCTCTCCCCGCAGAATTGGTGCTGATGTCTAAAGATAACATTATCTCGACATAAACTATTTTATCAAGAATAAACAATAAATGAACAGACATTTTATTGCATCAGTTATTGCCCTTTCAATTCTTTCTTTCCTTCAGGATGTTGATAGAGAGATTTATCTTTGATGAATATTTTTCTTCCATTTCTTTCCAGGAAAATCATGAGATATTTGCAAATTAACTTTAGTAAATAATGTGTAGTAGTTTGCTTTAATTTTCAATGCCCAGCCAATATTTGTTAATTGCACGAAATAAGTAATTTATTTTCGAAAATAATATTTTTTTTCAAAACTTATATCTATCATTAGAATTAAAAGCATCAGAGAGTTGAATTTAAAAAAAACTTTAAAATTGTTCTGGTAATATTTATTAAAGTTGATTATGGCGTCTTTGGTCAGTTCGATTCGAATGTTGTCTTCGCCGATTGATACCTTTCAGAACGGACAGTTAAAGATGAGAAAATAAAGTTTGCTTACCTGAGTAAGTGTATGGGTCCATCATCTGTGCTGCTTGCATCATCTAGATAGTGTTATATGACACCGGCTCTCACCAGTAATTCTGGGGGGATATCTCCTACCCAGCTACGTTTCTGTCTCGACACCCCTCACATGAAATCCGTAAGTGATCCACTTATAATTCAAGCCACTGTGTCAAAGAGTTTGCGTCTCTTTCTTTCGTCCTGTTTCAGAGTGAAGAACCCTCGATGATTACTGTTTAGAAAAATAAGAATGTTTAGTTACAGAATAATAAATGCAAAGCTTCTGGAATTTCTTATCTGTTCTGAATAAGCCCCACCCCCAAAACCTCCGTGCTTTTGTTTCCCTTACACCGTTCACACGTAGCCTACTGAAATCGCCGGAGCGTGACACGCAATGAACTTTTTTCTTGTGCTTTACTATTGGTAGGAAAAATAGGCACTTGAAATGATTCACGATTTAGCTTCTTTTTCCTGTTAAAAATATTGACAGGAAAAGATAGAAAGTCAATATTAGAAACAAGAATTTCCGGACAGTTTCTGACATAGGATACGAGAATGCATAATTTCTTTGAACAATGCTGCGACTGATACGCCGTTGGGGACTAACGATTCCGCCTTTTTCTCTGTATACCGTATCAATAAATTGGACTTAGTTTATAATTAACTTGGATATAATTCTCAGGTTATAGCATTGAAATTTAGCATATGGAGGGCACTTTTACCGTCATTGGCACTGTTATAATTTCACGTACTTTGCACATCATCTCTAGCAATTTATGGAAATGTTATGTTACAGCATCACCGCTCAATCAGGGGACATAACCCTGCCTTGATTTGTGATTGGGCAGTTAAGGACGCGTCGAACGTCAATACGGAATTTCAGCACTCGCCACTATACTGATCGTATCGGTGGTGTAAGTTACGACAAATTATCTTTACTATTATGTACCACCGTAGTTTTGGTCATAATATTGCTGATAATTTAAATCATCTATTTAAATGAAAATTATTATAATTTCAAGTTTAAATGATTATTTTCCGTTTGATTTATCCTCATTTTTAAATTCACTTTGATGTTTGAAAATATTAAAAAGATAGATTGAGGCAATTTTCTAACATAAAGAATACTATTAAAAATTATACACTCTTTCATTCTTTTGTATTTATCATCTTTACTATTTTGAGTAAATATATTTAAAGACCTAGATATGATAATACATTTGTATTCTTTTTTGAATGGAAAGAAATTTAAAGGAGTAAATGATTAAACAAATAGAAATAAATTTATCATTTGCAGGCAATTCTTGGCAATTATAAAAGATAGTGTCTCTGATATTAGAGTGCAAACTAAAAATGACAATAAAGAATTTTCGTGTCTCTTTGAAATTTCATTTACGAATGATGAAATATTGAAATCAACCATCTAGAAGAAATCTTATTTATCACACACACTCTATTAAAAACAACTTATCAAAGTAATAGAAAGACGATTAAGTAAAATGTTGAAATAATATATAATTTGATTTCTAAGACAATTATTTATTTTCCTTTTAAATTACATCAGTAGATTTCCGATATTAACTGATTTTTTAAACTTGAAAAAAAAACTTAAATCCAAAAATGCAGAATGCTGAATTCGTCTCGTTTCTGTAATTAAATAAGTTTTTTACTCAACCACTAATGATTAAAATTGGTGCTGAGAACAGAGTAAATTTTTACCAATTGGAGAAAATCCCATACTAGTTTTTTTTTCTCAGAGGAAACCCATAATTAAGGAGACTTTGTCGATTTTTGATTTATTTCGTGGCACGCTATTCGGTGTTTGGCTGGAGGACCCCCAATTAGTAAGTCATTTTAGGGATAAACGAACAACATTTCGAATAATGTACTCATGAAAAATTTTGGATAATTCGGCATATATTCACAAAAACATATTTTGCGAAATCTTTTTATTCATCCTTCGCGGCAATATTCATTCGCGGTCTTTCCTTTCTTTGCATTCGAGTCAAGAGGTGAATTTTATTTGTTTAACTTTCATATGGCCGTCGTGCTTTCCCCGCATCTTGTCGAAAAAAATAAAGCTTAGTTTAGGAATTGCTTAAACTTTTAATAATTCAAGATTTGCTTTAATTAGAATAACATATATATGGAAGTTATAATCATTGGATTACCTCATTTTCAATGAAGGTAAACTTTGGATCACTAATTTCATGTTGGCAATTCCATATACAAAAATGTATTTCATTTCATTTCCTGTATGTTTATATCAATGAAAAATTAAGAAAAATCATCAATTTGTTTCCTTGAAACACCACTATAGCATACTTATGAAACGAGTTGTCCGATGTTGACATACTAGTACTTTAAAAGTTATATGCCACTGGAATGTATTGAGGAAAAATTTATCCCAAAAACCACAAACACATGCAAACACAAACACACACCTCTATCGTCGCAAATCCACAATTCATTTTGCGTTCCCTCATTTTGTCAGTGAACCACAGGATATTTGGTATCATGGTTTAGTCGATTTTTTTATCCGGATTTCTTTTTTAACTCATTGTTCGTTCGTCACCTTCGTACAATCAGCAACCTCGACGGTAACATTTTAGGTACATTTCTGAGGAACACAATATCAACGTTCATGAGGGTTTGTTTTACGCAATTGCATATCAACAGGTTGATGTGATATTCATTTTCTGTGGAAGGGAGAAGGTTCTATTGGATATACTCTAAATAAAGACGCCTTCGGGAAAAGTTTTCTTTTATGCACACGCAATCCCTCCCTTTCTGTACAAATTTTGAACATTCATGTTTAACAATATTCTTTCTCCTTTGTATTCTGATTTTACACAGTGAATGGGCTATCTTGAATATCAAGGCTTTTTTTCTGATTGCAAACTGCAGTAATTTTTGAACAATAATTAATGCATTTTTTTTCATTCATGTGTTTTAAGGTCATATGAATATTCAAGTAATATTTTCAATGGAGGTAGTCTATGTGCAGATATATTTGCGGGATTTATATTTCAGCAGAGTTAGCTTTTTCATATAATATTGAAGGCAAGACAATGATTATACTTCCTTTTGTTTGTGGCCCGAATGTTGAAGTTGCGCTAACAAAGAGTAGTTCTGTCATTCAATATTTACATTTCTGTTTTTTCCATTTTTGTGAGTTAAATTCTTTAATTTCTGTCTAAATTAACATTATTGAAAAAGATAAATGAAATATGAGTTTAAAAAAATTAATTAGCTTTACTTTCAGTGATATCGTGCATCCTGTAATTCACTCTGACATTTGAAGAATGTTATTTACCAAAACTACTTCTAACTGAGATGAATTAGATGGTCTGACCAGATGAAAGTCTCTCACTTTTAATCCCGATAACCGCGTTTTGATATTAAATGCACGTATCTTATCACACATGCATTTCAAGTGGAACTCCAGAAATTTAGATTACCGAAAACAATCACGATCTTGTATTGCTTTCTGAACAGGTTGTTATCAATTTTTGAAAAGACTGAGCATGGAATATATACCATTTGGGGCATATTCCAGAAAAGCACAAGTCATTTTCTTCAATTGTATTGCACTTCAGAGTTCAGTAGAGTTCTGCAAAAGATAAGAGTGATTAAATCATTAACACCAAGGACACACGTGTGTTCACTCATTATTTCATCGGGTCTACGTAACGTAGAAGTGTACGTGTGCATTTTATCCGTATCTTCACAGCATTTATACACTCATTTTGAATGTTTTGTTTATTTGATTTTTAATTTGTTTTCATTTTCTATCTGTACTTAAAAAATCTACAAGTCTTCCAAAATAATACAAAGCCAATAAAGTGTACAAGATTTTTATGCAATGAAGTTTTCCAACTTGGCAGCCACTTTTGTGGCCATATTAGAATAAAATATATTTAATGATGCAAGAAATGGGTAAGAGCTTTTTAAAATAAAATATAATGAAATAAAGCATGTTTCGTTGTTTCGTTGTTGTTGTTTTTTAATTAACATACTCTTCTCCAAGTAAATTAACATTTCATGATGCTGTAAGATTTAGAAATACAATCTCTTTCTCAATCATATTTTTTATGTGGATAGACATATAGATGTAGGTTTAAAAGAATTGGTTTCAAACCGAAACAATATAATGTGTTCCAAAACGATACGATAACGTGAAGATTATGTGAAAATGCTTTGTTGCTCGTTCCTTTTGAAGATATTTTGAATTAAGAAAGGAGAAACTTTTCCTAGATATTATGAATTATTGGATTTTCTTGTTGGATTCACTGCTTTATTCATTCATAAGAAGCAGGGAACATGAAGCTTCAGAAAATTCAGAGATAAATTGCAAAGTCTGAAGCATGTCAGACAAACAAGGAAAACAGCAAAAAGAAAAATGTCACATTTATACTATTCCAGATAATTTACTTAAAATACAATCCGGGGCATCCATGAGTCTGTCAATGAACATGGAATACATTTAATGAACAACTAGTTTGATTCTTGTTTCAACAAATGTTGAGGCAAGGTAATTCTTTTCAAATAAACATCGAAGAAGTACCAATCAATTATTCAGTCTCAAAATTAGATTTTAGAATCGTGTGTAATGATGTTGAATTATAATTCTATTTGATAATTGACAGGCAATTTTCTTCAGTCTTATGTTAAAACCAACATCAATTTCGTCAACTTGCTACAATATCTTTTTTAAAGAAAAATGTCACATTTATACTATTTCAAATAATTAACTGAAAATACAATCGGGGGCATCCATGGGTCTGTCAATGGAAAATCGAACACATTTAATGAACAACTAGTTTGGTTCTTGTTTTAACAAATAATGAGGCTAGGAAAATTTTCAAAGTACCAATCAGTTATTCAGTCTTAAAGTAAAATTTTAGAATCGTGTTTAATGATTTTGAATTCTAATTCTATTTGATAATCGACAGGCAAATTTTCTTTAGTCCTATGTTAAAACTAACAGCAATTTCATTTTTGTTGACAATCGTGTTGGGTAAAAAATAAGGTCAAAGTGCGCATATCTACATCTAAATGTGTTTACTGAATTTTTCTATACCGTCATCAGAAAAATATGTTAACTACATTTTTTCTGTTATAAAATTTGACTCTTTGGGAAGGTGGATCCATAATTTTTGTCCATAATGCAATGTGTAAATAAAGAGGAGGATCCCTTAAAAAGATGAGTGCGTCGAAAGTAGAGAAGATAATTATTTACATTTGAATCATTTCGAATAACACAAAGGGTTACAGTCGCTCAAAATGCCTCTGGCATCGGTGGGTATGGGCTTAGCTTGACAGCTCACTTGAAATAAGAAACCTGTTATTAGATGATATAAATTACACTTCATCATTGCCAAACCGTTTTTTACCCCGTCGCCATATTTGTCACCAAGTATTACTCTCTTGTCTGGAAACGGAATAGCTAGATGTGCATGCTGAGTTAGAGCTCGCAGGGGTAGTGTAACTGCAGCTCTGTATACAGTTGACATTAAGAAATTTCACAGTAATTTAAACTTGAAATTTAATGGTCAGCCCTGTTTCAGCCTCCGGTGACTATATCAATAACAACGGACATTTGACATGCTATGAAATCTCTGAGCAATACGAGAATTTAGAATCGCTGCAAAATTATTAGTGACAAATCAAAATTTAACGACCCAACATGCTGATTTAAAATTTTAGACAACGATTTGTTAATTTCCCAAAGCGATTGAAAAATATCAAATTCGAAGCGAAAATCTAATTCTTATTCCATTAAATATTTGATTAGAAAATACATTGACACATTTGGAAAGCTATCGGGGACTGAAACAAGTATTACTTTGTGTATTAGCGAAATATTACTTTCTGCACAATTTATATCTAGTATATGATTGAACTCTTGAAATAAAGGTTATAATTTCTTAAACATCAAGAACAGTCATTTTAGCCAGTATTACACCTAAAGAAAGGTCGTGTCGAATGCAAAAATTATTTTGCATTGAATAATAACATACTTTCAGCTGAAGAAATTTTAACAAATCTTGCCGATCAAGCAAAAAGCTTAAAGTTGGTATCAAACTATGTTATACACAACAGCGAATCAGTGTCTAGTAAGAGTGCCGGTTCAAATTGCACTTTTGATAAATCTAGATATAATACAATTTTCTCTCTGATTGTTCGGGTTTGAGGCGAAATTAATATCTTTACATCTAGATTATTCATGTCATAATTCGTGACATAAAGAGAGTTATATCGCAAGAAAACCATGCCCCGATAAATAGGCGTCTTTAGATTTCTGTCGGTTTTGTTAATGAGCCATGCAAGTGCCGTGTAACATTTCAATATTTGGAAATTTAGGAAGGTTCTTCCCGACCAATTTCATTTCATGCCTGCTACCTCAAGTATGTAAAAAGTTATAATTTTATTTCTTTGTTATGGAATTTACAATGAGATCCAATCTTGTATGTGTTTCTTTGAAACATTAAAAGAGGTCATCTTCCAAGAGCTTTCTCTTTTCATCATTTGCCATACAGAAGCTGACTGGGTTAAATTAAATGCTTTGAAATTATTATGTAACATTTTCAAAAAGATTAACCAAAGCGAAAGAATGCGAAAATTTGAAACATTTCAAAAGCATTTTTTATTCACCAAACAGCTCGAATAGTTTGCATATTGCACAAAGAAGTTGACGCATTGAATAAAGACAACAGAAAATCAAATATACTCATCCAAAAAAAAAAAAACCAAGAAAAAAAAACGCATAGTATTTGTTTATTTCATCCTTATTACGCATATAAATAATCACATTTATCATGTGACAAAATGAAACCAAATGTACATAAATTTATTGAAATGTGACATTATGAAAAGAAATAGACCACGGCATAATTTGTCTTCATTAGTGGTGATAAACAGCCAATCAAATTAAGGTTTTTGTTCTTTTCATTTTGTTTACTTATTTTGGCTGTTGTTATGCCTTGATTTGTCGTTTTGTGTATATACGAAAACATCAGAGCATTCGAAAATTTCTTGACAAAAATTTCTCGAAATTTCTGAAGCATTATATCCTACCAATCCTGCTACGTTTTCGGTATTTATTTACATTACTTTCACAGTCTTTGGTCATATATTTAATTGTAGATTGAGGATCACTGACGAGGGTTAAGTACCCGAAACGTGCATGTCTGGTCCATGCTGTAAATTTATCTGTTCTTAAATGATGTTGTGTACTTTAAGACGTGTGATATTTTTTGTCCTTTCTATGTGATTGTAAGACAAGACGTCTAGAAACATTCTGCGATGGAAATTTCATCATATACAGTCAAAACAAACCTTCAAACATAGAACATAGCAATATGACGATTATATGTCAACGACAGCAAAATACTGATACTACGGTAAAGGTACAAGTATGTTCAAATTGTAATACATTATACACAATAAAGATTAGATTATACTACAAAATAGATAAACAAATTACAATATACAAAGGTAGGTTCATAACTAAAAGTGTTTAAAGATATAGGTAAGACAAAATAGGCAAGACAAGTATACAATTCGTAAACAGCGTAAAGACTGGACAGTTCATAATTTGTTCTTATAATAGTCGCGATTTCTTAATTTTTGCGTAAAGTACTCAGAATACAAAGAATGAGACTTCAAAATAGAAAAACATGCATGTTTTGTACACTATATTTGGTTAATTCTGGTTCTTGATATACATGACCTTCCACCGCTGAAACGAACTCATTTTTGGCCATTTGAAACAGAGGATACGTGTTGTTTACGGATTGTTCTATAAGTTTTCAGAATTGACAAAATCAAGGGTCAATCGCAGCTGTAAACATTATTGTGCGGAATGAAAAATAAGAAGATCAACATGAATGGGATACAGTTAAGGACAGGTGATTCCATCTCCATATGCCTGAAGCTAAGTTGAAAACGGGTATGCTTATTCACTCTAAGGACACGGATGTAAGGAGAGTGACCTCGTCCAGATAGATTGGATTTCAGATCAAGAAGTGACCGGAAGCCAAATAAGCAGTATATAGATGCCCGGAGCAGCTTATCCCCCCCCTTGACTCACAGTTTCCCATATGATACCACTAGTTGGTTCAATTCACATAATTGGGCTAATTCGGGGTTTAAATCACTAGTATTTCCAGCGGGCATCTTTAAACAGGCATAAAATATAATTTGTAGTGTTAAATATTTAAATTTGGACAATTTGAAGGGTATCTTGTTATAAATTGGCCTAGTATTATCGTCAATTTGAATGGCATGGCGATATAATATCGGGGATGCATTAGAACTATTGTGTTTTATGATGGCCAATGAATCCATCGACTGTAAATAAAGGGAGGCAAAAGGAAACATTCGAAAAATCTCAATGATTAGGTTCGACTCATAAAATTCTATTTTACTTATAGATACCATTGTAACTCTTTCTTCCTCTGTCAGTTACTGGTATGAGATACATCCAGAGGAATGCTACTGTGAAAATTGCTTGCCGATTAAACACGTGCTGGACATCGATTTGAACTCTGAATAAAAGGAGAAAACGAATAAAATAAATTCTGACAAGTTTGTATTTTTATAAAGATGATTAAATACAACATTCTTTCATGAAATAATTGTCTGTCATCACGGAAGATATGTGCACATTGTTGAAACATACACAAATTCTTGACTTTGTAGGTTGGTATTTACGTAGTACTAATTAAGAAATCATACCAGTTTCATAAAACATATGTAATGGGAAAATCTAGGTTATTCCTATGTACAAAATGTATCTATATATTTGTTTTGTTCAAGAACATGAATTCTTCCATTCTTTTACATACAAATGCCTATAACTCTTTTTGCATTCAATCACCCCTCTAGTATAAAGTTACAACGCCAATTTGAATTTTTCCATCACAATATAACATGATATTGTAAAATATTGATCTGAACATCTACATTTCAAATTGTCGAATTGATATATCATAGAAACCTAATAATTACAATGCAATGTATAGATTAGAAATTAAAGATTGCTTTTAAAATTGTATTTCAAATCAATATTTGTTCAAGTTCGGTCATCTTGGTGACAGATATTTACTGTCAAAGTTAAATCTTCGCATTGGTCAAAGAAACAATCTTAGAAAAAAATTATACAAATACTTTTATCAAGTGGATAAACTGACATTTTACACATTTATGCTGTCTTGCTGTCATGGTCTTGTCGGAGCGCATAATAACTGAGTATTACTCACATTTCACAACCAAAATTCAAACAAAGTGTGAAACTCAAAAGTTTTCATGCAGTTTTGGCCAATCTAATTTGAAATTGTTTTATTCGAGTGAGATCGAGGCAAAATTGCCGAAATTCATGTACATGTATTACGTCATTTCCTGAATATATTTTAAAATAAGATGCTTCTTCTCAGCAACAGACTTAAGACTTTGCAAAGAATGAATTTTATGGGAATGTAATTATGCTCCCATAAGCTAGTTTAAAATGCATATCTTATAATTCTAAAAATTACGTTTGTAAATAACTTTATTAACAAGTTTGACAGAACCTTATCAATCCGTTTACGAGGTCAGAATAAAATTTTGTGAACACGATATATATATAAAATAAATAAATATCCATTGATTCTCGACTTTTGTCATTCTCTAAACATTTTTTGTTGTTGACCTATAACTGGTGAACAAGTGCACTTATTGTAGTCAGAGATAATAATCGAACACTCTCTTGAATTCTACTCTTCTGTGAAATAATAGGTGTTTGTGAATTAATCACTGAGTCTGTTTCCTGCACCATATTAATGTATCTATCACGACACCTAATTACTCAGGTATTTCTTATTTTCGTGAAATAACACAAGTAATAAACATACTATATTTCAAATGCATTTTTCATCCGAATGCAATCAGGAGAATAAACATCATTTAATTGGTACAGTCAACATATTCGTTTGAAAGTTCCTTTGAATCATTAAGTGCTTTACTAAACATTTGCTATTCTAGATATGTATCAAATAAAGCACTTAGAAGTGCTATATTAACAAAAGTTAGAAGCGCTGGTCATCAAAGAAGATGGCGACGTCGGAAGTCGGATCCTACTTAATTTACTTCTTGTTGTAAATGTAATAAGCGGCCCTGTGTAACATCAGACTGAACTGGCATCGTTTTCTTGACAGTCATGTATTTATCCCTTCATCCTGCCCCATCCGATCATGTTAAACGTTCGTTCAGTGACAATAACACGATTTGATTGTATAAGACTTCTATGGCTTCCATAGACGCCACCATCAAACGATTCGCAGCAAAGACTCTTGTCTGGAAGGCGGGAAAACGAAAACAAATTCAGAGAGCAGACGACAGGAGTTTTTACACTCAAGGTTCAATGTTTGGTTTATTGTATCTGGTTATTATTATTTATAGGGACTTTATATTCACTATAGTAGATCAAACATACTTGATAAATTATCTTGATTGAATTTGATGAATCCCTTAAATTTGAATGGACCGCCAAGAGGTCACAGGATATTAACATGGTATAAAACACACTGGGATGTGAATAATGAAATTTGGTTACAATTTCCATAAATATTGATTTGATAAAGATGCATTCAATTTGACCCTTTTACCTTCTTTCGCAGCCAATATTTCTTACTTTTTCAAAACAATATTATACCTTTTGATTTACATAATGTTTTTTTTTTCTTGCATTTCAAATTTCAGATCTATTATCAAGATATAAAAATAGTTCATATGTTCATGTTTGAATTTGAAGCATGCAATCTTATTTATACATATAATTTTCCCCTTTTTTGCGAAAAGCTTAGGAATAACACTACTAGATTATCATTAAGTTATCATGTGCAACCTATAAAATCAAATTTCAGTTTACATTTCCTAAAAAGTTCATATATTAAGCATGTAATCATATATATTTTTCTTTTGAGATTTTTTAAAAGAAAAACTAAGGAATAATACGACCAGATTAATCATTACGTGTCGGTACTTTGCACCATATAGCTTTTGATTTCCCTGCTACACGGCTAACCTGACAGTCTTGTTAGCTAGAGACTTATGAGAATGCGTCCCCAGGGAGCCATTCTACATTTTTGTTTCCCTTATCAATTTAACAGTCCTCTGATTAAAACGAATAATTACATGAGATGTGCGAGGAATGCACAGAAATAACCAATATGGAAATCTCTGTTATCATTGTTGTATTGCCTTTATTAAAATAAAAGTAAATTATATATAATGTTGCTTTTTCTTAGTTGTTTTGATTACGTGCATTGCTTTGCATCAAGAGGAGCTAAATCTTTTTATCCAAATGCAAACAAATTTATATCAAGAATAACGACTCCCGAGGAACGAATTAACGTAGAATTAATCAGTACAAGTTGTAAAATATTCAGTAGAGATGGGATGATATGAAAGTTGAGATGAAGTTACTTGCAGGAATTTCTTTCATGGAGAAAAGAAAAGGCTAACAAGACGTTTATTTGTCTATGGGGAGATGTCTTTGTTTTTTGCAGCACCCTTTCTTGTTTTATTTCTTGCATGTTATTTCTAAAATTACATCCTAATAAGTTTTTATTGGGTGATAGAACCGCTTGTCAGGAACAAGTTTTACTAGCATCAAAGGACTCCTAAAATTTGCAGAACTCGACAAAGAAACGGAAACGAAAGATGCCTAGACTTCCAGGCGAGGCGATATAAGGACTAATTACACGCGTATTGCGTAACTTAATCCTGGGATTTATCTGTGAATTATTAATCGTGCCCAATAATTAATTTTCATTATTTTCCATTTTTTATATGTTGTTTTTTGAAGACGAGCACAAGATATGAAGCTTGCATGGATGTGGCCTACAGCATCAAGTCGTAGATGAAGTTATTTGATTCATTTTATATGGTTTTTTTTTTTTTAGATAAAGTGCGCTTTCTTCAATTTTCATGAAACTCTAAAAAGGGGTAACGGGGGTCAGGACCTCACCTGGAATTTGCAAAAAAAAAGAGATTTTCCTCATTTTACGTTTAAATTCTTAGAGTCATGGACTGAACAGCCCCCCCCCCCCTTTTTTTTTTCCTCACTTCCAGCCAATCTGAACCTTTAAAAAAATGAGGCAGTATGGGAAGCAAAATAAATATCATCGCCATATGGAACGAATGTGAAAATTGCTTTCTTCATGATTGTATCGTGTATCTCTCCATTGATTTTCATTCTGATAATATAGGATAACATTTTGATTTGTTTTATATGATAGGGTTTGTTTTTTTTTTTAAACTTTTTGGTCGTGATGTGATATTTCTTTTTATAATGCATTTTTAAAGGTTGCATCTCGTAAAATTCAAAATTGTACTTGTATATGTGCAATTTAAATACATCTTTATTAATAAATACAATCTTTTTCATATTTAGCTTTAGAATGATTTTTTAGACTAAAAAAAAATGTCATCTGTGCACATTTTCGTGTGTAAATCTCGTATTATTCTGAAGTGCTTGAGAATCATTTTCAATAGAAAAGAAAAAGAACAGCATCGCAAATAACTGTTTAAAAAATTGTCTTGTTTAGTTTGGGAGGATAACCTTTGATTGTTGGTAAAGCAACATGTTTACATGTAACACAAAGTGGCCTCTAACACGTTTTAAGTGGCTTCTAGAGGCATTGTCACTTTTGTTTATTTTGTCGGATCGGCGCCATTTCTGCTAAGTCAATGTTTGTATGCAATTCTTGACGATGATGATAGTATTTCAAATCAAACCCATTAGAAGAACACCTAATGGGCTGGTAGAAAATCAAGCTAAGAAAACTGACCTTGCCACTGGTTCATGTGATAAGAATACCTAGATGAAAGTGATATGTTTTCCTTTCGTTCGAACATAAAAGAAATACTTCAGTGTTTTGTTTGAAGATGTCGTCCTTGCATGTACTCTAATATTGTAAGAAGGGAGGCAATCTATTTATGACGAAAAGAGGAATATTGCATGTCGCCAATAAATTGGGGAGAGCGAGAGGATGCAGAAACTGATATTTACGAGTATACTACTACACAGGGATCATCATCATCATCGTCGTCGTCGTCGTCGTCGTTGTCGTCCTCGTCGTCATCATCATCAACAACAACAACAGCAGTAATCTATTTTCCTTTTTGAGAAGGGGGGAGGGGTTTTTGTGAAGGATGATTTAGTTATGTAGCAGGAATAAATTAGTAGATCTTCTGGTTTGGGTCTTCCAACGAGACCTTCGCCCATCAACCTGGATTCAACATAGAGATTTTTCTATGATAGGATTGCAATTTGATAACAAATGTATTGGACCGTCTGGAATTCTTTACCCATTACCCATTCGTCAGAACGCAAAAAGGGCGAAAATTACAGAACGAAAATTTCTCAACTATTATTTAGTATGGACTGAAGGTATCCCTTCCTAGATATCGACAAAATGTAAGAGGAACCCCCATCAGAAAAAGATTTATTTGTCCATAAGAATGGATCCATTGTTAGTAAATCTTTAGGGGGCACCTGACACAGATTGGTTGGTTTCTCTGAAATCTAAGAAATTGGAGAATATCAGAAACTGCAATTTCAGAACATGACACAATCATTTGAATATCTGAGCATCGTAGAAAGAAATTGATATCCCATGGATCAATCGTGTTATTGCAGTGCTTTATGGGATTGCTTCTTGAGTTCTGAACCCATCGGGGAGTATCGTCTTCAGAACGAACGATCATGAGAACCATCGTTTTCCAAAATTAAGACATGTATCTCGTTAATACTATTACATCACTGTATCTGATACTAAGTGGTTTTGAAATCTGTTACGATTTAGAGACAGAAATTAATAAAATACGTAATTTAACTATTCCTGTGAGGGTATGGAATTATTTGTGTGAATAAGTATGATATTTTAAGTTAATGATGCCTGACACTTTTATTTGGTTTAATGGAAACTAAACACGAGATAGGATACTGTATCCTATAATTGTTATCTTCTCTCAACTTTCATAACCATAAAAACGGCGAATTATGAATATACTTCAGCAAGAATGATATAAAATGTCTCCCGTTTTTCTTTTCCGGGATAGGGCTGTCCACACGGGCATATCCATTAATGAGTGAAATTTCACAAGATGACTGCCGGCCTATAAACCACAAACATAAAGAAAACACGTGAAACTGTGACTGGGTGTTGTAGAATTTGCTAATTTTTCGCACGTTTGCAAAAGGGAGTGTTCGATTTAACAAAATTCTGGGGAATTCTCTTAGGAAAAGATGAATAATGCCAATTTGCCATCAGAAAATCGAAAACATCATATTCCAAGTACCGAGATTTTTTGTCTGTAATAGTTCGTAATTTCTAACAATAATGAAAAAATGCATGTGACGTCAATGCGGAAAGTGACAATGCGCGTCTAAAGCAGCGTGAGAGTCGAAAAAGAATATTTTGGTCATTAATATTTCAGATTTAAGCGTCCATTTAAGGGATGAAATTAATCTCTTTTTCGACTTCTGAGCACACGCAATATAGTAACTAAATATGGAAGTTGTGATTACACATGCGATGTGACCATATGACTCAGCAATATACATTACATGACATTGGAAAATGTTGCTTTCATAAATGATACTTTTTTCAAAGTGTTTTCATTTCACGATATAAAATTTAATGTTATAATAGTATAAAAATGATTTCTGTGCAGGAAATCCTACCTGAAGGATGTAAGTTCGAAAGATATCGGTTTTAATCCTATCTAATATCCGGGTTGATAATCTGAACTTGGGACTGCTGCTCAGTACATGAAATCGAAACATTTTTTGTCATTAAGAGTAATTCGCTCAAGATAAGTTAAGTATCAGTCCCTCTCTTTTAAAAACCCAGAAAACCAGAGAAAATAAGAAAAATAGGACAAACAAAGCATAAATCAACAAACCAAACAAGCGAAAAAAAAACCCCAGAAAACCAGAGAAAATAAGAAAAATAGGACAATCAAAGCATAAATCAACAAACCAAACAAGCGAGAAAAAAACCTCAGGTGAATAGAAAACAGAGAAAAGAACAAACAAAATCAAAAAGAGAAAATCAACGAAAGATTCTGTATCAGGTCAGATTGTATGCAAGAATATAATTCATAATTGATGGCTGAACCTGAACAACAATTTTTGAGGGGCAAAATCCCAATCCCTCCAAATTAATGCGAAAATATAAATTTTCAGTAATTCATTGCCATCCCATGAAAACTTGATATCAATAATCTACGTCATTCTATTATGGAGCATACAGCACAATTCAGTTGATAACCAAATACAGTAAAATCGACTATGTGGTATTTAGAATAATTTTAATCTATCGTTAATAACTCAAAGGTCAATCACAAAAACTGAGTAGAAAAGCCAATATTCCTTCCATTAAAATGAAAATTTTATAAGATAAGATAAGAAAAGATATGCTTTATTACCTAAAGAAGGGCCCGTAAGGGCATGATATGAACATACTATAGTAAAAATTAAGGAATTTTATATTAAATCTTTAATTAAATTTTTTATTAAATTTTTATCTTATTAAAAAATTAATTAAAATTTCATTAGAATGACGCTCATTGTAAAATGTGATTGATATTATTGATGTGCTTTCTCAATAGTTTCGGACGTTTTTTCTATACATGAAGAGTCAGAGATTTGGAAAACGATTGGTTTTAAGAAAAAAAAAAGCAAAGAAAGCAAAGCAAAGAAATTAAAAAAAAATCCTGAAAATGTAGTGTAAGTTTCAAAAATATATATCAGATCACATCAGAAAATGTATGTCCAATGTGTAGATTGTACATTCTATAACAAGAAAATGATGAATTGATTATTAATATATCCCATTTACTTTGTTAATCGGTAATTCAAAAGTTAATGAAAACTAAGCCCAGGAAATAAGATACAAATTAACGAGTAAAATCAAATTTTATAGATCATGTTTTTACATGTAACTCAAGAATGTTCAGAAAAAAAGTGTTGCCTGCTGACTGGTCTCTACCTCCTACGTAAGTTGAGATCCATGCGTGTACTCTGATAGCAACGTTATCAAATGACAAAGATCCCTATATACTTCTTTTATTTGTTCCCCCTGTTGATAAAAATACTGAGTTAAATCAGGTCTTAAAAGAACTGGAAAGAATAGGCATGTTCTGCCTGCTAGCTATTTCCCTCATAAAACTGAAAAAAATTTCAGATAGTTATACAGAAAAACTCCAAAATCAAAATATAAAACATCTTTGGCGAATTCTAGCTGGTTTCCAGACACCAGTCCACGACTATCTCTAGATCACTACATTTTCATGTTTAATAGAAAGCTACAGAGTACTAATTAAAATTCAAACATCAAATATGTCAAACTTGATCTTTCTGATGGAAAAATACATATCGAACCAATGAATGAAGAAAGGGATATTCTTTATCGATCATGATTGAGAACCTGCTAGGAACCAGGACACAACCATGTGACAAAGCTCTAACAACATGAAAGACGTGTTTGTTAAACACGAATGCCACCGTCGGCATCTTTGTCAGTAATACAGCTGTGATATTAAAAGTAAGTTATAATCTGAGGTTAAGATCATAAGGTCGAAATGTATGTCTCCATAAAAGGTTTTGTTACAAGGAATACACATGAACAATTTGAAAGCCCTATCACTTACCATTAAGATATTAAGGCCAAGATTAGAGATGTTCAAAAATAGATCAAAGGTCAAGGTGGTGGCTGCCATTACTTGTTTTGGCTGACGTATCACTGCGAAACCCTCCGAACTTACGAAACATAGTGCGATGATTGATTGTTTTTAGATCCAAGAAAACAGTCTGTTTTCCATAAGTTGATGATAATAAAATGATAAGAAATGAATCTACGCGCATTGATGCAGTTTTCTGTCCAATTTTTCGGGTGATACTTGTTTCAACAGAAAAAAATTTAAGATTCATTTCTTAAATCTCTTACCATTTAGTAAAAGTTATGGCAAAGGCTAAAGTTATGCGGAGAAACAGGCAGACCAAAAACTATATGTCCCCGAATCTTCGATTACCATGACATTAAAAACCAATGTTATTTGTTTTGCTCTGGTATATCACATACGATTTATTCAACAATGGAAAAACTACCACAAAATAGACTAAGTTGAATAAAGCGCATATGATATATCAGAGTAAAACACTTAATATTCGACGGCCATCCACAGCTTCTAACTTATCCGGAGAGACAGAGGGCCCTAGGATGCACAACCACAATGAGATAAAGATCTTGACGACAATCGCAACAACACTTACAATGGAGCACCAAATGGAGCATCGAAGGACCCATAGCAAGCCAGAGGTGGGACCAGGTGCCCGGGAGGAGTAAGCATCCCCTGTTTGGCTAGCCGCACCCGCCGTCGATGCCCATGCACGAAAAATGAAAACAATATCTAAAACATGCACTGTCTGAGGTAATGTCTATATAGAAAGTGCTATGGTGACCACGTCAGGGAAGATATTAAAAACGCTTACTGTCAAACCCCTCGCGGGGAACTTTTTTTAAAAGCTCCACACGGCAAAGGTCATAAGTATGACTTAAATGAGATAAAGAGGATCCTGACAACAATCTCAACAGCACTTACAATAGAGCACCAAAATTAAGCATCGACGGACCCCTAGCAAGCCAGAGGTGGGACCAGGTGCCCGGGAGGAGGAAACATCCCCTGCTTGGCTAGCTGCACCCGCCGTTCGATGCCCATGGACGAAAAATGAAAACAATATCTAAAAAATACATTGTCTGAGGTAATGTCTATATAGAAAGCACAAGGTGACATCACAAAAAGACAGTAAAACGTAGGGCCTTATGTAAAGCATGTATCTCAAACGAAGTGGACAAAGAAAGAAGCAAGATTACAAAGAGAGCATTTATTCAGAAATTTCCAGTCCAGAGGATTGCTCTCTGTTGGACGCTTCGTTTTTCTTGCTTTATCATATGTAAAGATAAGCACATTCAAAACTTAATAGTAGAGCTTTGTCTCGGAAACCATTTTTTTTCCATATCAACTGTTTTGCGACAGGCTTTGTGTTCTTTAAAGTAACGAAGATTCAAAAATACGCAACAGATTTTTTTTTTCGTGGACTAATTTCAGACTGAATTTATCATCTTTTCAGAAAGCCCTCTACGAGTTCAGCCGAACTTTTAACACTTCATGTATATTCAGTACACGATATGGAAATGTTATGCTTGCACCTGCACATAAAACCACAATTATCATTTGAAATCGCCATTGCATATCTATTTTTGTCTACTTCAGAAAGTTACCTCTAAACATACTCATTTAAAAAGTAATGATACCATCACAAATCTGAATGACTACTTTTAAAACTATCATCATTGAATCATTTACCCATCTTTTTTATCTGACCTCCAAAATCTTGCAAGCTTGTAAATCACAGCTGCACAGAATAGTAAACTGAACTCTTTGCAATAGACAGTAACGTTCGGAATGACATTTTACACCTTAGCACATCCTCCAATGCTGTTTTGGACACATTTTTCATTTACTAGTATTACACGTTTCTGATACGCCCTACACAAAATTTGGAGCCACTCTCTCTTAACAAAATAAATATGTACTATTTAAAAAGAAATCAAACATGGGCGCTACACATATAATAATTTTTTCAATTATCAAAAATTTTTGCCTAAAGTACCACTGATGAGGATTCATTAACCGAAGCAAACATGTCTGTGCACCACATTTAGACGTTTCTGTTCAGAGTGCTGCTCTCTATAGCAGCGGAATTGGATACTTCTTGATTCTTTAAACAGCACTCAAAGATTTGATTCACGAGAAAGAATCTCCTCAAAAGTGAGCCCTACATGGAGACGTGAACAGGTGCCCGGGGAGAGTTAGCATCTCCTGCATGCCAGCAACACTCGTCACTTCGGATTGCAAAATGGGTAAAAACGTTGAATGAATCAAATACAATGTTTCAGGTGGTTCTAACATAAATATGTTTTAAAATTTTTGATAAAGAGATGTTTTACATTATAACGTCCAAAAAGTTATGAAGTTACAAACTCAGAAGCTCACAAATATACTCCTCGTTGATTAGTGTCTCGGTAGTCTACTTGAAGTTCCTCGCGAGAGGTTTGACAGTAAGTGTTTTGAATATTTTACCCTGACATGGTCGCCATAGCACTTTCTATATAGACATAACGTCAGACAGTGCATGTGTTTCAGATATTGTTTTCTTCCATGTTTTCGTGCATGAATATCGACGGTGGGTGCGGCTAGCATACAGGGGATGCATACTCCTCCCGGGCACCTGGTCCCACCTCTAGCTTACGGGTAGATTGCTACTTTTGTTTGCGCCAAAAATGTATCTGTGAATAAAATTCCATGGAAGATCAAAACGTGGGGTTTTTTTTTTCGTGAGAGAGTTGGAACTGAACAAACTCGGTTGCATGTGAATATTGAAAAATGTCCACTTGAAGCTGAACACAGTTGATTCCCGATGGAATGTGAAACACATGTTTAAATATATCCAATATATGTTTTACATTATGTTGGCCACATCAATTCATTTTGGATGCCTATGGATTGTGGGTTTGTTTTACGTTCTTGTTTGGGAGTTGTTTGAATTTCATTCATTGATTATTCCTTATCTTCGTTTTTCATTTTCATTTTCCATTTTCGTTCTTTCATAGATATTCTTTTAAAAACATAATATCATATGATCAATTTTTTCTGTTAAAGGCAGATAAATGCCAACATGTAACATGGATGAAACAACTAGGTGAAAATTATCGCTGCTGATGGGCTTATTCACAGATCGTAATATTCTTCTAAACGTAAGTGATTATTCTACAACAAAGGTTTAACCTCGTCTTGTATTATGCCATCCCTAGATTGCTATCTTTTGCTTATATCTTCGGCCATTTATGGTAAGTTTTGAAACTCTTATGTTTTAGACTGACGAGAAATGGCTTGTCGAAATGCACATGTACATGTACAGTGCATTATATAAAAACTTGTTTTACTTGTTTTCTTGACTTCAGGTGCTTAACTCTTATCTCATATACATATCACTCTCCTATAGTGTGGTATACCCAGTTAACACAAGCATGTTTTAAAAACATGTCAAAAATATTTCTGTAAATGTTATAGAAACGTGATTTTGTATGGTTCCAGAAATATCAATAAACCATTTTTTGAAACATGCCATTTTGTTCAGCACTCTTTTAAACGTTTTTAAAATATTCTATTCAACTGCACAGTGTTTTAAAAATGTTCCTGGAACGTCTTGCCAGAAATGTTTCAACAGAAACCTTTTTGAAACCATTCGAAAATATTTCGAAAATGTTTTGTGTTACCTGGGTAACATGTTTTGTATAGCTTTTCTACATGCATTTTAGATTGTTCAGCGAATGTTTCTTGTAAAGCATAAGAGTTTGAATTTTTAAAGTCCAATGCATTGTATTTCTTAGGTTTTCAGGAGATCCGTTGAATGGTTTCATTTAACAGGCCTGATATTCCCTTGGTAACAACTTTAGAAATACTTAATTTCAAATTCAAGCTTTAGAAATGTTAAACGTCTTCAAATTCAATAGCATCATTTAAGAACGGATAAAGCTTTCTGATAATATAAGAATGTAAATGTTACATGAACATAAAATTGGTATTTATATGTAATTCGGAATAGACAATCACCGAATTTGGAACTGATGCGATGGGTGTTTGATGCAAGCAGGAGACACTGACTCTCCCAAGGACATCTGGTCTCACTTTGGAATACTGTTTATTCCGGGGTTCACAGCTGTTCCAATGGAAATTCTATTGATTTTGCCTTACCTTCTCGACTTTGAGACTGATTAACTGATGGGTACTCTATCAACATACAAACGTTGAACAGTTTTGAAGCTGAAAATTGGATAACACCAAATTTCAGTAAAATCAGTAATTGCTTTTTTTCGAAAATTATAGAGAACCATAGAAAAGAAAAAAAGGAAGCACTTATATCTTTTCAATGTATGGTTTTTTTTTTCAAACTTAGAGAGGTTCTTGCAAATTCTTGAATTTTTCCACAAACAATTTGTCTGTTCGTTTGTATCTCCGTTTTGTTTTGTTTTTGTTTTTCTTCTTTTGTTATTAGACAATACATAGACAATGCATGAGAAAAACATTTTTGGTATTGGTTCTTGTTAAATCCATGATGTCGCTGTTGTCAGATGTAAGAGGATACAATGTAAACGTATTCTTTGTATCAGAGTAGCAATACGCTATTAGAGGTTACAGAGAACATCTGTCATGACGGTCAATTTTTTGACTTAGATGTTTTATTCATAAGTATTCATTATCTTCCATATCGTATGTTTCGCGTGCACCGAGTTTTTGCTTTATGATCGTTAATTTTGTAAGATTGCATGTTCTCGTACGATGTTCTCAAATATGGTGTTGCCCGTACCAGTGAAGATATGTTTCTTTTTGTGAAAACCGTGTTGATAAGAAAAATCGTATGGATTATATTTTCATGCATGCTTCTGCACCTTATTTCAACTGTATTAAATTACAATGACCATTGTGTTTTCATAACGATCGAAAAAATTACACTGTATAACACTAATGTGGAGACAAAACGTCTGGGTTGCAAGGAGATCAATGGCTGAAATCAGAAAAAATGAGGTCATTTAGTAGACTGAAATAAGAAATATGTAACGGATGATATTTAGTACAGTATATCATTTATATTTTTCTTAAACATAAATCCAAGTTTAGTAGGGTGCAGTCAAGTACAATCATTTTGAATGTTGTCTTGCTACCTATTTTAATTGTTCTTGCAATTGTAGACATTTGAATTAATTTCCTGTAGATCTACTTCCTTGCTTAGACGTCCACTATCGCTTCGGTAAAACAGTTATTATTACTGCTGCCAGAATAGTAAGCAAAGTATGCACATACTGATGAAACTGAATGTTCAACTTCCAGTGGAGCTTTCTATCATATTAAAAAGAAGTAAATTTAGACTTGTTTTGGGTTTTTTCCTTGATCTTTTGCTGCCTTACGTTCGAAAACCAAACATTGCGGAACAAATAATAATGGTATGAGCACTGTGTCCAGTTTGTCATAGAAACATGAACTTTCATTGTACGGTCCAAAATATGATGCTATGACTCAGTTGGTCAATCACTGATATCACTGGTTGGTAGTTTCTCGGTTACATTTTATCCTAAATGGATTGACCAAGGTAGAGTATTTTCCTTTCGATATTTGTTTTGACTGTTTGGACGAATCGTTGTTAGTCCATTTGAAACCAACTGTACCTCACTTCTTGCAGCTCACTTTTTAACATTCAAAAATAAATATGTTAATCTACCATCGAAAATTATCCCAGTTTTACGAAGTTCTTTATCGGGAAGCAACGGCGATCATTCTTAAAATCCATCCTCGAAAGGATGGGATCTCCAACAAGAATGAATCAGTTGCAGCACATCGGAACAGTTGACAAATAGACTACAAAAACCAATGAGACCAATCGGTATAGAACGCAATTGAATTAAAACACTTAAAAACGTTGAGCCGCTAGGAATTCTATTACCAACTCCACATAGCAACTCGAAATAATATGTCATAAAAACTCTCTGCGAAACAAAGACAAGCCTTTAATAATCATGGTCATGGCTAACAAGGTTATAAACTTCGAATTATTTGGATATTGCATTCTCCTTCTTTTATATCTACACTTATTTCGTGTTGCAGTGTGGAGTTGGTAAAGCAATTCCCCGCGACCCGATGTTTGAAGTGTTTTAATTTCATTGTGTTCTCTAACTTGGCTTTGTTGTAGTGTCTTCTACGTAGGACTCTAATTCACTTTTCTTCCATTATCGCATTATGGCATTTTTAAGGTCGCCTCGTATTAAACTAACCCCTTGAGATTACCCTCTATCACTACAGTCACTTTACCATCATCGACATTCAACAGTAAAAAACTTTTTTCCTCACCAAGAGTACTCTTATCACCTCTCAAATTTAGACCCCACAGTCGCATTTTACGTACTACTCCATCCGCAGGCTCTACATTCAACAACAGACACAGAGGTTCTCAATTATTTCTAAGTGCAACAGTAGAAGATGATCTTTGTGTCACCTCATCAACTGCGACGCCACAATAACATCTAGTGTAAATGGGCAGAAATTCAAAATCGAGGTAGACCAAGACATCGATTGATCGTCTCAAGATCTTATTTACGTTATGACTTGAAATGCCAGGGGATGTGGCGCACAATATGTAGGTGAGACAGGCCAACCTTTAAAATCTCGTTTTAGGAACCATTCTTATAAGATCAGAACCTCACGTCAACAAAAACACAGAAACATTCTTTATAATCACTTTGTTAAATATAATCATTCTATTTCAGATATCACCATTACCCCAGTTCAGACTTTTCCAAAACGTAAAAATGAAAGTAAGACCGAAATTAAAAAACGCCGACTACAAGCTGAACTTGCCTGGATCACCAAACTTCAGACTTCTTACCCTCTTGGTTTAAACGATCAAATCTATGGACAAGGAAACATTTCCTCAGCCTCTACCAATATCAACATCTTTTCAATTCGCCCAAACACTAAAAAGAAATACAGGTCGCACGGGAAAAGACGAAACAGACAAAAAAGAAAACGATCCAGAATCTACCGCTCTCTCAACGATTTACTTACTATAGCACGCAATGGCGGCAGACTTGAGCTGTTACATGCTCTGTCGTCAATACCAGTTATGAATTTCTCCATTGACCATTTTGATATTTAGGTCCAAAAATGGTGTTTCAGTGTCTGTAAAGTTTGCCTTGTTTAGAGTCAATTCTTGTGGATAAATAACATCTTTATACTTTTCAAAAACAGGATTATCGATAGTAAGAATATCATCCAGGTACCTAGAAGTACTAATGAAGCATTTCACATCATCATGTTTTCTTTGCTTTTGAAGATTTTGAATAAATTCCTTTTCATATGTGTATAAAAATGAATCTGCAACAAGAGGCACACAATTTGTACCCATAGGAATCCCTACAACCTGCTTGTAGAGATTCTCACCAAATCTTACATAAATGTTGTCCAAGAGGAAGGACAAGGCACTACACAGGTCGCTACATGTCCATGATTTGTATGATTTGTATTCTGTAGCGGAAAAGAAACCCTTTGATTCAGATGTACAAATATAAGTTTTCCCCTCTCGATTATAGCACCATTTAATGAGTTTGGACAATTGATCATTGATCTTGTCGTGAGGAAGCGTGGTGTACATATTTGAAAAATCGTATGAAGCAATCGTATTGGCTTGAAAATTTCTAGATTTTATCTTGTCAATCACATCCCCGGAATTTTTTATAGACCAAAATAAATTTACATCATTCCTGTTAAGAACAGTTTCACAATATTTTGCAACGTGTTCCTTTACCGCCGTGAGGGCTGACGTCAGATGTCTAGACAAACTTGTAGTTGAGCAGTTGCTAGAATTAGCAATGTATCTAAATTTGTAAGGAGATTTGTGCAGTTTTGGTATGCAGTTTATTGTAGGAAGATCCAATTTAGAAATAGGGATTTTGAATGAAGAAATTTCACTGCTATGTTTGCTCAAAATGTTAGGGACACTTTCATTGCTTTTGATATAAGTATTTGTAGACGAAAGTTCCGAAACTAAAGTTGATATATAGTAAAGTTTTCATATGATATTAATGTTGTTGGCTGCTTTATCTGTAGGAGCGAAGACAAATTTTTCATGTAAATTACGTTATTTGGATTTAAAATATCTTTCAGATCTAGAACTTGGATTTTCAAAAAGATGAGGATTTTTGTGGAAGTTGTCTATTCGAATGTCAGTAATGTCCAAAATGAGGTTTTTCCAGTTATTCAGAGAATGCGATTCGACTCCTTCCGATTTACACCATCGTTTGGTATAGTTATCTAAAGCTTCCTTTAGTACTTCGCGACATTTAATAAAATCTATCTTGGACGGGATTCTATACTTAGGTCCTTTTTTGAGAAGACCACGGAGCTGCCTGTCTTGGATAATTGAAAAGTCACCTGTAATAATATGACCAGCTGGTTTATATAGATATTCAGATGTTGCACATTCTCAAGAAGCAGGACATGATTCACGAATTTTAGGATCTGATGTAACTTTGTTGTAGTTAAAAACGAAATTTCGAATAGGTCTCTTATATTTGTAACAAATAAGAGGAGGTTCTAAATTTTCAAAATATTGAGGAATAGCACTTTGTACACGATGATCCCGAAAAATATTAGAGATGTTAAGAAGATCGAATCCTTTGTTAATAAATGGAATTTTTAAGAATCGTTTTTTAGGTGGGATGTTTTTAACAACTGGATAAAGTTTATTCTGTGCGAATGCAACAATGATATTAAGTCTGAATCAATCCGTATTTCTTAAGAATGCAACCAGTGCTTCATCCAAGATAGATTTCAATTGAACTGCTGGAACTGATGAGAGAGCATGAAGCAGTTCATGTCTGCCGCCGTTGCGAGCAATGATCAGAAGATCGTTGAGGGTACAGTGTAATCTAGATCTTATTCTGAGTTTTCGGTTTCGTCGTCTTCCGTGAGACCTATGCTTCCGTTTAGTGTTTGGGTGGATTGAAAATACATTAATATTAGTTGACGTCGAGGAAATGTTTCCTTGTCCATAAATTTGATCGTTTAGACCAAAGGGGTACGCAGTTTGGAGTTTTGTGATCCAGGCAAGTTCAGCTAGTCGGCGTTTTTTAATTTCCGTTTTACTAAGATTTTTAAGTTTAGAAAAAGACTTAACCGGTGTAATAGTTATATCCGAAATGGAATGATTGTATTTAACGAAGTGATTATAAAGGAAATTTCTTTGTTTTTTGCGATGTGAGTTTCTTATCTGATACGAATGACTTCTAAAACGAGATTTTAAGGCCTGACCTGTTTCTCCAACATATTGGGCGCCACATCCCCTAGCGTTTCATGTTATAACATAAATGACATCTTGGTACGATCAATCGATGTCGTTTTCAATCTCAATTTTAAAAGTCTGCCCGTTAACACTTGATTTAATTGTGGAATTGCAATTGATGAGCGGACACATACCGCATCTTTTCCCTTTGCACGTAGAAACTGCTGAGAACCCTCTATGTTTGTTGTTAAATGTAGAGCCTGCAGATGGAGAAGTAGGTGTAATACGTCTACGGGATTTCAATTTAAGAGGTGAAAGAAGTACTCTGGGTGAGGAAAAAAGTTTATTACTGTTAAAAGTCGATGATGGGAAAGTTACTGTAGTGATAGAGGGTAATCTCAAAGGAGTAAGTTTAATACGAGGCGACCTTAAAAATGCCATAGTGAGATGATCAAAGAAGGGTGAGTAGAGATCCTGCATGGAAGACACTACAGCAAAGTCAAGTTAGAGAACGAAATGGAATTAAAACACTTCAAACATCGGGTCACGGGGAATTGTATTACCAACTCCACACTGCAACACGAAATAAGTGTAGATATAAAAGAAAGGAGGGGATCTCCAACAACACTAGGTTGCAGCACCCACAAAATCCCAAAATCCCAAAACACCCATGCAAAAAACACAGAACAGATACCCACAGAAAGAGACGCAAAAGGGACAAGGAACACCAACTCACAACATAGAAACATAAAAGACTACACATAAACCAACGAGACCAATGGGCAACCGGTGCCGACTTAGGACGGCCATCTGCCAAGTAAATAGCAGACGGTGTGGTTATCCTGGATTACGTGCGCACAACCCTCTCACTTCTCCAGTTACCTAGAGGTCTCGAAGAACGTACAAATGTGGTGTAAAACAACCTCCTCACTGTAAGATGACTGTAAGTAGGCAGCATAACCATCGAAAATGCGTCACAATCATCAAACGCCTCTTATACCGTGGGTATGATCCTAATGTCACCAGACGGACACTAGGCTTGGTACTTGACCAACCTACAGTCTTGTACAAGCGCATCCTTGGGACTTGCACTCTGACTGACTGTGACGACGGGACTCCATGATGGCACCTGTCCAAACCTCTTTAGAGAAGACAGGGCCCCGACCACCTGTCCTCTCTGAATGTCAGTCGGACTCCTCGGGTGATTACATACATGAGCTCGCTACAGCCGGCAGAACACGGAATGTATTACGCATGCCCTCTTTTTATATCCATTTACATATTCATCTGTGTCTCTGAGCCTCTATGTTTCGCTGTCTTGTTTGTGTGATGTCATCTTACAGTGAGGAGGTTGTTTTACACCACAATTGTACGTTCTTCGAGACTTCTGGGTAATTGGAGAAGTGAGAGGGTTGTGCGCACGTAATTTAGGATAACCACACCATTTGCTACTTACGTGACAAATGACCGTCCAAAGTCGGCACCGGTTGCCCATTGGTCTCGTCGGTTTATGTGTAGTCTTTTGTGCTTGATGTTTACATGTCGTGTGTCTCTTTTCCGTCACGGTCTGTACTCGTCTTTTGTGTTTTTGCATCGGGTGTTTTGGTGTTTTGCTGTTGATGCTGCAACGGGGTCTTGTTGGAGATCTCGAACAACAAAAGAAAGGAGGGGATCTCCAGCAACACTAGGTTGAAGCACCTACAGCAAAACTTCAAAACACCCAATGCAAAAAAAACAGAGCAGACATCAATAGAAAGAGAAGCAAAAGGGACAAGGAACATCCAACTCACACCATAGAAACATGAAACACAAAAGACCACACATAAACCAACGATATCAATGGGCAACCGGTTTCGATTTAGGATGACCATCTGCCACGCAAGTAGCAGACGGTGTGGTTATCCTTGATTACGTGCGCACAACCCTCCCACTTATCCGATTAGCCAGGGGTCTCGAAGAACGTACAATTGTGGTGTAAAACAACCTCATCACTGTTAGATGACCACACACAAACAAGACCGCAAAAAGCAGGGACCCAAGAAACACAGATGAATATGTAAATGGATATAAAAAGAGGGTGCACGTAATATAGTCCGTGCTCTGCCGGCTGTAGCGAGCTCATGTATGTTATCACCCGAGGAGTCCGACTGACGTTCAGAGAGGAGAGAAAACAAACGTTACTCAAGGAACTGACATTGATTTTGTTCTGAGGGTAAGCAACCAACGACAAGCTTCTTATCAATGCATACCTTATAGGTGGACTCAAATTTCTAAGGTATAAATATCAGGTTGTATTAATACATCACACTGTGTGTCATCTCGTTGTTCATTTATTTCATGATATTCTTGCCTTGATTTATTTAGACTACCAAATATGTCGAACACGTGCATTGTTTCTTAGGGAAGGCTGTGCGCACGTAATCCGGATAATCACGCCATATGCTACTTGCGTGGTAGATGGCCGACCAGGGGGTGGACGATAAGCTACACGTGCGAACGTTAACTATGACGTCATAAAAGACCGACGCGCTGAGTCGCATTAATCTTGAACGCAAAATTACCGAAAAGTAAATTTTGTATAGGAAAAGTATTGCTTTTTACATTTAATAGACTAAGGGAGAAACATAATCAATCGTCGGGTGTGATCATTGACAAAGAAATCTAACCCTCGTGTCCGGGATTTACTTTTGTCTACGTCATGGTACAAGCAAATCACGGACCCTCGGGTTGGATTCCCTTGTCAATGCTTATAGTCGGAGATAGAATATATTAATCTGGCTTGTATATAACTCTTGGACATCTGGGAATACACATAAACCGACAGGACAAGTGTCGTGTTGAATAACATGACCTTTTCACTCCAGCTGGATTGATCATAAGATTTTTATTTGGTCAGAATAAACGTAGATAGCTGAAGAGGGGCTAAAGTTTAAAAAAAGAAACAAAGATAAGGTATTAGTGTTTTTATTCCTTTTTACAAATACGGTTATGATCTATCCCATACATAGACAAAAGAAAGAAGATTCTCATCGGGACTCAGTTGCAGTACCCACAAAAATTACAGAAAAACCCAAACACAAAATAGACAAGCACTAAAAGAGACACAAAAGGAACAAAGGTGTTCAAACACCATAGACAATACCAACACACTAAACACAAACAACTTCACTTAAATGAACGACACAAATGGGCAACCGGTGCCGATTTAGGATAGCCATCTGTCAATCTACTGGCAAACGGTATGGTTATCCGGATGAGAGACGTATGTTTTGATATGTGCCTCTGTGACACTTCAAAATCAGAAAAATAACTAAACTTGCTATGCTTTTGAAAATGAATCCTGAATCCGTGGGTTATTAAGATAAGAATTCTTAAGGAAAGAAGATGACCTCAAATACGACTCGGCTGCACGCCCAGCAAAACACCAAAACAGCCAAATGCGATAACACAGAGTGGGCAAGCACAACATGATATACCTAAAATACAAGGGAGACCAAACATAGAAGACAACATCAAAACGCTTAACACAAAAGACAACACATGAACCAACGAGACCAATGGACAACCCGGTGCCGACTTAGGACAGCCGTCTGTCACGTAAGAAGACAATTCTAAAATGGCTAGTGCTTCATATGCAAAAAAGATCTCTAATGAACAAAATAAGTTTTCGTTTTAAAAAAGAATGGATTTTGTGCGAAACATATAGATAACCTTATCGCCATGGCACAAATCTTATGTTCAAATTTTAAATGACCCAGTATTTTGAAATGTATACTTCATTTCCCGTAACATGAAACATGCATCTTTGAGCAATGAAACCTGTCAATTAAGTCGTCAATACTTTTGTCTGGCACTGATAACAAATAATAGGGTAATAGTTATCCAGGTCGTGTTGCAGACTGGAATGAATTCCATTCAATTGACTATAATCCATAATTTGACTTTTGTCTCTGAGTAACCTCTTATGAGATTTTTCATTCGCTAATTACCGTCCATTGAAATCTATTTCATGTATTGACAGATAACCTTACAATTTCACATTAATCATTATGTATTGAGATGGAATACATGATAGTCTTTTATGAAGAATGGATGTTTCATCATAAATTACAGGTAAAAGTAGAAAAAATAAATCAAAACTTCTATAGGAGACTGGTGGTAACATTGCCCTTTGAAAAGTCCCAAAGCACTGAGAGTCAAAGGGGCCACAGGAAAGGTTTTAGAATATGAGGATGTAGTGTATGTGTATGTACTTTAGCACAACCATTCACAACTGGAAGCAGGCAAAAAAGGGTCAAAGTTACATATTAGCACAATCTTGAAATAATGTACTTGTCAAGTTTTACCATTTCAAGTCATAAAAAATAAATAAATAAGAGAAGTCATGATTGCGCGCATTCAAAACTAACTGCGGTAAAATATGAATTTCCCTTAGGTAAATAACAACGTACTCTTTTAGCTATCAGGAAATTCCAAAGGAAAGCAATATGGACCAAAACGAAATTACGAAAAGAAAGATGATCTTTCTGGGTTGGATTGCGATCATTGAGGTTTCGAATTCACAATCTGCTAATCCTTTTGTTTTCGTATTTCAGCAGATTTGAAACCGGACGTTACATTGGGTAAATGGTATTATGCAATATGGAGGGAAAATTAACTTTTCCATGCAAGAGGGAAAAATGGATACGTTGGTAAATGAAACATTTGCGGATAATTACATTGGACATTATTGCAACAAAGATATAGTTTTGAATTAAATCACGCAGCACCTGGTGAATTTTGTTTTTTTACAGATTTCGACAGCTCGCCGAGGTGGAACCATTCACTGAATGGCGATTAGTGGTATCAACTTACTTCTGATCAGCCTGATGGTAGAGATTAGTTTTCAAAACGTTAACTGTACTCTATTCATACATTGTAAGCGTCACCCGGTACCCATTCAGGCGATATGGTCTTGTCACCTTCGCTTCACGACTAATCGCTAGATTCGTGACGTCATGTCAAAAGAGAAATGGCTGCTTTTGTTGCCAGGCATCCAATCAAAACGGAAATGATGGTATCGAACTACAACACTTTTGTAATAACAATACGCATGAATTTTTCATTTAGCTAAAAAAGAAGGGCTTCTTAAAACGAATTGATTACATTGAGACGAACTATTAGAAAAAAAGTCCCTCCATAAACAATGTTTAGAAATATCAGCAGTATTCATCGCCAGCCAAAGTTAGTACTCTGGAAGAGAACAAAGCGTTAAATAGGTGTATAGTTTCTTTTCGTTCATTTATCTGTAATTGTGTTGAAAGATCCTGATTTGATCAGCTCTGGTTCATTAATTTGACATTTGCAGATATTATTCAATTCTTAAACAAGATGACGAGAGAGACAATCTTTAAATACAAGGTTGTTTCGTAGTAGAATGCAACGACAAAAAGATCAAACGATTGCCAAGACATACGTTAATGAGTACGGAACAATTGTGCAGGGTGTTTAGGTGCATATTTTTGTGTAAATTAAGATAACACCTATTTTCTCTTACTTGAAAGACAATCTGTATACCACCAGTGTTTTAGTGTCATATAGCAGCGTCTTCGAAGTAAAAGAGGTCTCTTTTTGTTAACTTCTCTGTTTAAATAGCCTATTTGATAGACATATTTTCTGTATGACAAAAATGTACTTGAAATGAAGAAATCAATTCAAAATTATAGAATTTCCATTGCGAAAGATATCTGAGGGATGAAATTATACTAAAGAAAGGAGGGGATCTCCAACAACACTCAGTTGCAGCACCAACAGTTAAACACAAAAACAACCGATGCAAAACACATATATGACAGCAAGATACGCAAAAGGGACAAAGAATACCAATGAGTTAAAGAAGATCCTGACGATAATCTCAACAGCACTCACAATAGAGCACGAAATTGAGCATCGACGGACCCCTAGCAAGCTAGAGGTGAGACCAGGTGCCAAATACCACACATCGAACACAAAAGACCACACATAAACGAGACCAATTGGCAACTGGTGCAGACTTAGGACGACCATCTGCTACGCAAATGGTGTAGTTATCCGGATTACGTGCGCACAACCATCGCACTTTTTACCAAGAGGTATCGAAGAACGCACATTTGTGGTGTAAAATGACCTCCTAACTGTAAGATGACCATAAAACAAGACATCATGAGGCAGGGGCCCGATCAACTCACAGATGATATATAAATGGATATAAAACTAGAGGGCGTACGAAATACAGTCCGTGCTCTGCCGACTGTAGCGAGCTCATTGCATGTTATCACCCTAGAAGTCCGACCGACATTCAAAGAGGACAGGTGGTCGGTGCCATGTCTTCCCTAAAGAGGTTTGGAAAGGGCCCTTAATGCTTGAAGAATCACTTATGAGGATTTACTATCCGAAACACGTGTCTGGTGCATTGAAATTGGTTTTAAATTTTGTTCAAGAGGGTAAGGAATTGGAACACTTTTGAATTTTTGCTTGATTACCATGCAAAGTAACCACACATGCATTGTCTAGTGTAGTTAAAGAATATTCCACATACTACGGTCGGTCAAAATGGGATAGTTGCCTTATTGTTTCATAACAAAAGGGAACACATTATGAATTGACAATCCAAGAAAACAATAAATCAAAGGAGTTCTAGGTCACTTAAAAAGTATGAATAAGGTTTTTGTTTGACCTTTAAACTACATCTATGCACAAGTAATGCGTGTAACCACACTATTTGTCATAAAATACATATGGCTGTCCAAGGTCGGCTCCAAGTGCATATCGGACCATTTATCTCAGCATTGTCCCTTATACTGAATGTTTTAATCTTGACTTTCCTTCGTTTATTTCTGTTGATTCTCTTGGTTTGAGTGAATTTTTCTCTTCGTCTGTTATTTGTATGGTTTATTGGCATGGTACATTTGGTTGTTGCGATTTTGTGGTCCGGTTTTAACAGATTGTGGTCTCTGCAATAAGATATTGTTGGAAGTCTTTTGAACTCTTTTCGTTATACATGTATATGTACCATATCTACATATATAATTAGAATCCACCATTTTATCCGATTATTGTTTCCAATGACAGCTTTATCTAGAAAACTACCAAGTTCTGTAAAAAGTCATATTCCTATTTTTCCTAGAATATTGGGCTAATTGATTTTGATTATCATAATAAGAATTCATCTATTACTCACTGAATAGGTTATGGATGTCCGCTAGAATATTGAACATTACATGTTATATTACAAAACTTTAATAATGTACTTGTGTAGTAAAATACGTTTCTAACTCTTTTTTAGTGTTCATTTAGGCTATTTCTTGTTTTTATTCTGTTTTGCGTCCTCTCGAAATAGAGAAAGCTACCAGCCAGCAAGGGAGAAAAACAAACAAGCATATAAAACAAAGTTTCAGTTTCATATAATGTGACTACGTGAAATCTGACTGATATTTGTTTCATTATTAATTAATTTTAGTCAACGAAATATTTCTAGATAATCATTGCAGTACTTTTACATTTCTACAGGATATATGAAAAAATAAAGAACTTCTCTTTGATATTTGTAGAAAACACACTTTTGCAAAATATTCTATCATCTTAATTTTGTTTTGTTTTATGACTTTGGGCTCAAAACCTACCAGCACGAGGACGCAAAACAGAAAATAACAAAGAAATGGCCTTATACATGGAGTTCATGTATCTTGATAGCTGGTCTCTTCGTTCTGTGCACTAGTATTACCATTTGTGATCATTACTTTCGTGACAATAGTGTTAATGTGTTTTTAGAAGTCACGTCAAGGTACATTGGTTATGTTTCGTGAATTTGTTGTCCATTTTGCTTCATGTCTCTATTGTTGTCTTTTAAATGTGTTTCTTTTAGTGTAAATGTTTTACTTTGCGACCAACCTTTGCGTTTTTGTGTTTTTCCGTTTATGTCATTACTTTGCATTACGACAGTTGCTTTGATTGCTATGGTGTTTTTTTTTTTCTGAATCAGGGACACAGAACCCAAAATAGGAATAAAAACAACAATCAATAAAACTAAAACATTGCTTTCTCTCGAGAAGAAAGTGGGAAAAAAGACGGAGACAATAAGAGACTGAGAGAAATATGATGTACACCACTATCTCTAATGAGTTAAAGAAGATCCTGACGATAATCTCAACAGCACTCACAATAGAGCACCGAATTGAGCACGGACGCCCCCCCCCTCCCCCTAGAAAGCTAGAGGTGGGACCAAGTACCTGGGAGGAGTAAGCATCCTCTGTTGGCTAGCATCATCCGCCGTCGATGTCCATGCACGGAAATGAAAACAATATATAAAATACATGCACTGTCTGAGGTTATGTCTATATAGAAAGTGCTATGGCGACCATGTCAGGGAAAAATATTCAAAACACTTACTGTCAAACCCCTCACAAGGGAACTTTTTTACGAGCTCCACACTGCAAAGGGCATAAGTGTGAAACAAATGAGTTAAAGAAGATCCTAACGATAATCTCAACAGCACTCACAATAGAGCATCAAATTGAGCATCGACGGACCCGTAGCAAGCTAGAAGTGGGACCAGGTGTCCGGGAGGAGTAAGCATCCACTGTTGGCTAGCCGCATCGGCCATCGATGTCCATGCACGAAAATGAAAACATTATAAAAAAACATAAAAAAAACATAATGGACAATCTCCAGTGTCCAGTGCAAGAACGGAATTTATAATAAGTTGCTCTGTATAATTCAGTACAAGTTATAGTGTCTTATTAGTATGATTGAAAAGGAATCTAAAGCTTATTTGAACTTCTCTCGCTGTATTTATTAAAACAAAGGAAGAGGTCGTACTATGGCCGTTAAATAACTACCAAGCTATTTAAAATAAATTAGATGAAGAAATAAAGACGTACACCATAATTCAAAGATCCTAAAGCCTGTCAAGCATAATTTTGGAGCCGTGCACTCTCTGTACATTTAATGCACAAATTAAAATTTATAAGAAATAAAAAAGGGGGCGCTAGTGAAATGAAGTTTTAGCGTATGAAAAACACTGCTTGGAAGCATCACTGATGAGGATTTGATATCCGAAACACGTGTCTGGTGCATAAGAATTGCTTTGAAATTTTCTTAAATAAGGTATAGAGTTGGAACACTTTTATGACTTTTGTAACCGTATTATAATAATTTTCATTGTGAGCTTCCCTGTATATGTTTCTTGGCGGACCTGTCTACGAGCTCATATTAGAGGACCTTCTATCGTCTTCTTATGACAACTTCATTGACTCGTGTAAATCATAATATTATTGCTTTCTCTTATCATTGCATTTGAGTTTTGCAATTCTTTACCTTAAATGAATGAAATAGACTTATGACTCACGAAAATATTGAGGTATGAATTTGATTTTTGTGGTGAGGTACAATCGTTTGAAGGCATAAATTAGATGCCGCCTGCATAAAATGCTACAATTGCGTACATTGAATGTAATTGAGTACATTTGGTTGTGTCACGTGATTTGGCCGGATGTCGTGCAGGAGTCGGCATACTTTTGAGGTATTTTGTGTCTTTTCTGAAAGTCAATATGACATGTGTGACCGGACCTGGACTACATGATAGTGATCGACTGGTAGTTTCCGTTGCATTAAACAATCATGTTATAATGTGACCACAATCCGAAACTTGATGAAAGATGAAAAGAAAAAGTAAACAATCGTTACTTTATCTTAGAATCTAATACTGTATTCTCCAAAAAATATATCTATGGATTCTGACCAACTTATTCCTGTTTTTAACCCAGAACAACGTAAAGGCATGATTCTCCTGAAACTAGATCTGGTTGTTAATGATGTGACGTATCAGACAATACCATTCGCCACGAGCCCTATTCTATATTTTTTGTATTTCAACTACCCGTGTCCATCACAATATTACTATTGACATGAGTGGATCTAGTTTATATCGGGGGAAGGGAGGGTATCAACCAAAGCCGGCGGAACCCAATCCATACTTTTGAAAAACTTAACATTATGGATTTCAAACTAATCTGACTTTAAATATGTTTCATATCTTGAAACAAAATCCAAAAATATTGAAGTGTTCTCTAGTAAGACTACCATGCACTTACCATAGCGGGACACAACTGCAGGATACAACAAAAACGAAGACAAAACAACTTCAAAAAACAACAGGGGATGACGAGGCGCACAATAAATCCACACAGAACGGTCCAATTAATCAAAACAGACACACCAACACATAAAACACACGAATAAAAATATACAAATCAAGGATAACCAATATTAATCGGTGATGATCTGCTATGCACGGCTAAAGCGGTAGGTGCTGCTGGCCAGTGGAGAATGCCTACTCTTCCCGGTCATTGGGGAAGAACTTTCCTCCTGGAATTTTTTTTAATGTTGTATTCGTTTACTTATTGTTGTTTTTCGGATTTTGATTTTGGTTTAATGCTGATTTTACTTTCGCGCTTTGATTAATATACTTGTCATTATATACTAATAATAATATACTTACCAGTCTACAGGTATGGGTATTCGTTGATTTGGAATTCAGATTATTGTAATGATAATTGGATTTGATAAACAACATTTCACTCCTTACTTTAAAATCAAGAAAATCGAAATTTCTTTCAACGGAAACAGACCGTGACGAAATTTGAATTTTGAACACTTTTTATGAATTCCGCGTATTTCATCGATAAATTACAACAAAAGAATTGTTTGTACCAAGTTTAATAAGAGAAACATGAATTAAATGGAATGTATTTGTTACAAAAGCGGTAATAAGCAAATTTAACTAAACGAATTTTCCTTAAAATGGCTGCGTACGCATAGCCCTAATGAGTGGTGCGTAAGATGAGCTTCCATTAACCAAACATCTTTTTCTATGCTTACTTTGCATAAAAAGTGGCATAGCACATAAAAAAAATACCTTATTCGCAGGAAATGTTTCAACACAAAATTCTTTACCCGGTATACCAATGATACCGGAAGTGTAATTGACTCGTAACGCATCAGAAAATTTGTAAGTATATCACGACGAAATAACATTATCAACCGCCGATATTTCAAAATCATTTAATTTCCATCGTCATTTTCAAGAAACGAAGATACATCGATCAACATAATTTTTCACGGAAGTCTATTTAAAGCACTATTTTTAGAACCGGGGGTTCCCTCAAACACGAATAAACTCGTTGCTGAAAATACAATTTGTTGATGTTTGCTTATCATTTCAAGGGTACCATTTCGTTTCTACTGACTCAAAAATTAACAGTGCATGTAGAATTTGCTCAAACTGGTCCTAATTCCAAAGATATAGAGAGACGATCGTTCGCTGTTTAAATCATGGCAACTACCATAACTTGTTTTGGCAGAAATATCAATGCTAAACCCTACGACTTACGAAATATAGTACGGTGATTACTTGTTTTTAGATCCAAGAAAACAGTCTGTTTTCCATAAGACTGTTTTCCATAAATAGATGATAATAAAATTTTAAGAAAGGAATCTTATATTTTTTCTGTTGATGCAGGCATCACCCGAAAAATTGGACAGAAATCTTTTGCATCAACGCGCTACGCGCATTGATGCAGTTTTCTTCCAATTTTTCGGGTGATACCTACATCAACAGAAAAAATATGAGATTCATTTCTTAAATTCAAACAACGAATCGCACGATAACCGTAAGAACTTTTTTATTATAGCCTTTTCCAGTCATGAGACAAAGATTTCTTACAATTCGGAAGCGGATGATTCTTTGCTAAATTGCTGTAGAATTTGAAGATACACATCGCAGGATGATCATTTGTTCATTTACACTTGAAAAACTTTCGTTGTTTTTATGAAGATATTAAATAATTGATTTCTACAAATCGTAATATTCAAGTTATACTGAAAAAATTGTAAGTTAGAAATTTTGACTTGTATAGTATCAAAGGTTAAACGTAATCATTACAAATGAAACAAGAAGGATAACAAGACGCCGTAAAAACAGTACTGTACCATCCGGGAAAATATAGTCATCCTAACCTTTTTCATACCATGTAGTTTTCCGTATAAGGTGTGCAATAACTAATAGAACTTAATATCTGTATTATTCATGATTGTTGTGCTTTTGTGGATTTGAATTTCTTTGTCACAAAACGGTTTCCATACTATACTGTTATAATACTGAAAACTTGTTCAGGATATCATCTGTGATTTCTTAGAAAACTCATTCGGTTTAAATTCTTGGAACAACAAATTTTAGAGCAAAAGAAAATTTACACATATCTAACAAGGAAGCAGCAAAATGTTTTCCTGCTAATGATTATTTATTTTCGTGATAAGAAGCCATTATATCACTGATATTGAATGTCATTAAAACAGAAAACAATATGTTGTATCATTTATTATCACTTTTGTCCTGTTAATTAACTGATGAAAGGTTTTTACATGGTTAAATGTAAGAATTACCTTGTTATGTGACACCTTAAGATGAACTCCAAAATGTTTAATTACCCATAATTTCATTGGCAATTAAGAATACCTTGAGGGAAAGGAATCCCCTTAAAATTCATACGATTAGTTGATGACACGACTGCCGATGGAAAACGTTGGTTTCATTCTTCTTAGTCCCCTAGACCGGTTAGATAATGGGGACTATCTGTTGTTTCATGTCTGTCTGTCAATGATACGGAAGTGTTACAACTCTATACCTTCATAAAGAAAATTCCAAATCAATTTTTCCTGCACCATATCCGTGTTTCGAATATTAAATTCTCATCAGTGATGCCTCCAGCGGAGCCACCAAAATTTATTTCAGTAGCGCCCTCTTTAATGTTTTGAATTTTAAGATTTGTGCATTTACTTTACAGAGAGTGCGCGGCTCCAAATTTCGATTCAGTAGCATAGATGGATGGTGCTAAGATGTTAACCTCCTTTAATTTCGGTGATAGTTTTGAATGGAATGACAAGTTTTCGAAATAACAAAAGAATAATGTCGAAGGGTTCCAACTCTATACCTTCTTGAAGAAAATTCCTAAGCAATTTCCATGCACCAGACATGTTTCGAATATTAAATTCTCATCAGTGATGCATTCAGCGGAGCCACCAAAAATAATTTCAGTAGCGCCCTCCTTACGTTTTTGAAGTTAGATTTATATATTTACATTACAGAGAGTGCGCGGCTCTTAATTTCCTGTAGGGATTAAATCTATGTTGAAAATAGCATAGGAGGGATGAAGCTTATATGTTAAACTCCTTTAATTTCGATGATATTTATCGGTGAAATGGCAAGTTTCTGAAATAGCAAAAAAATATATATGATGTCACATTGATAAAAGGCCAAAACAAAGCTTCTTTCAGGCGACAGAGCTGGAAAGAAGTAATTAATACACTTCTAAATATCACGGGGAACGATTTTAAGTGCTCCGCACTGCAACATAAAATAAGTGTTTATAATAATAATACGGAAGTGTTCCAACTCTATACCTTCATGAAGAAAATTCCTAACCAATTTTTCCTGCACCAAACACGTGTTTCGAATATTAAATTTTCATTAGTGATGCTTCCAGCGGAGCCACCATGAAGTACGGACATGAATGTTGTTTATTTGTTTCTTTCTGTCCTACGATTATTGTTCATTGGTCTATATGTCCCTCATCGAATTAAGATTCTATTTCGATCTCAATTATCTCTGTTATTACAGGGTATTTTGGATAGCACATTTGGTGAACTTTTATTATATATATGCGAGGCTTTTGTAATATTCGAGTAGATGATTTCAATAAAAACCCTCATCTCTTTTTTTTTAAATCTGAAAGATTTTCCAAATCCAAATAAAGTCATGAAAGTATACCTTTACAGCCGGAACGCCAATCCCTACTTTGACGGTTGGAAGCATTCTTTCTAAAAGGGGCGGATAACTCTTGACACACAAAGTAGCAGAATAACAATAAATTGGGCTAAACGACCTTAATTGTTTATCTTAAATTCTAAATATTATTATACAACAAACAATAATCAGATATAATTCACTACAAATAACTGAAATTCCTCTAAAAGGGATTTTTGATATTTTTCAGCCCTGCTAAAGATCCATCGAAAATTGTGCATACACCATTGTTTTTAAAAGCTGACACAAATGCTCCCCTTTGCACTTCTGGTCAAAATTCAATAATAATCTTTTCAACAGAATCCCAATTATGGCACCTATGTAGAATTTAGTCAATTAGTACTCTATAAATAGCAATAAAAACGTTATTACAAGGACTAGATTTTATTTAAAATTCATCATTACGGACTCAGAATACACCAAATTCAAGTGACAATGGAATTTTGAACAATTCTTTGATTGTCTGATACCTTGTAGATGATTTTGTGCCAATGTCATGTTTCATTTTGGCAAATCTAAACACTCATCAACGCCGACTTGGGTACATGTGTACCGTGTACTCTCTGTTTGCAAACGAGTTTCCATACATTAACATGGAAGATGGACGCCCGAATAGCATATCGAGATTTGAAAGGTGACACAAACTCCTTAGGGCAAAGATCGGCATACTATTTTTTTTTTTGGTGACTTCACTGATACAAAAAGTTTACATTCAGATTGTTCCCAATCATTCCCAGCCGGGATTTTAAAAGAAAATCAGCAATAATATGCAAGTAAACAGATCTCTGGTGAAAACTGCCCTTGACAACGCCCGATTTATTTCAAAATGCCTCAAAATTTACCTGGTTAAGTGTTATGACTTGAAACGTTAACTCTATCGCCATCAAAATCACTTGTGCCATTCTTGTTTACACATGCAGCACAGTCAGTATGACGCGTTTTAGATGACGTTGTACAATGTCGTCATATTCAAAACATTTGTCACGTGACTTCGTTTTTAAACTTCAAAGACAAGTGCCGACTGGCGTTCCGGCTGTTTACGTCTGCAGATAAAGCAGCTAAAAGCACAACCATCAATTCAAAACGTTACTATATATCAGCGTAGTTTCGGAACTTTCGTCTACAAATACTTATATCAAAAGCAATTAATGTTTCTTTAACATCTGAGTCAAAGAGTTTCTTTTCCGCAACAGACTACAAATTAAACAAATCATGGACATGAGGTGACATTGTTCTTCCTCTTTTGTGCTAGCATTTATGTTTGATTTGTTGGGAATCTCTACAAAGGAGGTTGCAGGGATCCCAATGGGTAAGAACTGTGGGGCTCTTGTTGCAGATTAATTTTCATACACTTATGAAAATTAAATTATCTAAAAACTTTAAAAGCAACGAAAAAATTATGAATAGAAATGCTCCAATGGTATTTCTAGGTTTCTGGAGTATATTCTGACTATTGACAACTTCTTTTTTTTAAATATGAGAATGAAATTTATCGGCATGGATTTACATTCAACCAAGCAAACGTTACAAATATAGAAACACCATTTTCAGACCTAAATATCAAAATTGTTAACAAAGAGATTCATACAAAAGAGATAGTTTTGGATTCAATTTGGTTAATTTTTCCTGGCTTGACGATGATGTTTCCAGGCCATTGTCATGCGGTATTTACATATTTCAATTCATCCGGTACGCTAGAGCATATACTTATGATTTGAAAATGAGTTTTCACATTTGAAATTTACACATTATAAGAAAACTTTAGGTCAAAGTACCTGCTTTTATAAACTAGTTCAGACTCTCTGGAAATTATACAGAAATGATCTCTGCTTCTTTTGAAATTACGGAATTCCACAACCTGCCTTTTATGGTAACAAAATAAACAAAATAAGAAGGATCAAGGGTGAATAGAATTTCCATAAAAAATGCGTCAGTACCATCAAAGGCCTTTTGTACCATTGATATGATTTTGCTGTCACCAGACGGACACTCGGCATGTTACTTGACAAATCTACAGTCTTGTACACTGTACCAGCACATTCTAAAGAATTGCACTCTATTTGACTGTGTCGACATGTCTTCATGACGGATCCTGTCGAGACCTCGTTGGGGAAGACAGTGCTCCGACCACCTGTCCTCTCTGTCGGTCGGATTCCTCGGGTGGTTACTTGCATGTGCTCGTTCAGGCCGGCGGTCATTTGCTACTAACATGGCAGATGACTTTCTTATAAGTCGGCACCACACATTGGCCTCGTTGGTTTATGTAAAGATGTTTGTGTTTGGTATTTTGATGTCGTATTAGGTGTTTCTTGTCCCTTTCATGCATGTCTACTCTGTATTTTCCCCCTGTGGGTGTTTTTATGTTTTGATGTGGTTGCTGCAACCCAGTCTCGTTGGAGATCCCCTCTTTATTGTATTTCTTGCATATTGTTTACTGCAGATCCGGTCTGTGCTAAAATCGCATCAACATTGGTATTTGCTCAGCATACATGGCTTAAATCCTTAGTAAAATACTGTGAATGCAATTGTAGCAACTAGCCGTCCTAAGTCAGCACTTTCTGCCCATAAGTCTCGATCGTTATGTGTGAAAAGGTAGGCGTTGTGGTGGTGGGGGTTAACTTTTTCTAAATGTTTGGTTGTTTTCTATGGGTGTCGTGGTAGTGCTGTTGGAGGGAATATTTTTTTTTTATTTTGATGCTAAATATTTGATAATTGAAAGGTGGAAACAAGGAGTTTCAAAAATACTATTTTTGCCTTCTGTTGTTTGTTGATGGCGTTCATTGTTCCTTGCAATCATTCTATGGTCATTTCTACGAAATGATGTCGGAAATATCTTTCATATTTATCAGAAATAATAGTACTTTTTAACTTTTTTATTTGACATCACACTGGGAATGCTTTAAGCTATTTTTTATTTAGCTATTTTTATCAAAAACATACAAGACGTTTATAGATACATTTGTATTTTGGATCTTGTCAATGAATGAAGTATGCCTTTGACGTATGAGGTATCTATATTGATTACAAAAAATAATTTCAATTTTCTTTTTTCGTGAACCACTATTATTATATTGTAATATTAATCTCGTTTTCTTCATGACATTTTGTAGGAGGTAGTTTTAATTAATTTCATAGACTTATTCAAGAAGTATTCCGTATCTTTATTTTTACGTAGAAGGATAAAAAAAAACAATTTTAAGTTTTCTGAATATCTGATTAAATTTGAGATCTATTCAGAAACAAGTTAGCAACTCAATACAGAGTGAGTGACTGAGTGTGATAATGTTCATCTACTCACATTAGATTGTCTGCTATACTTCCTTTGTGGTATGAGACGGCAGACTTTCCAGAATAAATTCATTTTTTTTAAAGATTTATCAGTCAGTTTTCTCAACAGATTTGTCACGTCACAGTCTTTTGGGTAATTTTGATTCTTTTCCTTCATCATTTCAAAGTAATGTGATATCGAGAGCTTGTTATTTGTTATTAGTTAAACGAATGGGAGATATCTCCAACAAGATTTGATCAGACCATACACAGCAAAACAGAAAACAACCCTATGTGAAAACACAGTGTAGACAAGCACAACCAGAGACGCAAAAGGGGACAAGACACATAACGCAGAAAATATATCTCTACAATTTACATGCAAATGTTAGATGTGGAATTTTAGATGACTAAAGATTTGAATTTTATGTCATAATTTTTAGAATAAATAATAGATGGCTATACATGCACTTCACTTCACTTCAGACGGATAGTCCTGGGTGCTTCAACATTTCCTGGAATCTTTCTTTGTAACTTGGATGAGGACTTCTTAAATGCGGAATTCTATCAAAAATTGCCGCACATGATGCACCAGGCATGTATATTTTGGATAATTTTACGAAGTCCACTACAAACGTTCAGGTTTTTTGGATGTGCGTTCATTTATATCATTCCGAAACATTTGAATCTTCTACATATTTTGAACACATGATATGATAACATTTTCTTGTGAAACACAAAATAACTTGAAGAAGGTTTGTGCTGTGTAATCAATACTTGAAATAGAACTTTCAAAGTATTCAAATAAATCCTGTATATATATATATTTTAAACATAATTTCTGCCAATTTTTTTATGAATTAAAAAAAACTGTTATAATAAAATTTTGAAGTACTTCCATTTTGCTATTCTAATGAAACACATGTATTTGTAATGAAGGGCCACCATAGTGAATTTTTGGAGAAATTCTACAATATTGTTTTCCGTCAAATAGCTCTAAAAATATTTCCTGGAAAAGAAACGCACGTCCTTATCAATTCATTTTTTATGCATGAAATATCAATTTATGATGATGTTGGTTTTGAATGCGGTTTCTAAGGAGATAGGTTGTCACTATAACTCGGGTATCATTTACACTCAAATCAATTTATATAACACCAAACCCATCTGCCCATGAAACGGTTTTACTTCCCATGAGATACCGATCCTGAACGTAATTCATGCAAACGAGACAGTTTAAAGCAAATATACAACATTTCAGATACCATGTGAATCTCTAATTTCTATCTTGAACAATAATTGCACGCAATGAGAATTTTGTATTGTTTATCTGTGCTTTTATCCTGGTGAAGAAACCGCAGATGCGGTAACTTAACTTGACCCTTATGACAATTTACGTGTAAAGGTCACATCGTGATTTACATAAATCAACATTTTCACATTAACTAGGATGGATTGTTTTCATTCTATTAGCACGAAATTTGGAAACATCATTGTCTGAATCCGAGCCATAAAGACGGCGGCCAACGTCAGAACGTGTTCCCTGGTTCGCTATACAGTAGTGGATGGTTTACTTCTCCATTGCATGATGGGAACATCTTATCCCACATTACTACCGACCTTCTATTCCCCTCCACTACTTATTGGGAAACTGGAGAACTTAAGCATCTTTGATTTTGAATCGAGAACCATTGTAATTTTTGACATCTGTACAAGCTTTATTTTGGACAATTAATAATTAGACCACCATGATGAACTGATACAGAAACTGATACGTTCCCACGGTAACGTAGAATATGCTTTTGTTTTTCGTAAATGTCATTTGACTGAGAAAAAATAGTTCGAATTCCTAATGTACTTTATTAACGATATCATGCGATGGAGATCTTATCTACAATCATATAATTAATTACTCTTTACTTAATGATGATCATATAAGGTCATTCTTGAACAAATGATGCTCAAATTTAATATTGAATACCCGACTTTTTCGCATCATCTCTCTGACCCGGGAAACTAATGTTACATCTTCAATTATTCGTAGTATATTAGATGTAAAATTTGATATGCTGATATAAACGGATTGACATTCATTGCATCTCTTCATCTTCAGCCAATCGTTATCATCGTCACAAAATAGTAAATATAGCTGTGTATGGTGTAGCCAAAGTAACCCATTTCTTTATCTTCCAAATATGCTTTGAAACATTAAAAGAAAATAGGGTTTTTGTATTCATTATAAACAAGAGTGAAGATGTTTGTGGTGGCAAAGATAATTTGAGACAAGATCATTCCATCTCTTCAATTTCAGCCAATCGTTGTAATCCTCTCAAAACAGTAAATATGGTTGTCTATATATGGTATGGCAAATGTCATCCAATTCTTTACCTTCAAAATATGTTATGTCCATTTCATTTCATTTTATTCTTCATGTATACAGGTATAATAGATAATAACATTATAACGAAAATTGAAAGAAAATCATGATTTAATCATTAATCAACGCGAATGACGATATTTGTGTAAATAACAAAGACATTTTAAGAAACATGTTAAAGATCACCTCAATTTTAAGAAATATGTTAAAGATCACCTAAATTTTAAGAAATATGTTAAAGATCACCTCAATTTTAAGAAATATGTTAACGATCATCTCAATTTTAAGAAATATGTTAAAGATAACCTCAATTTTAAGAAATGTGTTAAAGATCTCCTCAATTTTAAGAAATATGTTAAAGATCACCTTAATTTTAAGAAATATATTAAAGATCACCTCAGAAGTAAAGCCTGTAACAGAGATGAACAAAATCATGTATGATGGTGAAGAAAAATCTTATTACATGATAGTTTGATCAACTTCATTTCATCGTTTCATCATAAAATTTCCATTGTCATTTTCAAAGAACGAAGATTCTGATTGGCTGAGAAATTTTGTTGATACATCGATCAACACAATTTTTCCACGAAAGTCTATTTATAGCACTATTTTTAGAACCGGGGATTCCCTCAAACAGGTATGAACTCGTTGCTGAAAATACAATTTATTGATGTTTGCTTATCATTTCAAGGGTACCATTTCTTGTCTACTTCCTCAAAAATTGGCAGTGCATGTAGAATTTGCTCAAACTGGTCCTTATTCAAAAGACATAGAGAGACGATCGTTCGCTGTTTGAATCATGGCAGCTGCCATAACTCGTTTTCGCAGACGTATCACTGCGAAACCCTCCGACTTACGAAATATAGTGCGGTGATTGATTGTTTTTAGATCCAAGAAAACAGTCTCTTTTCCATAAATAGATGACAAGAAATGAATCTTGTATTTTTTTTCTGTTGATGCAGGTAACACCCGAAAAATTGGAGAGAAAACTTTTGCATCAACGCGCTACGCGCATTGATGCAGTTTTCTGTCCAATATTTTTCGGGTGATACCTGCATCAACAGAAAAAAATATGAGATTCATTTCTTGATTCAACGCATCGAAAATTACTGTTTTCAAAATTTCTTGAAATTTTCACACGTGGGTCCTGCAGCATCCTATCCCACCCATCCTGCTACGACTTTCAGTACTTTTTGGACATACTAACTTTCATACTCTTTGGTCATGTTACACTGTTTAGATTGAGGGTCACTGACGACGGTTAAGTACCCGAAACGTGCATGTCTGGTCCATGCTGCAAATTTATCTGTTCATAAATTATGCTATTGAATTTGAAGACGTTTAACACTGCTCCAATTTTCAAAATATCTTAAATTTCTTAACATATTTTAATTTATTCAGAATATTTAATTACATTTTTTTAATATTTCAGTGATATGAAATGATTAAAAAGTTTTATTACAATTTTGGATTTATCAAATACACATAATTATAAGACGGAGGTAACCTACTTTTATTCAGTAGATATTTGTTTTAAAATCATTATAACTTCCAAAGTTTTGTGATCATTTTGTTACTGATGTACTAACATTTTCATGTGTAAGGACCCCCTTGGAAATAAGCATTATAATGCTTCATGGATAATCGTTAGGTACAGCGTCAGTCTTGACATACCAAATCGGGAAAACATGATAGATTCACGATTATTCAAATGTATGTAGCGTTCCAAGTTTTCAAATTTAATGCCATCTCTTAATTAACTGTTACTTAATCTGCTCCTAATAATTATATTCTTTATGAAACATCTTATTTTTACTCGTTCTTAGGGCAAAACTATTCATTTTTTCGCGCGCACATTGAATTGTATATAAGCGAGAAAAACAAATACTTTCATGACTTTGAAAATAATTTCTTATAATATTTTTGTTGGCAATTAAGGAAGAACGAGTAAAAGAAACACGATTGTTTCAATTTTTCAGTTTTTGATAGCTTAAGAGCGTGACGTTCAGAGAATTTCATGTATAATTCAAGTTCATTTAAAGCCATATACATAATGTCTCCGGGAACTTTCTTGTTGGACAGATGAGTTTGAAGGGCTTTATAGAGCATAGGACATGGGCTTCGATCGGAAACAATGCTCGTGTAGAAAACTCATAAACAAGCAAACGAACGCGACTGAAAGTGTTTCCCCCTTTTCAAAGTCCTTCCGTTATTGCGCCATCTTTTTTGAAACGTGAGAAGATAATGGACAGATGAATCTTGAAGAATTAGGTATAATTTGGCAAAATGGCATCGTAGTCCATAAAGTGTTTGTCTGAAATTGCAACGATATGTCACATTTAGAAGAGTTCTACCGATTAGGACGTGTATAATAATCGGAACACTCTTAGACAGAGGAAATGCGGGGAGATCACCTGTTGATTTATGGTAGAGCTTATGGTTTTGAGAATGTTACGGAATGGCTTGTGCAATCTTCACTGAAAAGTATATTCATTTTATCGTCATTTTTAATGATCATTAATGATTTTTTCAGTTCAATTAGACAACATTTTATACGTCCCATCGTCTGACGACACTCATTATTTCGGGTTATTGATAAATAAAAAATACAGCACGTTTTACCTTGTAAGTCCAATATTTCTAGAGTAAAGAGAAAATGAAAATCATGACTTTATGGAGACAAATTTCTCCGTTTAGACTCTAATCTTTCCACATGATCGCTTAGTGGTCATTGGAAATTAATGACCATTTTCATGGATAGAAATTCTGAACACTAAGAAAATGCTATGAATCATTCTCCTCGGGCTCTTATGTTTTGTTTAATTCACGAACAAAATTTATAAATTTACAAATGAAAAGGGTTTCAAGTTTTTACTAGAATTATTGCCTGAAATGATTTATTTCACAAAAAGCATACATTCTGCATAGAAATTAAAGAAAAAAGGCATCTTCTTTCTTTAGATCAATATTGCGTTCACTAAAAATGTAGAAAAAAAAAAATGTCATAGAAATGAAATATTGCAAACAGAATACTGTCTCGTACAAAATATAAAATGATGTATATGAAAATTTAATAATAAAAGTATTGTGGGTGAATTGATTTAAAGGTTGATAAATTGCTTACCAATGCTGTTCAGCAATTGATTCACCCACGATATTATTTTCCCTTTTATTTCATATACCTAATATATGTAAAAGGTTGGAGATTTTCTATTTACAGTTTTTTTTATTTCGTATATGTTAATAATAGTATTATTGATCATGATTAAAAAAACTTTCTTTGCAGGAAACAGAATTGTAATATTCTGAGCTGTCTCCTGTTTAGACTGTTTTGACTCTCTTTCAACGTTTGTCTCTTCTCGAACGGAGCGACAGCTTAAAGTCTTCTGTCTTTTAAAGTTGTAGCTACACGTAAATGATTTTCCAGGAAAAATGAAAAATACATCATGTGTTGTCCATATTCTGAGCTTCATTACATAATATGTGTAATTGCTGTCATATTACGTAACAGTGGCATCTCTCCAGATTACAAATTCATTTTGTGGGCATTCAACAGTCAACACACAAAATCATGTTATAAAAACTCTAGTTATTTTGTGAAATGCATTCGAATCTCCAAGAATGTCTAGCAGGGCAACAAGGGAGAAAGTATTTCTGTATATTTTGTAAACAATAGACTATTTCGTCGCCGTTATAATCACGCTATCTGTCTGTTATGATCATAATTACTTACATGTTCTATATTATCAGTATTGTTTTGACATAAAGAAGCTAAAGTTTTCTAAATAAACTTTTGATATGTATCGCTTTCAGTAGAGACGAGAAAGAAAGAAAATATAACCAATTTGTTAAACTTTGTTCGTTGATTTTGCGTACCTTTTAAATTTTGGTGTGTCTTGAATTTCAATTGTGGTACATGTGCGTTAAGTGTTTACTATGTGTGTATTTCTTTATCTTTTTATATTAAATATAATCTTTTCGTTACTTTTTTCAATCTTGCTTTAGATGTTTTGCGTTTATTAACGGGTGGGTTTTTTGTGCTTTTTCATCCATAGAACAATATCATCCGAGTACTTGGGGGGGGGGGGGGGGGGGGGGTTGTTTGTAAAGCAAAATATTTTACTTTAAGAAAATACTTTACTCTTAGAAAATGTAGCATGTTATAGTTAGAAGGTAATCTAATATTCACCATAACCATGAACCGATTTCCCTACAATGGTATTGACCCATAGCGCTTGTTTTCTCTTTTCTTGACGGAGTTTTGTATGCATTTATCGTGTTTATTTGCTTGTGAGAAGAGATTGATTGAACATTGACCTCTCCTGACAATGATATACAGGTTTGACAATTTCATCAAATTATTTCAAATGATTTTTGCCATCGTTCATTTATCTGAATGGTTATATGATTGATTGATTTCTGACTTGTTCTTTTAATGATCATTTAAGAAATGAATCTCATATTTTTTCTGTTGATGCAGGTATCACCCGAAAAATTGGACAGAAAACTGCATCAATGCGCGTAGCGCGTTGATGCAAAAGTTTTCTGTCCAATTTTTCGGGTAATACCTGAATCAATCGAAAAAATATAAGATTTATTTCTTATCATTTTATTATCATTTATTTATGGAAAGGCGAACGATCGTCTCTCTATATCTTTGGAATAAGGACCAGTTTGAGCAAATTCTATATGCACTGTTAATTTTTGAGTAAGTAGAAAAGAAATGGTACCCTTGAAATGATAAGCAAACATCAACAAATTGTATTTTCAGCAACGAGTTCATTCGTGTTTGAGGGAACCCCCGGTTCTAAAAATAGTGCTATAAATAGACTTCCGTGAAAAATTGTGTTGATCGATGTATCAACAAAATTTCTTAGCCAATCAGAATCTTCGTTTCTTGAAAATGACAATGGAAATTAAATGATTCCAACTTTAACGATACTTTTTAGATAGTGATTCAGATTGTATCCAGAAATTAAGCATGAATTCCAGTATTGGCACAAAAAAGTGGCCTTAAAATAAAGATGAATATATACATTTTTCGTTGTTTCTTTGATTTTTTTTTTTTTTTTTTTTTTTTTTTTTTTTTGCATTTATTTAACAATATGGAAACGATCAAATAAAGTTTCAAATTCTTTTATTGAGCATTGACTATGTTTTTACTTTACGTCATTGAGATGAAGGAGGACACCTTGCATCACTAAGACAGAAACACTATAATGTTACGATACGAAATATGGATACGACATGAGAAAGAGAAAGGGATGGCAGAACTCTTGCATTCTTTAAACCCAGGACAGATTGTTCCATAATCTTACATTTAAAAAGCGTGTGTTTTTGGAATCGATTAGTTATGTGATTATAATCTAATTGATATTTTTGACAATATTGATACAGGTACGACGTTGGATATTTTGAAAAAAACCTGGAGGATTTATATCTAAATCAGCAAAATTGGTGTCCTTCATTTTGGATGTCTTAAGTGTGCCTGGTTGTTCTCAGTGGACTTTCATCATTGCAGCTAGTTCAGATTACATGCTCTCAATTAAAAATCCAAATTTTGCTGATTACCTTAGCACGATCTACCCGTGTAAGCATTATTTTTGCTTTATATTTAGATCTCATGTTATCTTTTAACGAAAATAGACACCTGAATACTTCAATACATGACGACTTCAACTTCAAAATTACTAATTTCCCTCTCCTTAGTAGTAACATTCCTTTGTCCCCTGACTATGTGCGTGTATTCATATCGCGACTGATACACTATTCCAGAGCAAACTCAAACTAAACTCGCCAAAAAACTACTGAAACAAGGGTACATTTTTGAGCGACTAACTTTGTCAGTGCAAATTAATTTGGACGATACAATGAAAATATTAAAAGTTATGATATCTCGTTGTCTTCCATGTTGTATGATATCAGGTCATAACCATCCAAAACACCGAATTTAATAATTTACCGGATATGACGTTTTTATGCACGGCCTAAATGACGGGTGTTGCTAGCAAACAGGAGAAGCTTACTCTCCCCGGGCACTTGATCTCATCTCCATTGAGGATTCACTTTTGCTTCTTTACATAATGCTAAAATTGATTTATTGTTTGAATCTCAATAGAAGCTTTAGTAAAATGGAAATTCATTGTTGAATTAATCTACAGATTTAAAGCGCCATAGATCTAACTCCCATCTGATAAATCTTAAATATAAGTATTTAGTTTTAAAATATTGAAACAAACAGAATGTTTAAGTTGATAAGTTTTATTTTGTGGAAATATTTTCAAAGTATTCCACTCTTCAATCAGCAAGAAATTATAATGTTTCACAGGCTTTGGGATCAATGGAATTGCATTTTGCAATTAAAGTGTACATCTAATTTCTTAATCGAATTTATACAGGATGGCGCTACTTATATTCTGAATATAAACCAGAGGGCGCTACTGAAATACATTTGACTGTGTCAGAAAATCACTTCCGCATTTAATAAGTATCACTGATGAGGATTTACTAATCGAAACACGTGTCTGGTGCATTAAATTTGTTTAACATTTCTCTAAGGAAGGTAAAGAGTTGGAACACTTTTTTATTATTAGAATTATTTATGGTAATTTTTTGTTCATACCGTGGCCAATGAGTGAAACGTAAATAATACGAAGACAGAAATTAAGATAAGCTTTAAGCTTCCATTTTAGTCCTTAGCTACTTACTTAGATGCTATACTTGCATTAGATATGTAACACGATACATATTTTTAACTTTGCAGATAAGGACGGCGCGTTTTAATAGTGCCACATACATTGCATTCCGCACTTGCATGGGACTCTGTAGAGTATTCAACATATAAAGTTGTCTTTCGAGTTTCTATGGAGCTATGCCATTGTCGCCGTCTGTTTGTCCGGTTTTTCTTTTCGCATGAGAAAGTACAGGCTTGGGGTGGGGTTTTTTTAGAATGTGTGAGCCTTTCGATTGCAATATCGGCTTTCATGTATGACTTTCATCCACTGATTATCTAAGTTTGTTGTGGTTGTCCTTAGCGGTTTCTTGTTGTCTTGGGTTAGTTCCCTGTTAAGCAGTATCCTTTGTTCTTAAACAGTTTTGCCTTTCTTTAGTTGGTTTAGATTAACCTTATTTGTTTCTTGTTGTCACTGAATAAATTGTAGTTATCGTAAGTTTGTACAGGGGGGGGGGGGGGGTCCTTAGTTTGTATTTTGGTTGTCCTTCGTAAGTTGTTGTTTCTTCTGGTGGATTGTTTTTTTTTGCTATTGCTGTGCTAAGTTACTTTTTCTGGATGTCCTTCATGAGTTTTGTTTGTTCTAAATTTCTTGTTTTCATTAGTGAGTTCTGTTTGCTATTATTTATTTGATTTACATCGTATTTGGCTTTTTTGTACTAGTTGGACTCTTTTTGTTCTAAGTTGTCGCCCAAATTGCTTCTTCTTGTCAGATTATCGAAGCTAGGAATAAAAAGATTTGTATCTGGATGATATTCTAACCATTGACAATCCTGCTTTTGAATTATATAAGAATGAAATTTATCCACAAGAATTAACACTTTACAAGGCAAACGTTACAAATACAGAAACACCGTTTTTGGACCTAAATATCAAAATTGTAAACGGAAAGATTCATACAAGTGTATATGACAAAAGGGATGATTTTGGATTCAACATAGTAAATTTCCCCTGGCTTGACGTTGATGTTCCAAGATTACCATCATACGGCATTTACATATCACAGCTCATCCGGTACGCTAGAGCATGTACTGATATTTTGGATTTTCACAGTAGAAATTAACAAATTACCAAAAAAGTTTAAGGTCAAGGTTTCCGCTTTCATAAACTAGTTAAGACTTTCTGGAAATTTTACAAAAATTACAATCAACTTCTTTTAAAATTCGGATCTATACACACAACAGAGTACATTACTTTGGGTATTACACAACCTGTCTTTTATGGTGATATGATAAACACAATTAGAAGGACAATTAGGCAGCATAACCATCGAAAATGCGTCAGAATCATCAAACGCCTTTTATACCGTGGATATGATCCTAATGTCACCAGACGGACACTAGGCTTGGTACTTGACCAATCTACAGTCTTGTACAAGCGCATCCTTGAGACTTGCACTCTGACTGACTGTGACGACGGGACTCCATGACGGGCCCTGTCCAAACCTCTTTGGAGAAGACAGGGCCCCGACCACCTGTCCTCTCTGACCGGCAGAGCACGGACTGTATTACGCATGCCCTCTTTTTATATCCATTTACATATTCATCTGTGCTTCTGGGGCCTCTACGTTTCGCGGTCTTGTTTGTGTGAGGTCATCTTACAGGGAGGAGGTTGTTTTACACCACAATTGTACGTTCTTCGAGACCTCTGGGTAACTGGATAAGTGAGAGGGTTGTGCGCACGTAATCCAGGATAACTACACCATTTGCTACTTGCGTGACAAATGGCCGTCCGAAGTCGGCACCGGTTGCCCGTTGGTCTCGTCGGTTTATGTGTAGTCTTTTGTTTTCGATGTTTACATGTCGTGTGTCTCTTTTCCGTCTCGTGCTGTACTCGTCTTTTGTGTTTTTGTATCGGGTGTTTTGGTGTTTTGCTGTTGATGCTGCAACGGGTCCTGTATGAGATCTCCTCCCTTCTTTTAAACTTAAATGGACACTGGAAAAAATACCCTCTTTACCTTGGATACCATACTGAATTCATCGAAAGAATTGGAAAAGATGTACAACAATACCACAGCGAAACACACCCATGCACAAGGTCACAACTATTAATGAATATTTAACAAAACAACAACAACATCGAACAACCGAGGACGATAAAACACACGAGAACACCAACACCAAATATACCATCAAACATCGCAGATTCACTACAACATGCATGACAACACATAAATAGTGGAAAACCGATGTGCAACCAATGACGACTTTGGACAGCTATCTGCTTCATACAGAACGGTTATCTATCCGGATTACGTGCACACAACCCTCCCACTTATCCGGGTAACCACGAAATTTGCTATAATCCAAAGTTCAAATAATGTGCACAATTGTCTTCTCTTTTTACTTCTCCACATGTTATGATTCAATCATATCTTCGGTGTTTAGTGGCCCTCTCGCTATGAGTGCATGTTTGTTTGGGTGGTTGTTGTGTAAAGCGTGTGTTATTTGGTGCAGTTGTGTTCCGCTGTGATTACAGCAAAATATTTTCCTTATTTTTATCCATAGAGGCCTTTTGTTGTCTAAGTTTTTTTTGTAGATATTGAATGATCTTCTTGGACTCGGGTTGTTGTAAAAGAAAGAAGGTGATCTCCACCAGGACTCCGTTGCAGCACCAACAGCAAAACGCCGAAACACCAAAATGTAAAAACACAACAGAGTAAACAAGTACAACAAGACACACCAAACGGACACGGGAGACCAAACACCAAAGACATATCAAAACACCAAACACAAAAGACTTCACATAAACCGTCGAGACCAAATGGTCAACAAGGCCGGTCATCTGCCACGTTAGTAGCAAATGGTGTATGGCCTGCTCATTGTCGTTACTGCCTTTACTTTTTAACAGATAAAAATCATTCCAAGGAATGCATGTGTCGCCTACGAAACATAAAGACACTCAGGAATCACTTTTATCGGGTGTGAAATCCAAGTGTGACAGACAGACGGACAACGGACAAAGTGATCCCTAAGTGTCGCTATGTATCGCAGGCGACACAAAAACGTCATACAATCTTAACTCAACAGATTCTTAATTTGGATATAGCATTATAAAGCACAACAGTTACTAGATTAAGTTTAACTTAGCATGCAATTCGAAAATTTCTAGTTCAAAGACTTCTCCTGTGTACTATAAGACACTTTTCACCGAGGTCATGCGACATTACGTTTTACCCAGGAGTTCAAAGGATAATTCGTGTTACAGATAAAAGATATAACCTTTCATAATGGGCAATCATTAACTGATAAGCAACACGTGTTAAACATTTAAGTTTATAAATAATGATACCACTGACTTATCAGGAACTTCTGAAAAACTAGAGAAAATGACTAACAGTCACGTGGTACAGTTCCGGCCAATCAGAAACGATTTCGTGTGATAATGATCAGTAGTAGATATTATTATTGATGATAAATACGTCTAAAAGATAGACTTTAGTATGTCTGATTGCAGATAAGACCGTTTTTGACACTTGAATGTAATATTTATACCACGAACGTTATGCAAACAAGGAAACTTTTGTTTTGGTATCAAAGAAGCTGTTAAATCACAACCGTCACAAAATATCAAGCAATCAAGAGAAAACGACATTCGACGTTTTGATTTTTAGGGTGGCATCGATAAGAAATTCTTAAGACGCATTTGAGGGAGCTTAAAATGCTCATATCTGTAAAATATATTACTAATCATATGTAACTTAATTTGCCAGAGAAATGCCACCACGCACTGTCTGTTTCCAAAATACAAGCGTCTTTGGTGGTCCAGGATCTAATTTGTGAATAGTTCTCTTGTCACTTCGTTCTTGCGCAAAGAAAGCGCCAAAAAGCCGATTGACCATTGAGAAACGTCTGCACGTACAGTCACTCAATACGATAGGATATGAAATCTTGAGATAAGGCTTTGAAGGCATTTAAGAGGTTTTTCAGGGATGCGAATTAGACGATGTTGAGACAAAAACCAGAGGCAAAGGTTGGCGAATGAGTGCCAAGTGCCCCTTTATCTCTGTACACGATAGATCGATACACGATAGTATTGTGGGGAGATTGGAAAGGAGAGAGAGCTGATTGAAGTAGGCCCGTCCATTGATAACCCTATCTACACCACGCCTGTATGATGATAGTTTTCGTGTAAATGTCTCTATAAAACACATCACTCTCTGCTACTTCACTTTAACCGGTCTTAATTAAAGTCGAGGAAATTCGCACAAAATGATATCTTATATGGTAAAATAGTTTTATGTAGGCTTTCTAACATTTGCTGAATGTTCGATTATTTTCTTTATAGTTTATCTCCGTAATAAATGATAGGGATGAAATAAATTGGACTGCGTTGTTTTTCCCGTTATGTAACTTGTACTAATGAATTTATTTTTGAACTTTTATCTTCATTACACATATGACTGATTTCTTAATATGGTGATTCCTCCTCATTGATAACATACAATAAAAATACTAATCATAATTTTATTCTTTTTTGAAATACGTGTAATTTTAACCACTTGTAACCAAATCGGGTTTTTTATCTTCGTTTTGTTTTTATGTATTAAATTGATTGAATTAAGAAAATAAACATGTTTTAAACTAAGAATTTAAGGATTTTATATATATCGTCTGTCACGTCCAAATAATTTATATACTTTACTATAAGTGTAAGAAAAAGTAACGTTTAATTTTTTACTTCGAAAGAAGAGGGAATAAAAAGATAAAAATGGAATTTTAATTATGTTTCAAACTTTGCCCGTCTATTTATCACTTAATAGACTGTAAAAAGCATATGAATCAAAACGAATGGCATAGAGCAATATCAATGACGTACTGTCTTTGGATCCCAGAAAAATAAAAAGTTTTATCAAAATAAACAGATAAAGATGAATTGAATCAATATGACCCACAGGTATAGCATCGGAATTTTGATTGAATTTGAAAAAGGGATGCGATATTTTAAATTTTAAAATCATACTCCCCTATATTTTGGATAACCCAAGAAAGTCCTAAAGCCTAATTTCCATTGGGGTCAAATTGGACCAAAAACTGTTGAAATCAAAACATAAAATACACGATTAGTGACTATGTCCTCATTTGCCAAATTTGAAATCATATGAGTTTAAAAACAAAAGTGCAAATATACATGAAAAAAATTATACAGGTATTAGAGATATTGATTATCTCGGTCCCCGAGTTTAAACCTAAGCGAAACAACTCCTTCTGATCCATACATTCAAGTCAGGCATGCAAGAAAATAGAGAAAATTTATAATTCATTTTGGCCTTGGACTATCTGTTTCTAAAATAAAATTAGAAATGTATCATTACAAATCAATGATTAAAGAAAATGCAATTTCGTAAATATGAGGGGTTTTCTATATTTCGCTACTTCGTTTGGTTTTGAGTTAGGTTTTTTCTTGGGTGGTTTGTTGACGGATATCGATGTTTTTTTTTGGGGGGGGGGGGGGGGGGTTCGTTTTGTTTCAAATTGTTTGAATTATCTTCAGACTTTTCTTTTTTATTAAAAATATCATAGAAACGAAAAATAAAATTGTCATTTCATTTTATGAAAACATTTTTGCGCAAAAAAATCACCGAACATTTAAGATTGATTGAAAACCACAATCCAACCAAAAACCATCAAAGAGAGACAAAGAAAAACGAAATTCTAATATTTGTTTTATAAGACTCGCAATTTGCTTAGTTATTATTGAATCGTACTAGTCCTGAGAGGGAACAACAGGGTTTCACTCTGTCTGTCTGTCTGTCTGTCTGTCTGCCTGTCTGTGACGCTAGGCTTCTATCAGATGTCTAAATGTATAGCTTGGTATAGAACTTCAAAGCAATAAGTAACGGATCAAATCTGATATAAGTTTATAACGTTTTGATGAAAATATGTTTTTCTTTTTTTACAATAAGGCATGGTTACCTAATATGGTGACTGTCTTGCGTTATCAGTATATGATTTCATTCATCTTGGAGATATTTAGATATTCATCAAATTTTGAATAACAAGTTCATTTTTATCTTTATTTTTTCTTTCTCTCCCCCTAGAGGAGGATCGACACAGGCCCCACACTGGTGTGTTGGGGTCTATGTCAGGAAGAGGGTAGCGAAGGATGCGTAAGGAATAACCTATGTGGAAAACGAGCGGGGACCTGTGTTAGAATTGCTTTTCCCTCCCCTCCAATACCCACCGCGTGGGTTCGAAACGTATGGTGTTGTGATTCCTCAGAAAGTTTTTTTTGGTATTTTTAGCCGAGTTGCAAAACTCGGCTCTTAATTTGATGTGAGACGGGCGGGCGGGCGGGCGTCTGGGCGGGCGGTTGGGCGGGAGTCTGGGCGGGCGGGCGGGAGGGCGTCAACAATTGGTTTCCGGACTATAAGTCAACTACGAAAGAGGCTATAACAATGAAACTTCATACACTTACTCACCATAAGTCAAGGATGAGCCCTATTGATTTTGGGGTCAAAAGGTCAAAGGTCAAGGTCACAGGACTCAGATGATTGAAAATGGTTTCCGGACCATATTTCAGCCTGTATTGCACCTATAATCATGAAACTTGCCAGAAATGTTTCCCTTGAATCAAAGATAAGGCCTATTGATTTTGGGGTCAAAAGGTCAAAGGTCAAGGTCACAGGACTCAGATGATTGAAAATGGTTTCCGGACCATATTTCAGCCTGTATTGCACCTATAATCATGAAACTTGCCAGAAATGTTTCCCTTGAATCAAGGATGAGGCCTATTGATTTTGGGGTCAAAAGGTCAAAGGTCAAGGTCACAGGACTCTGTTGATTGAAATTGGTTTTCGGACCATATTTCAGCCTGTATTGCACCTAACTTCATGTAACTTGCCAGAAATGTTTCCTGTGAATAGAAAATGACCACTTTTGATTTTGGGGTCAAAAGGTCAAAGGTCAAGGTCACAGGACTCTGATGATTGAAAATGGTTTCCTGGCCATATTTTAGCCTGTATTGCACCTAAAGTCATGAAACTTGCCAATAATGATTCCCATGAATCAAGAATGACCCCTATTGATTTTGGGGTCAAAAGGTCAAAGGTCAAGGTCACAGGACTCCGATGATTGAAAGTGGTTTCCGGACCATATTTCAGCCTGTATTGCAATTATAATCATGAAGCTTGCCAGAAATGTTTCCCATGGATCAAGGATGACCACTATCAATTTTGGGGTTAAAAGGTCAAAGGTCAAGGTCACAGGACTAAGATGATTAAAAATGGTTTCCCGACTGAATTTGAGCCTGTATTGCACCTATAATCATGTAACTTGCCAGAAATGTTTCCAGTGAATAGAAAATGACCACTTTTGATTTAGGGGTCAAAGGGTCAAAGATCAAGGTCACAGGACTTAGGTAATTGAAAATGGTTTCCAGACCATTTTTGAGCCTGTATTGCACCTATAATCATGAAACTTGCCATTAATTTTTGGGTCAAAAGGTCAAAGATCAAGGTCACAGGAAAATCTGTATCCTTGAAAATATATTACACGCTGATATAGAATAAAGAGAAGACCATTTCTTGATCCAGAAATTTTCATTTAGGACCACAAAATGTTGTTACAAACCATACACATTTCATGTTAGTCTGCATATTCATACTTACATTCCAGTTTTGCAACTCGGCATTTTGCATCTTCGATGCATTTTGAGCTTATTTCATTTTCTACCAGGCGCGTAGGTGCCATTTAAGCCAATAAGCCCGGACTTGCACATTATTCGGTAATAAAAAAAAAAATGAAATAATAAAGAAATAAATAAATACATGAAAAACAATAAAAATAAAATAGATTTGAAAAATCAATTCAGATAAAAAAAAAAAAGAATTCAGATAAAAAGTCGGGTGAGAGAATCTTAATAACAGAAGAGAGGGGTGTGCGAAATTGACAATTTTTATCATATCTATTTTTTCAAAGCCCGTAGAGGTTGGCGCATTTCGAATTATGCAACACCCAGCATCCCCGCAAGTCAATAATCACCAGGATCCAAATTATCTATCACTTGAAAGATTTTTTTTTATTCCTGAGTTTTTATTTTTCAGATCTACCCTTCACAATCGACGTGCATACATTTGGAACATGGCAACCTAAAAAGGCGAGGGTGGTTCACCCTGTCGCCTTCTTTCTTAATCATTGAAGCAATTCCAAATAAAAAAAATGTATATACAATAGCTTTTATTACAACTGATTAGAAATGGTATAACGTTAGTTAAAAAGATATGGTGGACATTAGACAAGAATGAACCCATGCGCCTCTAATAGTGTGCTTAATACTAGCTCAAAAACGAGTTCCAGTGGTCCCATTTTATTGAAAATTTGTGGCTTTTGACGGTATAGTTTTTGAGAAAATTTGTTTAAAACGTGCATTTAAGATGCATTTTTAGGCACTCAAATTTGCTGAAATCGTTCTCCGTCGGGGGTTTTCGCCCCCCCCCCCCTGATCCCCCCCCCCACCAGGGCTCCGCCCTGGACCCCCTGGGGGCCTAAAGCGGCCCCCAGACCCCTCGCCAGATCGGGCTTGCACTTCAAAAGAGGGCCAGCTACACGCCTGTCTACATTAAACTTTACAAAACTGATGAGCTGTTGAAGTAGGACAATGCTTAAATCAATCCATATCGTCCAGATACATGAAAAGTTCATAGTTTTTGCAAACACTTCAATAGTTTGTCGACGACAGAAAATCATTCCCTTTGACGAACTCCTGAAGTGTTTGCAAAAACTATAGACATTTTAGATATATAAACGATATGGACTTACTTATTAGGCATTGCCCTACTGCAACGTATTATCAATTTTGTGCAGTATCACGTTTCGATCCCAAAGGAGTCAGTATATTTGTGGCGCAGTACATGGCTGAAATTGATGAAATTAATCAAATAAGAAAAAGTCCTATTTTCACATTTTGGTTTTACTTTATTCTTTATTTAAATAACTTCTCTCAAACGCAATGATACACTGAACGTCTAGGAAGATTGCATATAATCAAACTAAATCTATCTATTTTGCTGGAAAATTCAATGAAAAGGTGTTTTTATTGTATTCATATATTATTTTGGTGAACATTGTGTGAATGTTGGGCATGCAAGTATATGTGGTAGCTACGCCACTGGTGTCCATTAACACAACAGGTGTATGTATTTCGTATAGAGAAAGAAATTATACTCACGATGGATAATGATACAAAATTAAGATGAGGAGGGTCCCGAAAGCTGACAGAATAACAGATTTTTTTGCAATTTGATATTTGATGTGTAACATCTTTATTTTATCTGATCATTGGAAAAATTCGTCGCACCCATTTCAACACCCTATCATCATTATTAACTTTGCGGTTTAAAAATGCACGTGCATCGGGGTGTTTTTTTTTTTATAACTTTTTTCCATTATTTACTCGCTCTGGTGTGAATGGTAATTTCATCTCATTTCATTTCATGCATTCTTTTACATTCAGCATGTAATTACTTCGGGTTTTCAGAATTTTTTTTAGAAGATGTAACTGTTTTAATGCGCACATTCATTCTGCATATCAATATTATTACGTCTTGGTTTTTCCCAGATTCCTCGATGAATGATAGAATATTGGTAGAGTCCAGGAAGTTGTAACACTTCCGGTTTTCAGCTGTACAAAAATGGCTGCTATGAAGGTCACATAATATTTTCCTTGAAAAACTCATTTGATTCTAAGTATACTGTATCTACAACGAACATGAACCCGTCTCTTTATTCAATGCTAAGTGTAGGTTCATTAATTTTCTTATATGTAGCGCGATTTTTTTTTACCATCATACTCAGAATTCAATTCAAACTTCTATCTTATAAGAAAGGAAAATGCTTGTGTAATTGAAAAAAACAGCACTCATGTCAACTTCAAATGAAAATTTATATATTTTTTTTTTTTTCTGTTGATGCAGCTATCACCCGAAAAATTGGACAGAAAACTCGGATGATACCTGCATCAACAGAAAAAAATATAAGAGTCATTTCTTATGATTTTTTATCATGTACTTAAGGAAAACAGACTGTTTTCTTGGATCTAAAAACAATCAATCACCGCACTATATTTCGTAAGTTCGGGGGGGGGGGGGGTGTTGCGCAGTGATACAACTGCCTCAGTCCTAAGACGAAAACAAGTTATGGCAGCCGCCATGATTTCAGAAATGAATCTCATATTTTTTCTGTTGATGCAGGTATCACCCGAAAAATTGGACAGAAAACTGCATCAATGCGCGTAGCGCGTTGATGCAAAAGCTTTCTGTCCAATTTTTCGGGTGATACCTACATCAACAGAAAAAATATGAGATTCATTTCTTATCATTTTATTATCATCTATTTATGGAAAACAGACAGTTTTCATGGATCTAAAAACAATCAATCACCGCACTATATTTTGTAAGTCGGAGGGATTCGCAGTGATACGTCTGCCAAAACAAGTTATGGCAGCCGCCATGATTCAAACAGCGAACGATCGTCTCTCTATATCTTTGGAATAAGACCAGTTTGAGCAAATTCTATATGCACTGTTAATTTTTGAGTAAGTAGAACAGAAATGGTACAATTGAAATGATAAGCAAACACCAACAAATTGTATTTTCAGCAACGAGTTCATTCGTGTTTGAGGGAACACCCTGCTCTAAAAATAGTGCTATAAAAAGACTTCCGTGAAAAATTGTGTTGATCGATGTACATGTATCAACAAAATTTCTCAGCCAATCAGAATCTTCGTTTCATGAAAATGATAATGGAAATTAAATGATTTAAATAGCGAACGATCGTCTCTCTATATCTTTGGAATAAGGACCAGTTTGAGCAACTTCGACATGCACAGTTAATTTTTTAGTACGTAGAAAAAAAATGGTACCCTTGAAATGATAAGCAAACATCAACAAATTGTATTTTCAACAACTGAGTTTTTTCGTTTTGAGGGAACCCCGGTTCAAAAAAAAAGTGCTATAAATAGACTTCCGTGAAAAATGTTGTTGATCGATGTATCAACATCATTTCTTAACCAATCAGAAATTTCGTTTCTTGAAAATAACAATGGAAATTAAATGATTGATATTTTCTCATATCAAAGTCGAATTCGAAGGAATCATGATAAAGAAACTCAACTATGATAATTATATAGATATATGTAGTTAGATGTACCAAAATGCATTTAGATCTCAAAGAAATGAAAGAATGATAAATTTTTGAAAATCTGTACCAGCAATATTATTCGCTGTAAACTGTATTGCAATACATACAAATTTATCAAACGCGTATTTTCAATCTATATATTTATTCTTCTTATCTTAATGAAAAGAGGTAACTTTTATTTTTAGGATTACCTGAAGTCCTGTACCTTGCAAATCTTGAAAATTTACACATTGACCAACTGTGAAGGCGGGATTACATGACTATCAATCCCGGCACCATATTCAATCTGACGCCACGGGCATTTGAACCTGAGCTTACTCTCTTGAACAAGATTTGTGAATATGCTGTGCATGCGTTTGAGAAGCATTTACATTTTTGTGAATGTGTATGTTTTTTTTATTGGGCTTTCACTTTTAAGAATATTTTCATGATGCATAATTCAAGAAATTATTATTGTATTGCTAGTAAACATAACGTTTTTCAATTACAGAATTGAGAACAAAACGCACATCGGGTTCCATGATTGTATTAAAAATTTAAATTTTTTTTAAATTTTACTTTTTTCGACTCAAAATGTATTTTTTGAGTTACAGTGATTAAAAGCAGTTTCCAGAATATCATTGTACTCCCCCCCCCCCCCCCCCCCCCACTCCAATTTTTTTTTTTCCGATTCGACTTCGGTGTAGGCGTACGTTTAGAAATGACCGACACTTTTTATTATTATTATTAGAGCAGTTGCATTTAGTTTACTTTACCACTACTTTTACCTCACCTCTACGCTTCAGTGGTCACTGCGGTTAGGGGTTACATAATCTTGGTCTCGAGTATTGACGACTACAGTTAACTTTTAAAGCTGACCGGTGTCTTCCCGGAATGCCCACATTTTAAATGAAATATATTCCCGGAATGCCCACATGCAAAAGACAATGGGTGTTGTTTTAATCAATTAAGAAGGTCCAATTACCGTATATGATCAGATAAATCAGGTAAAAATATTTCAAATTTCAACAGTATTTTCCGTCGCATTGCTGAATCTGACGACGATTTTTAAGTGAATTTGAGAAGAGAAGGATCAGCGTTCAATTTGAAATATTTGAAGAGAAAAAAAAAACCCGCATATTATTTTCATGCTTCCAGCCAAAGTGCTTTTCATAAGCCAACCAAATGAAAGTGATGCATTTGACAAGTAAATGAACTAAGAAGTATTTAATAGATACCAATATTTATCTTTTCTTTGGATTGAAATTGATCGTTTTACCTATGATTTACAATGTAAATGGGGGGGGGGGTTACTCCACTGTATTTTTTGGAATTTTTTGGGAGGGGCGCCCCTTTTATCCATGTATGCAAGTGATGCATGTACTATATAACAAACCTGTAATTGAGTTTTTTCGTAATACTTAGAAGAATGTCATATGCTAATTGGAAAGATGGGGGGGGGGAGATTCCGCCCCCTCACTTTTGAGATTCCGCCCCCTCACTTTTGAGATTCCGGCCCCTCACTTTTATGTCCAATTTAGCTCGGCTGCTCGCATGATTTAATGCCAGAAATTCATGCAGTGCTACACAAGGTGTCCAAACATCTTCTCTTGTGCTTTCTGAATACATTGCCTCTTGCAGGCTTTCCCCAGGCGACGTCAATTGTCAGGCCTCGACGTTCTCCCAATCGGTACATGTACTCCTAACATTCATCTAAGGCACCTTATATCACTTCGTTCCCGATACATTCATGACCTTACGAGTGTCTAAAAACTTTGAATTTGTCAGAAAATGCGAATGCAGAGACATGATACCATTTCCATCACGGCCGATAAAATTTCGAAAAAATTTCAAATCGGTGGTTTGGTTTCTGGGGGTGTTTGGGGCTATTTCTGACTAATTTCGTAGATTTATTTAGGTAACAGTAGTTTAATGCTTCCAAAAGCATGTTATAAATGCCCCTTCGTTCGGCACTGTCGGGGGGTGGGGCACTGACTGTAATATCATGTAATGTGAACCATGCATGTTCTTGTAGTGCTTCACTTACAATTATTACATATGTGTTTATTATATTAAATACCTTGCATTTGCTTTGTAAATATTATCGACAAAAAAATACAGAAACTTTACAATAAAATATAAAGTAGTGAAATTAAACATTTCTGTATAATTTCTGTATCATTTTGCGTTCACATTTATGACATTGAAAAATTTTACGGTAAAAGAATTAATTGCCACAAAGTGTTGTTTTAGTAATTTCATGTATTCCCGGAATGCCCACAAAATAATGCAATTCTACCTGTCGGTATATCAAAGAATGTGGGCATTCCGGGAATAAACCCATTTTATGTAAATTTCCCCTTTTCGGACGAAGAAACATTAAGCATTGTAATTTTTGCTACACAAATAAATGATCTTTCCGTCTGCATGTCCGTCCGTCTGATGATTATACTTTCACATTTGAATGGTAAAAAAGTGACAGGTCAGCTTTAAAAGGTAACTGTAGTTGGATCGCCTCAGGACAGGTGTGTATTGAACAATGTAAAGCCATGGCTGTGAAATATTCTGTTTAACGTGTGCGGACTGGTACCTTTCGAAACAAAATACCAGATAAAAAGCATACACTCACAATTAATTCGAGATTGCCAAAGGTATCCTGTCATACTGAAAAAAAGTTCCACTACGGCTTTATTACTCGAAATGAAAAACAGCTCAAATGGATCTATTTAAACCAAGACTTAGCTATAATAGCTCACATTCCTTGTACAGTGGATATGTGCCTTAAATGAAATTTCAGAATAATACACGTCATTGACAACAATACAAAAATTGTATGTTTGTGTGTTTTCGCCTAACTGGAGGGTGTCTTTTTTTAAAACACCAGGATGGAAAACGAATTTTAAATACCACGGCCTAAATCCCTAACCACAGTGACCACTGAAGCGTAGAGGTGAGGTAAAAGTAGAAGTAAAGTAAGAAGTAAAATAAATGCAACTGCTCTATTAATTCTATGTTTTATACAATTCATGTTCGGGTAATTGGGAATCCTCGTTAGCTTTCCAACCAACAGTGGATTCACTTTGGATAGAAACGTGTACTTTCTAACATTTATAATTGAATAAAAAGACGCGTGTGATGTGAAAGAGATTCTTGTTTAAAGCAAGATTCATTTTTGACTTTGAGTGCTTGCAAAATGTCTTATCAGCGAAAACATTTGCAAGATGTTCGCCCTAAAATTACTTCAATGTTTTTTCTTAAATATAAATTTACTTTGGGATTGCATTATTTCTGACAGAATAAATAAAGGAAAGGAACTTAACGTTGCCTACCGCAAAGAACCATGGAAAAGGATCATCTAGCGTGCAGATTAGAGTACGATGGAGGGGAGGGTAATGAGGGAATCTAGCAGTGGGGCACCGATATAATGTTGCAATTTACGGATTGGCACAGATGAGGGGTAATTTTATATACACAATGATACGTCATTATATATAGATAAAGGCGAGCTTGCAGCTGTAGAAAAGATTCGATCTTGGGTTTGTTTTCACGTGTAGATAGACATTTTATTACCAATATATGTTTCTCGTTAAATTAACGACTAAAACACCAAACGTCAGGTGCCGCTAATCTATACAACATTCGATTGTAAAAAATGCGTAATATAATCCAAGCTTCACAGCTCGCAATTAAAGTATCAAAATAAATTTTTCAAAAGAACATTTACTGTGTGAGTGTCAGATATAAAACCTCAGGAGGATGCTTTATGGGGGATGAAATATTTCATACATGAGTATGTAACACATGCAGGCTTAGCTTCTTGGTCATTGATCTACATCGTCGATTTTTTTTAAACTTGGGTTTGCTGTTAGAGTTACTTCTCTTTTCTTGTGTTTTGTTCGCACGACGTCTTTTCGGCTTCTGTCTGACATTCATGATTTTTCGACTTTTTGCCGACGTATTTTTCTACATAAATTATACTCATCTGCTTTAACAAAATTTTAATGCAATTAACATTAACTCTTCGCCCAGATGGCAAGGTTTTTACACATTTTTATTGTAGCTATCTCTTCATTTGTTCAAACGTTGGATTTACATAGATCTGCTTATTCTGATAGTCCAGGTGAAATTAACTTAGTAGCATGAAATATATGCTATTTTTCTGTAATCATTTACAATATGATTGTAATGTCCCTGAGATTTTTGCACAGGATTGTAGATTTATAGTAAGGAATTTTAGGAAATACTCTGGAATCTCCTGAGGAATTCTAGCTTCAACAATCTCTTTCACTTCTAGGTATCAAAGACTCCTTGGCCATACATACAATTGTTAAACGTCTTTAAATTCATTAGCATCATTTAAAGCAGATTTTACAGCATGGACCAGAAATGCACCTTTCGGTTATTTATAACCCTCGTCAGTGATCATCAATCCAAACAAATGTCCAAAAATATCCCGAAAGACGTAGTAAGATAGCTGGGAAATGATGCTACAGGACCCAGATTCAGAAATTGGAGAAAATGTTGAAAACAGAAATTTTCGAATGCGTTTGAGGAAACGATCAACCGAACCTGGCTACATGTGCCCTCGGGGACTCCTAGTCCACCAGCAGTGACACTCACCAACTGGTACAAATGTTAAAATATTGTTTTAGACACCTTGCTTTCACATACAATATATAATTTCATGTTTACATGAAGTGAAGGTATCAAAGAGCCATTGGCTTCACATAGACTGACGATACAACTTAGGATGCTTACTGCAGTGCCTGTTGCAAGCTTGAGCGACCAGGGTAAGTAAAATGTCACAGGTCAAATTCCAGCCTATTTTAGTCTTAGAACTACCAAAATTGTGAGGGTGATGCATCTGAGAATGTTTACTGCAATTCCTGGTACAGATGCTGCATCTGACACAAATTTTACGATTGAGAACCAGGTAAAGTTAAATAGGTCCATTTCCAGCCTATTATAAGTCCTAGATCAACAGATGTATCTGAGAATGCTTTCTGCAATCCTGACATGGATGTTGTGTCTCATCCGTATATCTATAACACTTAAGTCACCAAGTAAGGCAAATTAGACACCTTCATTTACAACTTACTTTTAGTCCTTTATCAACCAAACTTGTGTTAGTTCCTTGGTATAATGTTTGTATAGATGCTGGTCAGGGGAAGGTACATGTATGTAATGTTTATTTACTTTATAATAAAAGAAGTCCTGCCGGGCGTCTTTTGTAGCGTCAGAATCCCTCACATAATTAATATGCAAGACCCAGAATGTGTTACAAATTTCATTGGCCAATTCAACCATGTGACCTGACATTACATGTACAAGCTACGATGGAGGCCTACCTTGGTGAAGGTACCTGGTTCGAGTCCAACTGTGGCCAGTCTATTTCGCATTTTTTCAATTTTCATTTCTGTATAGAACAAGATGAAAATGAGAGGAATACGTCTGCTAATCCACAGGAACCTCCATGCTTCTTTTTAAGGATTCCGACTACTTCCGTCGGAATCCTTTCTGCTTTTTTATATCATTGTGCCGAAGATGAGACGGAAGAAAAAAAAATGGACACGAAAATGTTTTATTATACTGCATCTTCTTGATCTAAAGATTCTACAGCACTTTCTGCGTTTACTAACATAACACAACATCGCAAAAGAAGATTTATCTATCATAAATGTTTACAGTAATGATTTATGTTTGATGTCTGAGTGAAAATACATGATATCAAACAATGATATTGATATTTTTATTATTTACATATTTATACAGCAAAGGAGAAACACATTGAAAAATACTGTTCATCGTCGATAAGCGAAAACAGTTTCCTTTCATCATTTATTAATCAGAGACATCTTAAGTTCTTTTTGGAGAGAGTTTTTTCTATTCTACCGGAGAAGGAATATTGTAATGTCGATCATGATCTTTTGTCGTCTGTGCGCTCGTACACATTTGCTTTACTTGACAGTTTTTGAAGTTGATTGTTTCATTGTCTTTGGATTAATGATTTGAAGTACAATTACTTTAGAAATGAAAATCTCATTGAACTCATTTGCTATCTAATTTTCTTGGTTTCTCTTCTGTCTCATCCGCCTTAGAACTTTTGTCCATCATCCTCTTTGGCAGGTCCCTCGTTTTCGATGGTCTTTTCATTAGATTCAGTCCCAGTTAGGTTGGTCTTGATTTTCTCAGAATTGTTACGTCTAATACTTGATCCTAAATGGGTCGATCTTTTCAGGGTCCTCAGTTTCTTGAAGCAAAGTAAGTCGTTCAGTGCCCCACGGAAAAGACTGGAACTAAGGACATAGAGAAAGAAGTTGATGCAGTAGTTGATTTGTTCCAGAATCTGTGAAACCTCCCTGTAGATGGCCCATCCAAGACTTCCTGATCCAAAGGCATTTAGACGAAAGATGAAGGCAAAAAGGTGAAGGCCGGTAACCGGTAGTATAAGGATTACGTAGGCAAACATTACCCCAACCAACATGACGGTAGTTTTGTTTGTGTCCGACTGCTTCTTTTTAGACTGGGACGACATTTTCCCGAACATTTTCGCTCGTCTGAACAGCTGCACTACAATAAGAGGTGTCAGGGTGAGGAGGATGGTGGTTGGAATCAAGGAGTAAAGTGATACTCCTCCTATGATGAACCTTCCAAACTTCTGAACCTCAACAGGGTCGGACTTATCATACTGGTCTGGATGGCAGATTCCCTTCTCGTCGATGTTTGACGCATAGCTCCATATTGAAGTGTAGCTACCAATGACAAGGTAGACTGCTGCTATGGCAATGAAAGCATACCGCCTGGTGCATATGGTCTTCGCCTTCAATGGAAACCATACAGCTACGAAGCGCTCAAAGCATAGTAGAACCAAAAACCAAGATGACGTCATTTTGGATGTTTTGAAAATAATGAAGAAAATCTTGCAGCCGATATTTGACAATGCTCGTAGATCTAACCCGAACAACTTCATGACGAATACCTTGTTAAAGGGTTGGGTGAGTAGCAAGACGGTATCAGACAAGGAGAGCGCTGTCAGGAAAAGGGTTGACGTCTGATTGACAAACTTCTTGTTGTTCATTACCATGATGGTCAGCGTGTTTCCGGTCAGTCCAAGCACGAGGAAAACTGGAAGTAGGACGTAGTTGACATAGTTCAGAACCACGATCACTATGTGATTAGCTATGGCTGTGGTTTTGTCGTCTATAATGTTGATAGTGGTTGTGCAGTTCTCCAAACAGGCCACTGTGGAGTTCAACAGTGACGATTCTGTGGTATTCATTCTCAATTCTTTATGATATCTAAAATGAAAGGAAGAATGATCAATTTTGAAATATATGCTCTTTGTTACTAATTTAATGACATCATATGCGCATTGTAATGAATAACATATCGATCAATAGTAATGCTCAATACTGAAAAATAGTAAACCCAAATAGTGAATATACGGAGAGCTTAATTCTAATCACGACCTGAACGTATGTCAAAGAGCAGGGGAAGGACATGCTATATATATTGACAAATGTAACCCTTAATTTTCACTTTGGCTTTATTCAACCTGTTTGACATTAAGTACTACTGTCGAGGATTCAATATCCGAAACGCATGTCTAGTGCAATAAAATTGGTACTATAGAACATATATTTCAATATTGACAATTTCAACCACTGGGTTGGTATCGCTGCTGGAGAACTGTTAGTCCCCGAGGATATCGCTCGCCTAGTTTTAGTGTTAACGCACTGCATTGAAATGTATTCTCCTTTTTGCCATCAAATTAGACCTAATTTTCTAAAACTCCCTCATAGCATAGCTCTGTTCTTAGTTGGGGTTTCTGCATAATTGTTTGGGGTCATGTTTAGAATTAAACTCCTTGCTTCTACCCTCCAACGATTTTTTGGCCATTTTTTCACTTAAATACGCTTCTGAATAAACCCTACACAAAATTTGGAGCCGCTCATTTTGGCAAGTGGAAATTAAATGTCTGTATTGTAGGGAAATTCACTTTGGCTTTATTCAACCTGTTTGGCATTAAGTACCATGGACGAGGATTGCATGTCTAGTACAATGAAATTGGTACTATAGAACATATATTTCAATATTGACAATTTAACTCGAATAGTTTATCAAATCAAAGAATCTGACAGAAAAATAGATCTGGTGGTAATCTGTAGAGGGTCACTTGTAAACTTTTAATATTTTTTCTTGATGGGTATTTTAGAATCACATAATAATACGGAAGTGTTCCAACTCTATACTTTAATGAAGAAAATTTCAAACCAGATTTTCATGCACCAGACACGTGTTTCGGATATTTAATCCTCATCAGTATCAAAAATGCTTTCAGTCAAAAAGCTTTTCTAAAGCCATTGAATACCTTATTGGAGAAAATTTCAAACCATATTTTCATGAACCAGACACGTGTTTTGGATATTAAATCCTCATCAGTGATGCTTCCAGCCAAAGTATTTTTCATAAGCCACCCAAATGCATTTTACCCCCTGGTTTTATTTTTAGAATTTAAATTTGTGCATTTACTTTACAGAGAGTGCGCGGCTCAAAATTTCCTGTAAGGTCGATTCAGTAGCATATCGAAATAAAATCTATGTTCAAAATCATTAGAGGGATGATGTTAAGATGTTATCTCCTTTGATTTCGATGATATTTTTCGATGAAATGGCAAATTTATATATAATGATGTCATATTGATAAAAGATCGAAACAAAGCTTCTTTCGTCAGAGCTGGAAAAATGTAATTAATACACTTAACAAACATCAAGTCACGGGGAACGATTTTAACTGCTCCACACTACAAATAGTAATAAGTGTTTATATCAATAATACGGAAGTGTTCCAATTCTATATGTTCTTGAAGAAAATTTCAAACAAATTTTCATGCACCAGACACGTATTTCGGCTATTAAACCCTCATCAGTGATTCTTCCAGCCAAAGTGCTTTTCATAAGTCACCCAAATTAATTTCACTTTGATAAACAGTCCCGCGAATATTATTTGGGATTTTGTCTCAAAGTATGTGTTTTGGATGAGGATAGCAAATTGGAGGAGCCGGCCAGAAAAAAGTGCATATCTTCTGCCAGCATGAAATTAATGAGATATTGTGAAATCTAAAGCTTTAGATACTATATACTAAGAAACGAAATATCGAAGTATGAATTATTCCAATTTTGCAACATGTACATGTACCAGAGAACAACTTTTGTTTGAAAAGTTTCATAGAATTATTTCACATTTTAAAATTCTTACCTCGTTTTTTTTTTCTTTCTTTCTACTTCGTGTTAAGAGGAAACATGAAGCTCGTCTCCAGCAGTTGTTTGTAACAGACATTTTATACACAGCATTCCTATGACGAATCAATTAGATGTGTTTTATAATAATATAATTAAGGTTGATTACTGAGAGATGTATTGTCTGAATTCATACTAATAAGTTCACAGGTTCTGATTGTTGAATAACCTATCACATATACTTTTATACTTTTCTAAAGATATTGACCTTCCTTGATGGATCATTAGCAAAAGTACTCAATGTCCAAGGGAGGGGGGGTTATAGTGTATATTTATGAAAATAAATAAACGTCATAATATTAAAACTGGATTTCATTCAGTGATTACATTTCATATATGTAAACGTCTTCAAATTGAATAGCATCATTTAAAAGCAGATAAATTGGCAACGTGGACCAGACATGCACGTTTCGGGTACATAACCCTCATCAGTGATCCTAAATCTAAACAATGTTATATGCCAAAAAAGTATGAACGTTACTATGTCGAAAAAGTGTACCGAAAGACGTAGCAGGATGGGTGGGATATGATGCTACAGGACCAACTTTTTAGAAATTTCATGAAATTTTGATAACAGAAATTTAGAATGTGTTGAAGAAACGATCAACCGAAATTGATCGAACTTGGTTATTTCATTCCAAGATGATATGTGAAAATATCACATATTCAAATAGTTTTGACTATCACATGGATTTTGTATGAATTGAGTCTGATCTTTATTCCTGTAAATTATTTCTTTCTTTTGCTATCTTTTTAAAAGAACTTGGAGTCTTAAAAAATCAATTATCTGTTAATAGACTATGTATTTCTCAATTCAAGGCCATGTTTGAAATCTTCTCCTTATTCTTGTTGAAAGCATCATCGAATACGAGTAAATATTACATTGAAAAGAAGGGAGGAGATCTCCAACAAGACCCCGTTGCAGCATCAACAGTAAAACTCCAAAACACCCGATGCAAAAACACAAAAGACGAGTACAGCACGAGACGGAAAAGAGACACACGACATGTAAACATCAAACACAAAAGACTACACATAAACCGACGAGACCATTTGAACCAACACTACATTTTCTGACATATTAACAAAATTTATATTCATTAGCAACGGACGCCATGACATTTCTTTATCGACAAAATTGAAATGTAAGATTTTTCGTAAAAGCCATCCTGAAACACCGAATCGGGATACATAAATCGATTTGGACCTTTTCTGTCCATCATTAGTGACGGGTGTTGGTAGTAAGTAGGAGACGCTTACTCCTCCCGAACCTTATCCCATCTCTATTGGGATTCACCTTTGCTCTTTTGAGTTTTGATTTTCTGTTTACTTTTGTATTTTCTAAGGTTTTGTACGAAAATAATTTCTAAATTCTCTGAATTCTGATTTTCGGTTTTCTTTTCGTCTTACATTCACTGAGTATGAAATTTTGGACCGTGCCAAATTTAGTATAATTATAATTCATTATTAAGGTATTAGCGGTATAATGAAAATCCAGAAATTATGCACTTCTATATCTTACATATTTATAGATATTTGATATCTTTTTTAAAGCTCATTTAACTCGACATGAAAATGTATGTTCCTGAACATTGCCGAAGTCGTGTGTCTTCGGCAAACTTCGTGATATTAAATTGTTCTGTTATAAAACAACCGGAAGTAGAGTATTATACCCTAAACCTTAAGTGCTAATAAAAAGTTAAAACCACATGCTCAGTATAAGAAGATGAGAGTGTTTCAACTTGTTATCTTCTTGAACAAAATTTTAAACCATTTATAATGCACCAGACACGTGTTTTTTATAGTAAATCCTCATCAGTGGTACTTCAATCCAAAGTTATTTTCAGACACAATAGGGTCCTCTAGTTTGAGTTTTGTTTGTGTATCTACTTTGCAAACAGTGCGCGACTTCAAATTTCCTGTAGGTTCTATTCAGTAGAATAGTTAAATAAAAGATGATGTCAAATTGAGAAAGGTTTTTTAGGCGACAGATCTTGAAAGAAAGTAATTAATATACTTTAAACATTCATTCGTGGGAAGCGTGTTTAACTGCTCCACACTGCACAATAAAATAAGTGTAGATAATAAGTAAATGATAGTGTTAAACCATATGTTCAGTATAAGAAGATGAGAGTGTTTCATCTCGTTATCTTCTTAAACAAAATTTCAAACCATTTTTAATGCACCAGGCGCGTGTTTCGGACGATCAAAGCCAAAGTGATTTTCAGACACAGTCAAATTTATTTTGATAGCGCCCTCTAGTTTGAGTGTTTGAATTATGTGTATCTAATTTACAGAGAGTGCGCGGCTCCAAATTTCCTGTAGGGTCAATTCATTAGGATTTGTTATTAAAATCTACTACCAAAATAGAATTTGAGGGACGGTGCTAGGATGTTAGACTTTTATTTCAATGATGATTTATGATGAAATAACAAGTCTCCAAAATAATATCTGAAGGACTAAGACAAAGCTTCAGTTAGAAAGAATGTGACTGTAATACGCTTTGAAAATTCAATTGTGGGGAGCGTGTTTAACTGCTCCAAACTTAAAAAAATAAGTGTAGATAATATATATAGATAGAAATGTTCCAACTCATTACGTTCTTGATCAAAAATTTATAACCAATTATCATGCACCAGACACATGTTTCGGATAGTGAAGCGGATAGCGTAAAACAAACCTGTCAAAACTTCAAAATATGGGAGATAAATTCAAATAAACATCAAGGTATTGTCTATAATATTGGAAATTCTAATATGACTTGATTCTTTTTCCCTATTAAGACAACAAACGCGAGCCGGGCTCTATTCTCCAATATAGGCCCTATAGCGATAAGCCACGCCTACCCATTTTCTGAAAGCAGATTAACCGGCAGGAACTGGTTTTTACCAAGAATCGATTTCATCAAAAGGTCTAAGTTTGGTCATCATTAGAATAGAAATAAAAAATGACAAGCCGGGCTCTATTGTCTCATGATGCCCTCGCGTCCCCAGCCAATCAAATTTATCACCTCGCCGCTGACGCGGCTCGGTAATAAATGTGATTGGCTGAGGACGCTCGGGCATTATGAGACAATAGAGCCCGGCTTGTCATTTTTTATTTCTTAAATAAGAAGGAAATATGATTTATTGCCTATTTGTCTCGTTGGTTTATGTGTAGTTTTGTGTTTGATGTTTCTGTGTTGTGTTTGGTGTTCCTTGTCCCTTTTGCGTCTCTTACTGTGCGTGTCTGTTCTGGTGATTCTGAACCGTCCCCTCCCTTCTTTATAACAGTTCTCCGTACATTTTTTTTTCTTTCGTTTGTTGACTGCTTCCTATGGATTTTGTAGGAAAAAATTTACCGATGACCCTATTCTGGCCAAAATAAAGATGATAATCGGAGAGTTGATCTGAAAATGAGATTACAGACCAGGATCAAGTCAAAGGATACAGTAGTACGTATGAACTGTAACTATTTATATAGCCAATAAGAGAAAAATTTAATGCCAAGCCTCATGGTCAATGCTCTAATTAAAAATTAGTCAATTATGAAACGGTAATGATTTAGGGTGTTGTTAGGGAATTGTTTCCGTAACAAAACAATTCCTTAACAAAACCATACACGAACAAAGACAGGGTTTTTGTTTACAAATATGATTATATCTAGAAGCTGCGTGTAAACCAGGAACTATTGCTTTGTTCTGATTGGCTGAAAATTTTCAGATGTTATTCGAAAATCATTTTAGCATACCAAGATCTGCAAAAAGAAACATTAATTAAGACATTAATAGAAAATGAAAGAATAAGAACAGTAAAAGATTTCCGGACATCATTTCTATGTATTTATAAAGGTAAGTTGTAGTTAGGTCTTACATGTACATTATCTCAAAGTAATATATTTCAATATTCAGAACCTTATTTATTCTACATTCCTGCGTGTTTTTCCAAACATATTCATGGTTCTCTTATTTTGTTGGTATGCAGGTACATGCGCGTGTCTGACCGCCATTTTACTTGTTCTACATTGTTCTTTCCTCCCTCTTACCGCCATGTTACTTGTTCTATATTGTTCTTTCCTCCCTTTATGGAGGAATATATCCAATATGTTGTATTACGGACGATGCAACGTCAAAGCCTAGTATTCCGGAAGTGCTTTTAACTGTAACGTCATTGTGACGTCATACATGATCGCCGCATTAATCGGTCAAAATATGAAAAGGAATACATGAAAACTCATTTTTGAGATCTTTAAGACAGTGAGAGAAAAATAATGAAGCCCCATGTGTTATCAGGGACACGGAAATCCAACCCTCGTGTCCATGATTTGCATTCGTCCATGACTCGACAAGCCTCGTCGTGTCGTAGTACAAGCAAATCCTTGACACTCGGGTTGGATTTCCTTGTCCCTGACCACATCTGGGGATATATTCTATCATTCTCTCACATGAGACTGATTTGTCCGCGAAATTAGGTGTCAGGGAAAATGTTACTTTAATTTAGTTTAAACAATATTTTTTTCAAAAGATTTGAAAAGGATTGGACAACAGGCAAGTCCTCTCCCGAATGTTGTTCACCCTGCAGGGTGAGATAAGCTCATTCCGGAAGTGCTTTTAACTGTAACACCATTGTGACGTCACATTGTATTATTTATTGTGAAAATATTAATTTTCTATATTTCTTACCTTTTGTCGGTGTAGTGGTCTTCAGTGTTCGTCGTGTTTTTATTTTGCAATAACAGATTCCGTAGGTAATCGTTATGTTACCGGGGCCAATGAGCGAACTACCTCTTGTTTCAGATAATACAGCGAGAGAAATTAAATAAGCTTAAAACTTCCTTTTTGGTCCTTCTAAATTAGATACTATAACTCGCATTAAATATGTAACTTGATTCATGTGATATTTGTGTCTGGTGCACAATAAATTGTTTTGAAATTTTCTTCGGAAACGTATAGAGTTGGAACACTTTGGTATATTAAAATAAACACTTATTTCCTGTTGCAGTGTGGATCAGTTACACTCGTTCCCCGTGACATGGATGTCTTAAGTGCATTAATTACTTCTTTCCAGCTCTGTCGCCTGAAAGAAGCTTTGTTTTGGTATTTAATCAATTTGACGTCATAAATATCATTTTCCTATTTCGGAAATTTTGTCATTTCATTCAAAAACATCTTCGAAATTTAAGGAGATTAACATCTTAGCGCCATCCCTACAATGCTATTTTGAACATAGATTTTATTTGGATATGCTACTGAATCGACCCTACACGAAATTTGGAGCCGCGCACTCTCTGTAAATTGCACAAATTTAATTTTGAAAAAATATAACCATAGGGCGCTACTATGAATTTTGTCTGTGTTTATTATTACTTTGGATGGAAGCATCACTGATGAGGATGAACTATTCGAAGCACGTGTCTGGTGCATAATATATTGGTTTGAAATTTTCTTCGGGAAGGTATAGGGTTGGAACACCTCAGTATTATTGAATATGTTTTAACTTTACTAATTAGTACGGCACGGCGTGCTTTTAACAATGCAAATTACAATAAATTCCGTACTTACACTATACCCTGGATATTAAGTTGTCATTTGTGTTGCTATGGAGCTTTGTTGTTATCTCCGTCTGTTTGTTCGCTTTTTGTTTCATGAGAAAGTTCTGTTTCATATTTTATTCAAGAATTGTAAGCCATTTGATGGTGATTTTCGGAATCTATTTTCGGGTTTTGTGTTTAATTTTCATTCACAACTACATCATTTAATTAAATCTTTATACAGGAACTAGTTCAGACTAAAAGAGCTGCATTCCAGGGAGATACATTGGAGAAAATACGAGACCCATATACGATTTATTGAATTACTCCGTAGAAAATGACACATTATTCTGAAACGAAGGAGACAATCCCTCATGGCATAACTCTGTCCTTAGCTAGCTCATCGGAATACTTGGGTATTTCCCTCATCATATATTCACTATTTGGATTTCCTCTCTATCGGCCTCGAGCACCACTGATGATACATTGTTTGTTGAAATGTTTGATGTTTCTACGTGATTTAGTGTTCCTTGTACCTTTTGCGTCTCTTTCTGTGCGTGTATGTCCTTTGTTTTGCATTGGATGTTTTGGGGTTTTGCTGTGGGTGCTGCAACCGGGTTTTGTTGAAATTCCCTCCTTTGTTTTGTATATGAATTTCTATCTTTCGAAATAGCTCTGTTTCTGCTGTATCTCAAGCAGGATTTCTACTGCTAACTTAATTTTCTCATGTATGTACTGAGATTCTTTCTTTAATATTTAAATTTAATAAGGAAATGAAAGATATACATGTATCTATAAATGGAACTAAACACAAAAATTTAACCGACGCTGATGATATACAATCATATCTGAAGGATCGACTAATCGCATCTCATCTGAAAAGAAGGGAGGAGATCTCCAACAAGACCCCGTTGCAACATCAACAGTAAAACACCAAAACACCCGATGCAAAAACACAAAAGACGAGTACAGCACGAGACGGAAAAGAGACACACGACATTTAAACATCAAACACAAAAGACTACACATAAACCGACGAGACCAATGGGTAACCGGTGCCGACTTTGGACGGCCATCTGTCACGCAAGTAGCAAATGGTGTGGTTATCCTGGATTACGTGCGCACAACCCTCTCACTTCTCCAGTTACCCAGAGGTCTCGAAGAACGTACAATTGTGGTGTAAAACAACCTCCTCACTGTAAGATGACATCACACAAACAAGACCGCGAAACGCAGAGGCCCCAGAGACACAGATGAATATGTAAATGGATATAAAAAGAGGGCATGCGTAATACTGTCCGTGCTCTACCGGCTGTAGCGAGCTCATGTATGTAATCACCCGAGGAGTCCGACTGACATTCAGAGAGGACAGGTGGTCGGGGCCCTGTCTTCTCTAAAGAGGTTTGGACAGGGCCCGTCATGGAGTCCCGTCGTCACAGTCAGTCAGAGTGCAAGTCTCAAGGATGCGCTTGTACAAGACTGTAGATTGGTCAAGTACCAAGCCTAGTGTCCGTCTGGTGACATTAGGATCATATCCACGGTATAAAAGGCGTTTGATGATTCTGACGCATTTTCGATGGTTATGCTGCCTACCTTTGATCCTTTTTATTTTGTTTATCATATCACCATAAAAGACAGGCTGTGTAATACCCATAGTAATGTACTCTGTTGCATGTATAGATCCGAATTTTAAAAGAAGTTGACTGTATTTTTTGTAAAATTTCCAGAAAGTCTTAACTAGTTTATGAAAGCGGAAACCTTGACCTAAAAGTTTTTTGGTAATTTGTAAATTTCTACTGTGAAAATCCAAAATATCAGTACATGCTCTAGCGTACCGGATGAGCTGTGATATGTAAATGCCGTATGACGGTAATCTTTGAACATCACCGTCAAGCCAAGGGAAATTTACTATGTTGAATCCAAAATCATCCCTTTTGTCATATACACTTGTATGAATCTTTCCGTTTACAATTTTGATATTTAGGTCCAAAAAGGGTGTTTCTGTATCTGAAATGAGTTAAAGAAGATCCTGACGATAATCTCAACAGCTGAAAATCACTTTGAAGCGTCACTGATGAGAATTTACTATCCAAAACACGTGTCTGTCGCATGAATATTGGTTTTAAATTTTCGTCGAGAAGGTAAAGAGTTGGAGCACTTCCGTATTATAATTATAAACACTAAAATTTCTTGTTGCAGTGTAGAGCAGTTAAACTCGTTACCTGGGACGGACTTGATGTTTGAAGCGTATTGAATTACTCTATCGCCTGAATTAAGCTTCCTTTTTGGTCCTTTATCAATTTGACATCATAATTATATATTATTTTGCCCTTTCGGAAACTTGTCATTTCATCCAAAAATTACATCGAAATTAAAGGAGGTTAACATCTGAGCATCATCCCTCCAATGCTATTTTGTCATCGACTTTATTAAGCTCTGCAAAAGAATCGACCCTGCAGGAAATTTGGAGTCGCACTCTCTCTGCAAAGTGATAGCGCAAATTTAAATTAAAAAAATAATAAACAAGAGAACGCTTCTAAAATGAATATTGGCTGTGCCTGAACATCACTTTGACTGGAAGCATCACTGATGAGGATTTATCATCCGAAACACGTGTCTGGTGCATTAAAATGTGTTTGAAATTTTCTTTAAAAAGGCAAAGAGCTGGAACACTTCCGTATTATTATACAATATACATCTTGAACTCAATCGCTCCAGCTGGCAGATATATCTATTTACATAATATTATTCGTCTATGTGTAACTTGGGACCCCGATGTTTTGCTGTTATGTTCATCATAAAGTTAAGTGTTTATTATACACAACAAAATGTACGTTATTCGAGACCACTGGATAACCCAAAAAGTGGGAGGGTTATGCGAACGTAATCCGGATTAGCACACCATTTGCCTCGAACGTGGCAGACAGCCGTCATTTAAGTCGGCATCGATTTTTTTTTTTGGTGTCGTTAGTTTATGTGTAGTCTTTTGTATCTGATGTTTTGATGTCGTGTTTGGTGTTCATTGTCTCTTTTGAATCTCGCTGGTTTGCTGTGGGAAATGCATCCGAGTCTTGTTGGAGATCCCCTCTGAATGTATCAAAAACACATAATTTTGACATGGAGTAAGAGACGATGTATCTGATGAATTCGAGTTCTGTTAGACAACTTATATAAATCTCACATTTCTATGTGAATTAATCAAAAATTGATTTCGGACAAATTATGAAAAATTGGTGAAAATAAAATCTCTGATCAAAGAATGGCGCAAAGGGCGCATTACACTCCTTTAGGTGGGTTTTGTGTTATGAAAATAATATTAAATTTCTCAACTTACTCATTTGTTTTTTCCACTTTCTAATCCCAGCAAGAAACTTATGACAGACAAACATAGCGTTCTTCATAATTACTTATGGAATTCAAATACTAATCAAGTTAAACATTACGTAGTTACTCAATCATTCGAAGACAGAGGATAAGAGGAATTCAAATGATCGATTTATACAGCTTTACTAAAGAACTTCAAACCTTGAATAGATGCTTCTTTCATATCGATTCCGCTAATTGGATGGAATTATCAATTCAATTCAATGATTTATTCTCATCACCGATATATAAATGTATAGAGAAGTACAAATATCCAAACTAATACAACTACAGACAGTGTCCAGAAAATAGAGAGAGAGAGAGAGAGAGAGAGAGAGAGAGAGAGAGAGAGAGAGAGAGAATATGTACCTTGTATATTGAATATGGAGGACCAATAACAATTAAACAAGTAAAGTATTGATATACAATTTGCAGTTGTTTTTTTTAAGTAATCATGTTTGTTTTATTGGAATAAGTTTCTGAATTTGATGATATTAACGTTTGTTCTGCTTTCTATATTAATAAAACGGTTTCTATACATGCGTATGAAAGGACATACTGAAATGTAGTGAAATTCGTCACTTAAATCGTTTTTATCACAAAAATAACATTTTCTTTCAATTCTTTCAATGTTATGTCATCTGCAAATTTCTATGGGTTTATCTATGGTTACAAGTTCTAAAACGGCAAAAATTATCCTATCTTTGGTACCTAATTTATCTAGATAATCTTCAAAGCCAAAAGTCTCTTTGAATAATCTCTAGTTATAAGTCCCTTCGGTGAATTTGAAACATCAGGTACCCAAGTCTGTTGAAATTGGTCAAACAACTTAAGTTTAACACATTCTTTTAACCAGACTAGGTTTTTATTTATAGGGTTTTGAGATATGAAAATATTACTGTATACTGGTGAATCTAGAGCATTTTTATATATAGTATCCATTTAGAGCTATATTCATTTAAAAAGTATTTATTATATTGCAAATTATATAATTTGAATTTTTTTTTTTGATAATTTGTTATCGCTCTGTGATAATGTTCTTGACCAGTATCTAACATTCTACATTTATACATGTATATATTTTTAATCGATAGGCTCCTCACTCTCCATACACCATATAGTTTGGTGGGTTTTTTTAGACACAATAACGATTTTCAAAATTTGAGGTGGACTCTTTCAATAAGATCATTATTAACATGACCAATATTTCACAGTCATACAGCAGAATTGGTGTTACTTTTAATGGAACACTTCATATTGACAGCTTATGGACAAGTTATGTATACGACCCTTCCTTGGAATTCATACATTGCCCGGGTACCAAGTTGGTGCTCTAATGTGAGTGCTGTTGAGATTATCGTCAGGAAAAGACTACTCCTAGGTAATTCAATTCTTTCACAACCTCCAAATTTTGATTATCAAATTTCAATTTACATTATGGCATTCTGCCATTTGAAATAAAAAAAAATCATTACTTTTGTTTTATTGATGTTTACTTTGAGCTTCCATATTCTACATATTCACAGAACCAATCAAGTCGTTTTTATAAGTCAGCTTCAGATTCTGCCATGAAGGCTGTATCATCTGCATATAGCAGTATTAACAATTTTATGTGCATGAATAGTATATCTTCAAGTACTTTGCTAATTGTAGAGAGATCTGTAATGTTTTTGTCAATGACAAAATTATCTAAGTCATTCATGTAGCAAATAAAAAGGGGACAGATTTTCGCCTTGTCTGGGTCCATTATTACATGTAAAATATTCAGATATTTGACCTTGAAAAGAAATCCTTGATTTTATATTTTCATACATGCTAAGAAAAACTTTGAAAATATTTCCGTTTATATTATATGTTTTAAAAAAGCTTATGCCACATTGCTTGTGCAAAATGATTTTCTTTTTTACTCTTTTTATCTGTCAATAAGTGAACTGTGGACAAAGATGTTGTCTATTGTGCAGTAACCTTTCCGAAATCCTGCTTGATTTTCGCAAATTATATCAAATTCATCAGATAGTTTATTCAGTCTGTTATTGAAAATGTGAAGAGTATACAAATACAACTTAATATTGTAATTGGCCTGTAGTTTTTAGGATCATTTTGGGTTCTTTTTTGTTAATAAATTGGAATGATATTTCCTTTAAACCATTCATCAGGAAGATTGCCACTATCTGATATAATGTTGAATATTTATACATATGAACTTATTGCTTTATCTGCGGAGTATTTCATGTATTCATTCATTATTTTATCATCTGAACAAGCCTTTAAGTTAATGTTTCGTAATTCTTTGATAGCTTCCCTGATTTTCATCATTCGTTTTTATTTCTGCATTTATAATTTCGTCTTCACGTTCATCTTCATTCACGTCAACATACATGTATGGGAAATCTCCTTCACCATAATCTACTTCATTTAATTCTTAAAAATATTCGAATAGAGTGTTAATATAATAAAAGCATATCAGACCTCCCTCCTTCCAGAATGATCAGTGACATTCTAAATTGTGATTGAATGGCTGTAATCATCACCAAACAAGACTTACCTGATGTGTACATCAATATGTACATCGAGACAATCACCGAATTTGACAAGTTTCAATGGAGCTGTTGCGACGGGTGTTGCATGCAATCAGGAGACGCTGACTCTCCCCGGGCACCCGGTCTCACTTCGGAATGTTATTCATTCCGAGGTTCGCAACCGTTCCTATTGAAAATCTAATGATTTTGCCTTGCCATTTCATGGTAGTATAATTCTGGTTGGACACGTGCACATTTTTCGAGAATAGCTTTATATCTTAGCAAAACACAGTGAAATGAGAAAAGAAATGAAAAAAGAAAAAGTCTATGGACAAACAGACAGCTCTGAACAATTTCCATAGAGTCCAGTGTAAGAACGGAATCTACTGTAGGTGGCGCTATAGACTACATGCTCGTGCTGTATTAATTGAAAAGGCGTCCCCATACACTAAAGTAGCCTAAGTAAGAAGTTTTAGCTTTTATTCATTTGAAAGGTATACTGAGTATATTGTTTCCATTGTAAGTTGTCATTATGATTTGAAGAGAACATTCTTGATTTTTAAATTGGGGGGGGGGGGTTAAATATTTTTTTTTTTTTTTTTTGCTTTGAATATTACAGTTTTCTAAAATTAAAAGTGAGTGTTTGTCACAGTTCAAGCATCGTTGTAGTGTACATGTTTTACATTTTCGAATTCACCTTTTAAGCTGCACCGCATATTTCACAAAAAAAAGTTGAGCAAGTTCCCAGTGTCTTTGTCGGACAGATTAACAACAGCTGCCAAGGTTTATTTTTTGTGACGTTCTTCTGCCTCCCCTTTGAAACGCTACACATAGTTTCATAAGTTTTTCTCTTCTTCTTTATCAGAAAATTTAAGAATTTTCCAGCTTTGGATAAAGGCATTAGTATTGTAAGATGAATAATGGCAAAGCCCTAGAGGCGAAGCGAAGTCATTTTCGATATATATACATGTAATATATATATCGTATAAGTTAGCGTATGTTGGGAGGGGGGCAATATTTTTTGCATATATTTTGTATTCAATACTGACAATAGCCACAACGTTACTTAGTAACAGGCGCAGGCTAGCACTTGAAATTTTTCTATAGATAACAGTTTGATTTAATGAAAGAATTCAAAAGCAAACATTTTGAACTGCTTATTCTGCTCGTCGGTCGAAAAAGCAAAACCTGTACTAGTTCCATCTTCTTTTTTTTTTTTTTTTTTTTGCAGCATGGAGCAATTAAACTCGTTCCCTGCGATTGAATGTTTAAAGTGTAATAATTACTTCTTTACATGTCTGCCGCTTGATAGAAGCTTTGTTTTGGCCCTTTATGAATTTGACATCATATATTATTTTGCTATTTCGGAAGCTTGTCATTTCATTAAAAAATATCATCGAAATTACAGGAGGTTAACATTGTAGTACTATCCCTCCATGGCCACATATTTCCTTTTAAATAGAACTAGAGTGCGTCTCCAAAATAGATTTGTCTGTGTTTCAAAACCACTTGCTCATTAATAAAATTTATTATAATTAATAAGTGATTAGTATTTACTATCCGAAACAGATGTCTGCTGCATTAAAATTGGGTTGACTTACTAGTTATCACTGGTGCCTAATTTTATGCATATTTGCTGTTTAAATTGCCAAGCCTTGTAAGCTCATTTGATTTCTCTTTTATGAATGGAAAATAAAATTTGAATAAAAACACACTCCATGTTAAATGTGATGAAGTTCATTTTACTTTCTGCTTATAAAGACGATATTGATATAGAGGTAGATTTAAAAACGAAGTGGTACATATCACAACGAAGGGCAAAAAAAGTCCAAGAATATATTTTAATATTCGATAGACTGAAATCCATGAAAGGCACTATATACATTTGTAAGTTCACGTTTTGATTGTAACGTTGATAAAGTTACATAAATACCTTGTCATATCACCAGCTCTAAGTCTTTTATGTTTCGTTGACCTTGTTTATACATTGAGACGACATTTTGGGAATTCAATACACGTACATGTTTGTCCGTCATAATGTATGTTTTGCTTTTATGTTACAGAAAAATCTGCTCTGGAACTTGTAGATAACTTGGTCCTTTTTTTACTTTCGGCGAAAGAAGGCGATAGCTTTGAAGCAAACAACATCCGTAAGTGCTCCCCTAAATGAGCTAGAGCTCAAAACATACAAGAAAAAGTTGATAGCGTAGTTGATCTGCTCCAGAATTTGGGAAACTTCCCGAAATATCATGAATCCGAGGCTTGACCGACCAAAGGCATTGAGGCGCAGTACAAAGGCGCTCATGTGTAGACAGGTTACTGGGACAATAAGTAGAATGTATGCCACCATGACACCCAACAACATAGCTGTGGTCTTTGTCTCTGCTTTCTTGTTGGTTTTATTTGTCATCTTTCGCATAGCTTTGGCTCTCACCACGAGCTTTATGATAATCATTGGAGTAATCACCAGTAATATGGCTATAGGTATCATAGAGTAGATGGCAAGGCCTGTGGTGATGAATCTTCCGAAACGTTGGACCTCGTATGCGTCCTTCTTGTCGTAGACGTCGGGGTGGCATACCTTTCCATCGACGATCTGAGAGGCATAGCTCCATACAGACGTGTACGTACCGATGACAAGGTACACGACAGCAATCCCCACCAGGGCAACGGTCCTTGTGAAAATCGACTTCAGTTTCATCGGGAACCATACTGCAACGAATCTCTCTAGACAGAGGAATACGACAAACCAGGATGACGTCATCTTGGCCGTCTTGAAAATGACGAAAAAGGCCTTGCATCCTACGTCAGTGAGAGCTCGCAAGTCCATGCCAAGGATATTGATGACGAACAGTTTGTTGAAAGGTTGAGTTAGAAGAAGTACCGAATCTGATAGTGAAAGCGCTGTCAGGAATAGCCTGGACGTCTGATTGGCAAACCTCTTGGTGTTCATCGCTAGAATGGTCAGGGTGTTCCCGGTCAGACCTAAAACCAGGAAGACGGGTAAGATGACGTAGTTGACGTAATTCAGGACGACGATAACAGGATGCACCGTCTCCGCGACATCGTCTCCCTCAGTCATGGAGAAGTTACAACTTCCGGTGCAGTTTTCCAGTATTGAACTGGGAACTGATGACTCAGTCACATTCATACCTGTAATATAATTGATTCATTAATAAACGTTAGAAAAAAGAAGAAATCCAAAATTTCAGTTCATATAAAATATTTAACCGTCCGAAAGATATATAGAGTAAATGTAGAATAAGTACCTGTCGCTTCAATTCCAGGACCTCCAAATATTACATCCGGAGAAGATTACAATATATATAGGAAAGCATACATAACACATAAACAAAGACGGTTCTCTGATTTGACACTAGCGAAAGCTCATTAGGCTCTTGGACCTATCATAATTATCGTCTTTAATGTCCATTCTTCTCATTTACTTGGGCGTATTGCAAATCTATGGACTCAAGGTCTTCAATGATAAAGGATTCTTCTATATGTCTGTCCATATAAGGGGAAAAATGCTCTAATGAACTCATTTTATGAAATCGTGAGAACGGATGTTGGCGGCTTTCGTCAATCGAATGGCAAAAATTGATTGGATATTGATTCATTAATAATAATTATGAAAATCATGGAAAATTTGAGTTGTTATTCAGGTATGACAAACTTCTATGAAATAATTGACAAAATCGTAAGATATCAACACCTCATCGCCAGAGGCAACAAGATGGACACATCAACTATTAAGTTGACATGATTTACTTAAGCTTCATTTTCAATCCCACTTACTTGAATAGAACCTTTAACTTGCATTATATGTACAACATTATTCATTTGATATTTGCACTTTACTTATTAATGCAGCGCGTTATTTAGCAGTGTAACCAATACAATACAATACAATACATTCCAATACAATACATTCCAATACGATACCTTCAGTACTTGCACTGAACTCTGGAAATTGTTCATCAGATAAAGTTTCTATAGTGCTTTGTTATTTTCCCAGTCTATTTTCCGAGTTTTCAGTTTTTCTTAAGAAAGTTATTTTTAGGTTTTTTTTCAAGAACTTGTAAGAAGTTTGCATGAATTTGATTTTGCTTCTAAAAAGGCTTATGAACAGGTCTCAAGACAGATTTTTTTGTTCTGTATCATTCTGTTCCCCAACAGAGCTTCGCATCGCCCGGTATAAAACCTAGTAACCTTATATCATCCCTTACCAGGTCACCAGATTACTAGGTAACAAATAATACTACACCGATGCAAAATACAAGTCTAGTCCTAGATCTTTGTAAAAGACAAAAAAATGTCAACAAAGCAGTTTGAGATTTCCTTGCTCTCGTACTTGACAGCATCAAGATGACGTGTTGCTAACATGCAGGAAATGTTAAATATGATATGCGTGGTCTTGCTCTAAAGTTTATTATCAGAATTTTATGTTTATTTCATGATATTATTATAGTTTTTAATCTTTTTGTGACGAAAATTGAGATGAAAATTTATCCTCAAAAAGACATCAGCTTGGTTATAAACTCAGGGACATAATTTTATATTTCGTTTTTCAATAGAAAATTGAGAAATAGATACAAACACAGTCAATAGTGATGGTTTTATATGGAGCGTCAGAAATTTACACACAATTGTTTGTTTTTAGTTCTCGACTATCGCAATATGGAATATAAAATTTATATTGTATGGAGGGTCCCATGCTAAATCCTATAGACACACATCGAAACCCCAAATTTGGCAACAAACTGAGGGGATAAACAAGTTACCATGTACAAATAAGGCGTACAAAGACACAACTGACGAAGTATGTACAACTAAACATTCAGAAACGAGACCAATGGACAACCAGTGCTACATTTTCTATTATGCTCATTTGCTACCTTTGAAACAAATCGAATCGTTATCAGATGAGGACAACATAGCAGTAACCCAAGGAGAAAGTTTCTCATCATATTATAAGTTAAAGAAGATCCTGACGACAATCTCAACAACACTCACAATAGAGCACCAAATTGAGCATCGACGGACCCCTAGCAAGTTTGAGGTAGGACCAGGTGTCCGGAGGAGTAAGCATCCCCTGTTGGCTAGCCGCACCGCTGTCGATGTTCATGCACAAAAATGAAAACAATATATAAAATACATGCACTGTCTGAGGTTACGTCTATATAGAAAGTGCTATGGCGACCATGTCAGGGAAAATATTTCAAAACACTGTCAAGATCGGCGACATACTAAATGACATTTAGTAACTTCAAATGTCCATCCACTAAGTACAATCAATCTTCTCTTTGTAAAAGTGATTCCTTTTTGGAGTTTCACTGTGAAAGCTGGGTTCGACAATTAACCATACACTAGTGAAAGGGAACTGTACTGATGTTTTGGATTATCATAGTAGTAAGATAACAAAGATTTTTTGGTTAAGGTTATTGCTTTCACAAACTAGTAAAGACTTTCTGGAAATTTTACAAAAATATTGTCAACCTCTTTTGAAATTCGGACCCAAACAAGCAACAGAATATATCACTTTGGGAATTTAACAACCTTCATTTTATAGTGACATGATTAACAAAATAAGAAGGATCAAAGGTAGACAGAATTACCATCAAAATTGTATTAGAATCATCAACCGCCTTTCATGCCGTGGATAGGATCCTTCTGTCGCCAGGCGGACATTTGGCTTGGTATTGGACCATTCTGCAGCCTTGTACCAGCGCATTCTGAATAATTCAAACAATGCAAAAAGATCTGATTAAAAGTCTTAATCCTTTACGTATGCAAACCATTACAATACCAAAGAAGAAGAGAAAATAAAGATTTGCAGTAATAACATTGAAGACATAGACAGAAAATTGGAAGAGATTTACCCAAATGAAGCAATGGCGATCTGCAAAATAGGTAAAAGTGCTCATGAGACGCAAAATATTGGAGTAAGGGGTCCGTGTAAAGACTCAAAACAAGACGAGCACACTGCCTTATACAAGACCACTGCAGGTATCTTAAAGCTGAGGTCCTACATCTTAAACTGCGATGAAATAGTAATTTTTTGGGGGAACGGAGATTTTTAGAGTCTGTATCTAACAATCTCCGTCCCAAAGAAAATTACCACTTCATTGCAGTTTAAGATGTAGGACCTCAGCTTTAGTTGACACTCGATGAGAAGAACGCTCATGATAGGCACACAGTGTGGTTAATTATGGCGTTTTTGTTTCTCATTTAACACGATGCGCCATGCAATGTTCCAAAAAAGAGGCATTCTTCGTTAGAGCCAGACGGCTTGCAAGTAAGCTACTTGTTCAAGTTATATTACACAACGGCTGAAATCATCATTAAGGAAGTTCTTCGGTCGCTACGGGGATATTATGAAAGTATATCAGATCCCTCTTTCCAGACTGATCAGTGACATTCTTGATTGCGATTGAATGGCTGTCAACATCACCAAACAAGACATATTTACCTGATCTGTACATCAATGTGTACATCGAGACAATCACCGAATATACAAGTAGTACAGGAACGCTTTTGTACGAAAACAGTTTTATGCGATTTCCGAAGCGAGAGATTTACATGTGTCAATTAAATATTCATCTAGAAGGTATACCGCTTAAGATTCAGTATAGAATATTTCCTTAAGACTGATACTTTATAGATAGACTTCGTGATTTAAATGAATGAGTTAAAGAAGATCCTGACGATCATCTCAACATCACTCACAATAGAGCACAAAAGTGATCATCGACGGACCCCCAGCAAGCCAGAGGTGGGACCAGGTGCCGGGAGGAGTAAGCATCCCCTGTTGGCTAGCCGCACCCGCCGTCGATGATCATGCATGAAAATGAAAACATATGAAAAACATGAACTGCATTGACTGAGGCCTTTTCTATGTAGAAAGTGCTACGATTAGACTGTAGTGAAATTGCAACTTAAAGAACATAATCAATGGAATACAGTGGAATTCTATCGTTTAATTGTGACTTTTGAGTCCCTAGGTATCTCCACTATAACAAGTTCCATATTTAAAGAAAGATCACATAAACTAGTACTTCGTGAACACAAACTTGATCGTATATTTATAGAAATAAAGCTTAGATAATGAAAAATTATTAAACACGAACTGTGCGTTTTTATGCAGCCACTGTAAGAGTTCTGTACTTATCGTATTTTATTGGCACCTTACATACCAGTAAATCTTCCTTAACTTCATTATAGTGGGTATAAACAACATAATTATAACACTGGAGGATATACTTATAGGATTTCGGTAATTCTAGTCAATAAAATTCGAATTCAAATTCAAGTTACTGGTCGTGAACAGGAGTTTTCCTACACTGTGACTAGTACATAGTCGACTACCAAGTGATCCCGTGTCCGATACGATAGACCCTTGTCATCAAAACGAAGTCGGACTAGTGTAGTGGATAGTGAGCCGGACTCGTGATCGCCAGGCGATATGTGTCGTAGGTAGTGGGTTCAAATCCCAGTCTGAGAAAAATAGATAACTAGGGTAGCTTGTTATATGCATGTTTTTCATTGTGCCTTGTACTTACTGTTAAACCCCTCGCGGGGATCTTTTTACGAGCTCCAAATGGCTAAGGGCATAAGTGTGACACAAATGAGTTTTTTGGGGTTTTTTTTATTGTTATAAAGATGTTTATTCTGCTTTATCTGCCAATAAAAAAACATATTTTTCATGTAAATGACTTAATTTGGATTTGGAATATCTTTCACATTCGTACGTAGATTTTTTTTTTAGATGAGGGCTTTTTGGGAAGATAACTAAATCCAAAGTGAGGTTTTTCCAGTCATTAAGGTCATATTATTCGACTCCTTCTGATTTACACCACGATGAGACAACTCGAACAACAAGAGAAGTCAAGGATAGTTAATATATAACTATTTTGTTATTGTTTCAAAAATTGAATGTAATCTCTTGGTAACTTAAGTTCCCTAATTCTTCGCGGTATTTAATAAAATCTATCTTAGATTGAATTTTGCGCTTAGGTCCCTTTTTAGAAGATCACGGAGCAGCTGTCACATTTTGTGTAGTTAAAAACGAAATTTCGTACAGGGATCTCCAACCAGACCCTGCTGCAGTACCAACAGCAAAACACCCGATGCGAAAACACAACGAAGTACACAGCAAGAGGCGAAAGAATGTGCCAGATTCACAAAATATCTTCAAATTTCCGAGTAAAATTCCCAATTCATACTCTTTATTGAACCAGGAAAAGTTTTGTTCAAGTTTATCGAAAATGGAAAACATATCTTATAGATTAGTGTGTACTCATTTTCTTCAATTGTGTTTGGAACGTTTTTATCTAACATACGGTTGATCATTTTTGTGCTAATACAAAATTATTATATCGCCTTTATCCACATTTTTTTCTGCTTTTTTTCATTTTTTTTTTTTGTATATATATTTTTTAAGGTGAAATATGAACACATCGTTCTTAAGCCATCTAATTTTCCTACCAATACACAAGAACTGTATCACTAATCATCTAATGTTAAAGATGTCCATAGAAAAAAAAGAAAGGAAGAACTTAATGATGTCTGAAATAATTATCCAAAATGATTAAGCAAGAATTACTGGTTTTTGCTCATTATCTATTGGACAAAAACAGGTGGCAAATAATGATAAACACATTACACAATAAAGTCTGTCAGCTATTAGAAACAGTCTTTGAAATAAAATTGAAAAGCATATAGGACAATGCTAACCATAAATTCATTAAAAAAATCTACGATCTTCATTATTATCTTCCTCCATATGATACAGGACATTATAGATGTAACATCACCCAATATCGTCGCTATTGTCATCTTTCACACTCATTTGTACACATATAATAAAGGAAGAAAAGGCGTGCGAGATTTGGCAGCTCATTCAAAACTGTCGTAGGGGTTTTTCAGACGGATTTCTCACATCGATATCATTATAATAATCACCTCTTATTAATTAATTGTAATATGTTGCTGAAGTGCTGATTTTTCTTTGTATCATAATGTTGACTCATTGTTTTTTTCTTATTTCTTTAGAAAAAATATGACAAGCTATCTTCCAATTATGAATATTTATAAACGGGGTCATATATAAGATTACTAAACATGTAGTTACCATTGTCAGACATACAGAGCTATTAAATGTAAGTATTATTTATATTCGAAACTTTTGTGTTTTTTTATCTAAGAAATTCACAAAACTAAATGCTTCTTCTTCCTCGATGTCAGTTGTTCTTTGACTTGAGAGAAACAAAAGTTTGTATGTACAAGGAGAAATGGCGGGAAATTTTTCGAAAACAACGAATTTAGTTTGCATCAATAAATGATTATGAAGAAAATTACTCTATATCTGTATCCCTTTCTTTTAAGAAATTTATTTCGATTTGCATCATAACGCCTCAGTAGAAGAATTTCTTTTCCTTTGTTTTTCTCCTTTTAATGAGACATTTTATTCAAAACTTTCTATTTTTCCTTTCTCATAGATGGCACTTTCAAATATCACAGAAACTCCGAATGAATTCGTCACCGGCAATATCTCGATTAGTTGCAACGAAAAGGTATGTGACTTTGCAGACGACAGTGCCCCCAAACCAACAGATGTCTACGACAGAGTACTTGATGGATTAGAAATCGTTAATTTTATCTTGCTACCTACCGTTCTCCTGTTTGGTATATCTGGAAACATCCTGACGGTCATCATCATGAGCAGCAGCAAATTCAAACATCTGACATCCAGAATATTCCTCATTGCTTTGGCCATATCGGACACCATCCTCTTAGTCACACAGCCTTTCAACAAAATGTTCGTCATGAAGCTGCTTGGTCGCGACATCCGGGCACTGTCACAGATCGGCTGCAAGATTTTCTTTCTTTTCTTCCGCACCGGTAAGATGACGTCGTCGTGGTTTGTTGTATTCCTGTGCCTGGAGAGGTTTGTCGCTGTCTGGTTTCCCCTGAAAGCCAAAATAATCTGGAGGAAAGAAGTTGCTCTTGCTGCAATCTGCCTTATCTACGTCATCATAACCTCGTTCAATGCTGTCTGGACGTACTCCTCAAAGGTTCTAGACGATGGATTCTGTTACCCTGATTACTTTGACAAGAGCATCCCAAGCGAAGTCCAATGGTACAAAAACATGCTGACAGCTGGGTCAAGTTTGTATTCTTTGATTCCAATTTGTATCTTGGTAACCTTCACCCCTCTCATCCTATACAAATTATCTCAGCACAGACGAACGAGGATGAAGATGACAGGTTCTAGTCAACAAAAGTCCAAGTCTGCACAATCCACAAAAACCACCGCTATGTTGATAGGAGTAATGATAGCCTATTTCATATTGGTAACGCCGATCACGGTCCTTCATAACATAGCGTTTTACATCGGGGTCAAAGCTTTTGGCAACAATACCAAAGGATTTCTTATCTATCGAGACGTAGCTCAGATTCTGGAACAAATCAACTATAGCATTAATTTCATCTTGTATGTTGTCGCAAGTCAGCAGTTTCGGGCTGGGTTGGTATCCATTTTGAGGTTTGACAAATGCCAAGCAGCCCTGTCAAGAATAACATCATCTCAGACAAAGGAAACCAGAGCTAAGAAGACAACAAATAAGGACAACAACGACGACGATGATAAAAAGGATGACAAAAATGATGACAAACCCAGAGAGGAAAATATTGAAATTGTAAATGTTGAACCAAACACCGGAAGCCCTAGTGACGGAATGGATCAAACTGAAAAGGAGGAGAAGATAGACGATGATGATAAAAATGACGAGAAAGGTGAGAACTCTCCCAAAAACGAAAACAAATGAATTCGATGATACTGAACCAAACGCAGAAATTCCTAGTAATTGTATGAATTAAACAGGAAAGGAGGAAGCGAAATTGTGAAATGAATTCAAATACTAAATTATGCCTACACGTGTTACCATTGACATGTTGATTTAGAATGTTACAATTATATGTCTTTCAATAAACTTAATTTTCTATGTACTTTACCCTTCAAATTATCATTCAAGACTGTCATTCAGTTATATTCATTTGTGCTAGAAGTTAAAGTACCATTGTATTCTTCACTAATGTTAATTGCTTTTGTAGTACAGAGATGTGCTACTAATATTTTGACCAAACAAAACCGTTTTACATTAGGAAAATAATTGCATATTATGAAAATGCACAAAGAAAAAAATTGATAAAGTTCTTTAAAAATCTGTGGAATATACAGATTTTGGAGAAAAATGATAATTAATTCTGAAATAAATGGATACCTAAATCAAACATATTTACGTTGCGCTTATTTATGCATCTTTAAACATACATCAATCTCTGTGATTAAATGATTTGTTGTATATCCAACACATTTGGATATTTTGAGATACTTGTTTTTATTTCTATGATTGTCCTCACCGAAAAACTTGTTAATGTTGTTAATTTATTATTTTCTTAATTTGTTACATTTTTTTTTCATAACGAACAAGAAATGGTTAAAAAAAATACGGAATGCAATTGATTTGAAATGGTTTCAAAGTCCGGAATAGACCTGTCTCATCATTTCGCAAAATGCGGTTATTATATTAAAGAATCAATTTTGTTTTTGTGTTCTGGTCAGCTAATGAGGTCTGTATCCAGATGTTGGTGAACTTGAAAAAAAAATCAAAAGTATAAACATACATGTATACACCCTGACCACAAATATAAACTATGAAGAGAGGGGACTAAACATATAAAGACTCTGATCACAGAAGAAATACACAATGTCTATACTGAATTTGGCTTTAGAAATTTGCCTTTTTATTTTTATTTATTTACATTTGTATGAACACATTGTATACTATGGGAGGATTTTGTACATGCACAAATGTAAAAATAATGAATTTACGCATTTTCAACTTATTCGAAAATTTCTGTAATCAAAATTTCTTGAAATTTCTATAACGTGGGTCCTGTAGCATCTTATTCCACCCATCCTGCTACGTCTTTCGGTACACTTTTGACATAATAACTTTCAAAGGCTTTGACCACAATACATTGTTTAGATTGAGGATCACTGACGAGGGTTAGGTACCCGAAACATGCATGTCTGGTCCATGCTGTTAATTCATCTGCCTTTAAATGATGCTATTGAATTTGAAGACGTGTAACGTCTGTCCTTAGCTGGCTCTTTGGCATACATTTAGGTCATGTTTAGAAATATTCAATATCATCCTCTCTTTTGACCTCGAGCATAGTTGGTGATACATTATTTGTTGAAATTATGCACTAAATTATAACGATATGACATATATTTCAAAATATTGCATCTAATATGAAGATACGCATTTTGCTTTATCAAGCGAAATACTTAAGACACTAAACAACGAAAGAAAATATTAAGACTGAAATAATCAAGGACATGGATTACAGAAGTCAATTACAGAATTAATTACAAGTTACAGAATTAGTACTGAAATTATAAAAGGACATGGGTTACAGAAGAAAATCCACATCGCGCGACAATCAACGAACGTAAATACAAATGAAAAAAATGATAATATGCATGCAGTAATGACCAGAAAGTCACTTATCATAAGTACTGTAATGACCAACAGGCGTTAAGAAATATTTCAAGAATAAACACAAACACAAAAAAAACAATATAAAAAAAACATTGATTATACGAATAACACAAAAACCGACCGAACCAACTTATGGACACTGACTTCAAAAGGGAGTACATATAACGAAAAGAGCAATAAGTATGGCACAAACGCGTGACCTGGGACGATCCAAGATAAAGACAGTAATCATTTAATGCACCATATGTTCATTTCAACAAATACTGAATAATATTTAATTCATGCCAAATAATAAGTTATGGAATAATTATACTTAAGGGAGAAAATCTGTTTGTATAATTCAGTAACAGCAAAAATAGAAGGAACAGATCTCTAACCACACAGAAGGAATTAGATATTGTTACTTGAAGAAAAAACATTAATTATGTTTTCCCCTCCCTGCCAAGACTTACCTTAGGGCAATGTAATGTAAAATGAGCAACAAAATTACTTAAATATGAATGTGATTGGATATAACATATAAAATTTCAATTAAAAGTACAAGTAACCTTGACCTTGATCACATGACCTTTCAAATTGTTATATCAGTTCAGATATCTGTCTCTTCAACGCATTCAAAATTTTCTGGTACTTAATTGCTTGAAATTTCTCAAACGTGGGTCCTGAAGCATCCTATCCCATCCTGCTACATCTTTCGGTACATTTTTGACATACTTTTCACCCTCTTTGGCCATATTACATTGTTTAGATTGAGGATCATTGACGAGGGTTGAGTACCCGAACGTGCGTGTCTGGTCCATGCTGTAAATTTATCCGTTTATAAATGATGCTATTGAATTTGAAGACGTTTAACATTTTACATATGTTTCTTTCCATAAGAGTAAAGAAAAATATCTTCACCAAATGACTCACGATTCTAATGTGTAAATTCATATTTATTGTCACCACAAAGAGTTATTTCCTTGATCTATCAACCCTATTACTCCCATAACTAGTTCATTTTCTTGATTTAAGGTAACTATACATCAAAGGAAATGAACATTGACGTCAAGCCAAAGCCGTACTCTGGTATTCATTTTGATACTGTGTCAAACACAATTCATTTGGAATATTAAAAAGGAAAATCTACTTTTGCTCAGGGATCAAAAACAGAGGAGGGGATCTGCAACACCACTAGGTTGCAGCACCCAGGGTCGCGAAATATGAAAACAAAGACGAGTAGTCGAATATTATGACTATGGTAATCATATTTCAGACGGAATATATAACTATTCCGTTAATATTGAAAGGAGAAATCAGTATCAAGCAATATGTACATTTTACAGTATTATTGATCGAAACGAGCTGGAAACATTGTTGTCGGACATATAATTATGGACAAAGAGACAACACACTTATTAAGTATTATTATCATCCCCTTGCTCACATTGCACACTGCCAGCCGTGACGATGGGACTCATTGCACATGTTTTGAAGTGCTATAGATTTAACTCTCTCCTTGTTAGTTTGTAATTTTACATTAGTTTTAAATATCAAACATATAGAATGTTAATGGTGATTGTTAATAATATTTGTTGTCTTATTCTAGTGTTCGCTGTGTTTCTGTTTTGTTGTGGCAATTTCTACAACGTATTATCATGTTTGGCGGCCCGGTCTTAGGGATCAAAGAAATTGCGTTTATCAATTATAGTGTACATCTATTTCTTTATCGAATTAATTCAGGTCGGTGCTACTTACTATAGAAATAATTCACAGCGATTTTTAGTGTATAGGAAGATTCCTATAATTTTTCGTAAGTATTTTTGTGAACAGGCTGCTGATGTCTGAGGAGAGAAGTAATTTATTGCTTGCCAGCAACACCCGTCAATTAAACCGTGCAGAAAAAGTCAAATTCGATGGTTTGGATGGTTCTATAAGCACTCTATCCATAAGAGTTAAGAAATAACATTTCTGCAACATAACGCTCAGGATTCGAATGTATGAATCCATACATGTTGTCACCGTCAAGAGTATTTTTCCTTGATCTATCAACCTGTTATTCCCATAACTAGTATATTTTCTTGATTTAAGGTAACTATACATCAAAGTAAATGAACATTGACGTCATGCGAAACCATCATGAACTGGTAATGAGTTTCCAATAATAAGCGTTATTTGACTCGAAATGCATCCTAATTGAGTTAATTACATTTTTTATGCAAGTCGTCAATCTCTTTGGTACAAAAATGGTAAACACAGTTGACCGCTTTGACGTGCTTAGATTTTTGATAACACACTTACGAAAAAAACATATCAAGTGAACAGTGCACGCCCCCCCCCCCTTCTTTAAGTTTCATTGATTATTCTCTATTTGGTTATTTTAGGAAGAAAACTTTTCATTTCTATTCAGGGACAAATGTGGATGAGCTAAGAAATAGCATCAATGTAATACAAAGGTCTAGGGAAATTAAATTGTCCAGTTAGAGATTCTTTAAAAAATGTACCCGAGACCTTCTCTATTGTCGAACGTACTACGACGTACTCACTTGTGAAATTGCTCAGCTAGAATTTCGAAAGCAAGGAAGTTAGCCTTAAAGAACATTTCTTTTTCTCTCTTGTACTTATAATTATGACAAAATTGTTTCTAGATTTCATACATTCTAATAGATACATTGCTATAGAACACTCAATTTAATATCCAAATTTTTTCTTCAACCATACTGGCATAACCAGGTATCGCCACAGGGCGAGTGTTCCTTTTTTTGAGTACATGTTTATGCGTTTATTTATATTTTATAAAATTTGCTACTAAATTGTATAATTTTGCATTGTTAAGAAAAACGAAGAGCCTCAACTCTGCAGCTAGAAAGTATTCTGGAGAAAATTCCCTGTGTGTGTTCCGCTGTGATCTTTGTAGTGTTGTTCTGTTAGATTTTGAAATACATCTGAAAATGAATTATAATTTTCTGAAAAAAAATAACCTCAAAATGTCCTTCTGTATCTTTTGAATATTTTTGATTTGACGAGCATAAATGATGACTAAATAATTCGGAATTAGAAATGGTGTTGATGCAAAAACATATCGTATTCTTTCTAATAAGACTGATAATATCGCTTTTATTACATTATATATATTTCCTCAAACGAAACTAGAATGCGGAAAATCAAAAAAGCTAACCAAGTTTGCAGACTTCTGTAATTTAACGGAGAGGGTTCTTGAGGTAAACATGAATCCATATTATTATTTATGTTAAACTCTTAAAATTCAATGGCATCATTCAAGAACAGATAAACTTTCAGTCAAAAAGCTACCCAAGTTTGCAGACTATTTATCGGGAAGGGTTCTTGGTGTAAACATGAATTCATATTATGAATGTTGAACTCTTTTAAGTCAATGGCATCATTCAAGAACAGTTAACTGGCAGTATGGACCAGACATGCTCTCGTCAATGATCCTCAATTCATGAAATGATATTTTGGTAAGAGGTGCCAATCTGAAAGTTTTATGTCAATCTTTTTGAAAATGCCTAAAAGTGGGTTGTGCCGTGAAAGTTAAAGAAAATTACAGCATGCTGTACAGCAGACTTTCATGCAAAAACATCATACTAGAAAATACTATTTGCAATGGCATCTGTAAAAGTTATTGCATGATAAAATTACTATTATAAAACATTATACATTTATACATGCGAATCACGGATAAAAGAAAGGAGGGCATCTCCAACTAGACTCTTTAGCAGCACAGGGTAGAGAAGCACAACACGAACAGTAACCAGTTAAAACACTAAACACAAAAGTACACATAAGCCAACGATACCGATGTACAATCGATGTCGACATAGGATGGTCATCTACCACGTTAGTAGCTTATGGTGTAGTTATCCGGATAACGTGTGCACAACCCTCCCACTTTTATGGCTACCCAGAGACCTCGAAGAAGGCACAATCGTTGTCTACAATAGCGCCTTCCCCTCCCACTCTTAGATAGAGACACAAGCAAGGCAGCAAAACACAAAACTGTAGACTGGTCCAGTACCAAGCCTAGTGTCCGTCTGGTGACATTAGGATCATATCACGGTTTTTACATGACTATGACGTCATCCCAATGTCTAAACAGTTCTTTCGATGTGATATTGACTAAACATTATCCTTTTTTGTCCAAAAGTTCACCTGTAGCTGTCCATTAAGTTTGCCAAAACTGTCCATTATTAAAAATAATGGACAGTTAAAGGTAACTTAATGGACAGTCACAGGTAAATTTTCGGACAAAAGAATCCTGATTATGTTGACATAATATCACACAGAAAGAACTATATATCCAAACGAAAATTGTTTTCCAAGTTTCTTTGATAATTCCGATTTCAAATTCCATATCTTTTAATATTCCTCTTTTTTGGGTAAAACATGTTCCTCTATATTAATAAACGAAAGAATCCATCGTTGCGCGGATTTCGTAATTTTTACGGGGAGATATTTCAAGCTCGTATGTCCGAAAATACATATAAAATGAAATAGAAGTAAATTAAATACATGTAAAATAAAGTAGGTAAAAATCTGACGAAATCCAAGACGAATTACATCCTATGTTTCGCGTTGTCTTTAGAAAAAAACTTAAAAACACCGTGACAGTCTATATCCAAAGCATGACGCTTCAGTTTTAAAAATGATCAATTAGTTTTTTAAATGCATTAATTTGATAAAAATAAAAACGAGGCCCATACGAAAAAGACGCTGTATATCACAATCGTGGCTACATCGAAATGAATTATTTTCTCAACAACTCAATGACTGACCTTGACATGAAAGTGTCCATTATTTAGACAAAAGAAATCCATCGGTTGACTGGCCTGGGATTCAAGCTAAGTGCACCTGATCATCATCCCTTGACCAATGATACGGTTCTTGATTTTGAAATGTCCAAATTCTGCGAAAGAATCTACCTGTGACCGTCCATTATTAAAACAAAAGATGTCATGTTTTAAGTGGGAGAAAGCCTCAAACTATCCATTATGTCAGAGAAAGAACTGATCTCGGCCCTGACGGGCCTCGATCAGTACTTTCTCTGACATAATGGATAGTTTTCGGCTTTTCTCCCTAACATAAAAGGCGTTTGATGATTCTGACGCATTTACGATGGTTATGCTGTCTACCTTTGGTCCTTCAAATTTGTTGCCATATTACCATAAAAGCAGGTTGTGTAGTACCCAAAGTAATGTACTCTGTTGCTTGTATAGATCCGAATTTTAAAAGAAGTTGACTGTATTTTTATAAAATATCCAGAAAGTCTTAACTAATTTATGAAAGCGGAAACATTCACCTAAAGGTTTTAACAACAGATGAATAAGTAAATGGATATCAAAAGCATAAACTAATATGCGTAAGCAAATTAGTCCTTGCTCTGTCGTGCTAATAATGTATTCCCCGAGGGTGTCCAACGAACTGTCAGAAAGGCTCGCTCGATTTTCTCTTACGAGGTTTGGACAGGACCTGTCATGTAATTCCGTCGTCACAGCCTCTTAAGAAAGCGCTGGTACACTGCTGTAGAAAACGTCTTTCTGGTAACACCAGGATCTTATCCACCGTTTTTACGGTGACTGATGATTCAAACGCATTTTCGATGGAAATTCAGTCTACCCTGGATCCTCCTTATTTTCATTTTGTTTATCAAGTCACCATTAACTTCAGTTTGAAACTTTTCGAAGTAATATACCCTGTTGCAGGTATGAAACCGAATTTCAAAATAAGCTGGGCTGGGAGTAATTTCAGTAAAATTTCCAGAAGGTAGTTTATGACCTAAAAGTTTCTTGTTAATTTGTAAATTTCTGTAATGAATCTCCAAAACATTAGTACATGCTCTGGCGCATCGGATGGGTTGTCCAAGAACAAACCGTCAAACCATGGAAAATTTTCTTTGTTGAATAAATAATCAAAATACATTTCGCGCTCGCAAGTTGTATAGAAATGTTAAACGTTTTCAATGTAACAATTGAATCTCACCATGTTAAACTTCTTCAAATTCAATAGCATTCAATAGCATCATTTAAGAACAGATAAATTTGCAGCATGGACCAGACATGCACGTTTCGGTTACTTAACTCATTCCATGCATTATTCCATAAATCATTCCATGCACCATTTGTTGCCAAGGCTAAGTACTGGCGATTAGGATTAGATACTAGTATCTGAAACATGTAAGTCTTACTCTGAATCTAGACTTTTTGTTTTGATTGTCTACCAACAAATCGTCATCCGTCTTTTTCTATGAAATTTTAGTATTATATCATTAACTTCTAGAAATATAGCTAAGAGAAAACAATTTTATTGAAAGCACTCAAAACATAACAAAATAAATTCTGAAACTGATGAAAGAATAACACCCTTCTTTTGTTGTAGAGTCAAACACGACTGGTCATCGTTGTGGACATTGGCCTGATTCGTACTGTTGCTTTTCTCGCAGAGTCCAGACTGGACCTTACTCCGCCTCTTTGGATAGCAGAGAAAGCTCGCAACTTATTGTTATTTGGAGCAATGTCTATTTTCAGTTTTGATTCTTGTCGCATCAAATTTTCCTTCGCCGCTGTAAATGACAGGGTTCTTGTAGGCATTATGCTCTTGCTTGAAGGTGCCCTGGTCAATCCTGGTTTGAGTTTCTTAGAAATCATGTCGGTCACAGATTGATCAGTTTGGCGCAAAAATTTAGAATATTCCCTTCGTCGCATAATCTGTTCCCTCGATTGTCCCAAAAACTCGCCGACTTTTGTTTCTAGTTTACTGTCGAAAGTATCTTCTTCCGTTTTTCGCCGAATATTTGTTAGTCGCATGTAAAAGGCGGCACGATCTGCTACCTCATCCTCTTCGAAATACCTCTCTTCCGCATTACGAGAGCCAAGTTTTCCTTTAGGGTTTGCTTTCCGCAAACTTTCGAAGTTTCCACGACAAGATGCAGCTGTCTTTGGTCGTAAGTCTATTTTCGATCTTTGTTGATCAGTGAAGAAAGATGGATCTAATGTAGTTTCGTCATCTTGTGGTGCTATTTCTAGTTTCGGTTTGAGAAATCCGGATATTTTGGCTCTGAGCGAGGCCGGTGGACTAGTCATTGGCCGCCGCTCGTTGTTTTTCGCTCTGGCATTCTGTAAAAATTCCTCAATTGATTCAGGCGGTTTTTCCATCACTGACTTTGACCGCTGGATCTCCCTTTGTCGGTCTCTGATTTTTCGTAATTTTCTCTTGATTTCGTTTTGAGATTTTCGAATGTCAATCGCCACATTCTTTTTGTCGGCATTTATAGTTTGTAAAGTCTGTTGTAATACTTTTTCACTTCGGAGTTTATCTCTCATGGAATTTTTCTCCTGTTCACTGTCGATTGTCATCTTGCCGTCTACCTTGAAAATAAATGCCAAAATTCTCAAATCAAAAATATATTACAACTTTGGTGTATTGAAAAATAGCTTAGCAGATAATTTCGCGACTAAAATTGTACAGAAGTACGTCTATTTAATATCATTAAATCTAAATCTATTTTTGTTCGGTTGGATTCAACATATACGTAAGCTTGTAAAGTAAGTTTTATTTTCCTTTCATCCAAAAAGTTATCATAACACGTATATACAGGTATGTGAATGAATTCGGATCTATTTTTGCTAAACAATGCTTTCCGTGTGTTATAACAAATTATGCGTTTCGTTAGAATAAAATCTATATCAAATGTATATTTGTCTGCATTTTATTTGATCGAAGATAAGTCATAAACGCATTTAACTTGGTTTAAGGTGTGTGATTAAAGTAAAAATTATTATCTGGCAAAAGTCTCCTCCAAAACAATATTAACATGTTTCCATTACCAAGTAACCCCCTTCTACCTTCAAATTTATTAATACAGTAGATGAATTGTGGTTGACAAAAGTGATGATTATCAGGTGAAAATCTTATGAATTTGGCCAGAGGGATCCAATTTCACGCGACACTGGACTTGATGAGGTTTTAAGGATTTTTTTCTTTCTTTTTCTTTTTTCTTCGTAGATATATTATCTATATATATATATATTCTATAACATATATTGTAATGGAAACAATGATTTGGAGAAGAGGCCTTAAGGCACCATCTTTGAATCAACACCTGTATATCATAATCAGTGAATGAAATTCAAACACAAAACCAAAATTCAAAATCATTGTGAATGGGCATACAAAACCTTTAAAGATCTACGGTGAATTCAGCGACACATAGTCTCACGAGACGAAAAAAAGAGAGGATGAAGTGTTATAAAATAGAATATTTATCCCTCCCTTCATACACATATACTCAAGCAGTATACCTTTTATTTTTTTAATCTAAAATAATCGAAACATCTCATTTATTATTTATAACAAAATGTCCTATTTAGACTAATAGATACTAATGTGTTATTTTTGAAACAGCAGCTTATATAATCAGAACAAGTAAGCAAAGAGATGTATAAAGACCAGTTGAATAAGGAACATACCGATTCATATTTGAATTTTGTTTTGAAGCAATTTTTTTCTTGCTTAAATTCGACCCTCATAGTTATCTTATTGAATTATAATCTTTAAGGGATTTTCTAAAGAGGTGTTACGTTTGACCGCCTATATATACTAATGACCTTGTATTGGCCGGAGTCCGGACAATCTACATTCATTTTGGAATGCCGATTGTGTAACCAAAGACCCCCTTTCATATCAATTGTAAAATAGAAAGTGGCTACTCCCTTATTAAGAAAAAGAAAGGACATAAGACAAGATTTCCATAATACCACAAATAGAACGAACAGTACGTCTTTAAAACAAGGTGCCATTAGTTTTGAAAAAAACAAAGATTTCTCGAGTTGCTGTGACAAATATTGAAGAAAAAACTTAATACGCAGCACGAAACAAGCAGTTCCCATTCCTCAATTTTCGTTCTTCAGAAATGTTTACAGCTCTTTGCGAACCACAATATTTTTTCATTGAGATCTCTTTTTGAATTGACTATTAGATATCAAAGACTTGAAACAAAGTACCCACATCTAGAAAACCTTAACTTTTTCTTGCTTAAACAAAGTTTTCAGTGGGACTTAGCCCTAATACCCTTCTATGTACTCAGGCGAACTTGAAGTACTAACATTCGTCGCCATGAAGTTTTCATTCCTATATGTATTTCTTTGCCCATCTATCATGTCTATCAGCATATATTATTTTGTAACGCAAAGCCTTGAAGCATTATTCGAACATTATATTACCCTTCATAGTCAAAATCATATTTCAGAATTCAACTTAAAGAATTAAACTTTTTGAAACAATTAGCAAACTTAATTTAATAAGAACTAGGAAGATGACTTACCCTTGTTGATATCCGACTTTTCTATCGCAATGTGAAATTCATCTCCAAATAATAGAAAGTATTGTTAATATTGAACAATTGATTAAATCTTGAGTGTCCACAGCGGGAAATGTTTAACAAAACACAGCTCTTAGTTCAAGTATAGAAAATCAATTTTGCTTTTTCACCAAAAGATATTTAAATAAACACTAAAGCTAATGTAATCGCAACTCGCTGCAAATTCATAATCCAATATGCAATAACTTATCACCTGGGTGTATATCAAATTGAAATGAGGAGAATATAAGTTATCATAATTTTAAATATAGGTAGACGTATTGGAGAAAATTCAATACGAGGAACTCCTAATTAAAAATTCAAGCCCATATGACATCCCACAAAAGATATATCAAATGAATATGATTAAGTCGGACAATGTGTAGTGTAAACATTGCTTCAAAGGTGCAATGAACGCTTGATTGAAGCGTACAACCCATGATAGACGCTCTTTCAGCAGGAGACTAGCTGCGAATTAACAGCTCTACGCTTCCATTCAAAACTCCGATATAACTTTAATTATCAATCTTTGCCACCAAGAGGTATTCTTGATCGCATGTGCCGATTTCTAATTCTATAAAGACTTTAACTACAATGGGTCAGCAGTCGAGCAATTTTCGGCATATCAGTACAGTACTTCTTAACTCCGTGCTGTCATCTAAATATTTCGGTATCCTAAAAGCTCAAAATGGAATTATTATTTAAACCCCTGTGTTTTAAAGGCGCGTGCGACATCCTATCGATACTTTCAATCAATATATTTCCGTCTAAGCTTTTGTTGTGAAGAATTTCGTTTGTTTTAATATAACAACAATTGACAAATTCATTACCTGTTACAGAATTATGTAAATTGATCGATACCTTTGTTTTTCTACCGCTAAATGTTTTTGCGAATAAATCGACCATGTAAAGATTCTGTATTTGTAACCACTTTCAATTTGACATTGTTAACATTTTCATTTTCAAGTGAATCTATCTTGTGAGTAAAGCACGATTTGATATTTGAAATTGATACATCATGATCCTGTCATACCGATGATAAAAGGTTTAAATGCAATATTTTGTCTTAGAATAAAAGCTTCGAGACTTTCGGATTTCCAATCAATTTTTATGTCTTCTTTACGGACTCAAGAGTTGTACTTTTGACAATTCACATCCTGTTTTGAAATTCAGTCTACACGCACTTCTCCTTATGATTTGAATATTATATATCATTATGTCCAAATTATGATGATTCATTTTTAGATTTTCTTTTATGAACTTCCTGTATGAAAAAAGTTTTCAGGTATTCACATCTCTTTCGAGAACGTTCGACTGCCTCATTTTCATATTTCCCTCCACCTTTATACGTACATGAAAGAAACATTCAACTGTTTGATACTTTGAAAAGTGTAGAATAATAAAATTCCAAAGCATTTTATTACAAAGATAGATTTTTCAAGTGTTGAAACAAAACTAAATTCTAACAAAGTCAAAGAGAAAAGCCCATTAGGTTTGCTCTCATTTCAACACATTTCTTTGAAGAAAATGTTTTGATTGTTTCATCAAACGCATTCGAAAATTTATTTCACAAAATTTTCCTCGAAATATCTGAAAAAAACGGGTCCCGTGGCATCATATCCCACCGATTTTGCTACGTCATTCGGTATTTTTGGACATATTTGGTCATATTCCATTGTTTAGATTGAGGATTACTCATGAGGGTTTAGTCCATGCTGCAAATTTATCCATTCTTAAATGATGCTATAAATTTGAAGACGTATTATTATTTTCGGTTGCATACAAGAAAGAATTTTGCAGTTGATAGATTTTTAATAGCACGATTAAATTGAAATAGACAAAAAACTCAATGGTGATGACTTCTTGTCATTTTGATGGTATTAAAGAAATCGTAGACGAATGCAAAAGCAATTGGGAAAGATTCAACAGCATCACTTTCAGCAAAACAAGCAAAGAACAAACTGTTATGACACTGCATTGAAAGTGTGTTCCAACTGTGAACACCAGATTCGATTATATCTTTAAAGACCCTGATGTTATCACAGAGCTTGCCTACCTCCAAGAACATTATGTCATCATACCAGCAGACAAAGCCTCAAATAATTACACATTTACTTGCAAAAAGTACTATTTCGACAGTCTAGTTAAAGAGTTGGGTTTAAATTCGACACCTGGAAATCCCACTTGCACCCCAATAAACCTTTCTGCCTCTGAAATAATAGATAACACAAATCAGTTCTTGCCTCCTTTGGCTTCGATACTAACAATTTAGATTTAGATTTACCATACTTATACTGCATACCTAAAATGCATAAGAATCCGTACAAACAACGTTTCATCGCTGGTTCCTCAAAATGTTCTACCAAATCTGTATCGATCTTACTCACCAAAGTTAAATCAAATCTGGGCTTCAAAAATTTTGTTCGACAGTATATTCTCCCAGTGGTATCAACCAAATGTGGATTTTAAAGAATTCGAAGGAACTTTTAGAACATCTGAAATCCACTCATTTTAGTAGAGTCCATTCAATCAAAGCCTTTGATTTTTCGACACTTTACACTACAATCTCACATTCTAAATTGAAAGAAAGACTCGCAAAAATAATAAGTATCGCAAATACAAATTCATTGTTGTTAACTATGACAAAACCTACTTTGTAAAAGAAAAGTCCTATTCTGAAAATAAGTACACTGAAACAGATATTATTCAGATGTTAAACTTTCTGATCGACAACATTTTTGTGGTGTTTGGAGGAAAGGTCTTCCAGCAAATCCCCACTCCTTGCCGACATTTTCCTTTACTCGTACGAAGCTTAATTCATTCAATCTTTGGTCTCTGAAGGGAAAAGATACTTAGCCTCTGACTTCAACTTCACTTACAGATACATAGACTATGTGTTGTCCATCAATAATCCAAAATTCGCGTATTACCTCTGCAGTATCTATCCTTCGGAGCTTGAAGTCAAAGAAACTACAGAGACAAATAATTCAGCATCCTATTTGCACATAATGTTTTCCTCACTATATGACAAGCGTGACGACTTCAATTTCAGCATCACGAACTTTCCTTTCCTGAGTAGCAACATTTCTTCATCGCCTGCTTATGGCGTGTTCATATCTCAGTTGATACGCTATGCCAGAGCAAGTACCAAATATACGGATTTTGTTCTGAGAGCTAGACCTCTTTCAGATAAGCTTCTCAGTCAGGGACATGTTTGTAACCGACTAACATCGTCACTGAGGAAGTTCTACGGTCGATATGGGGAACTCGTCATACACTATGATGTCCCACTCTCCAGAATGGTGGATGATATTCTGGCATAGACCATTTGAACCATCCAACCATTGTACTCTATGCCATCCGAAATGGAAGTAACCGGATGTGACAGTTCTACCGAATGGAAGCGGCGGGTGTTGCATGCAAGCAGGAGATGCTTACTCTTCCTGGGCACCTGGTCTCATTCCCATATCGGGAGTTCTCTTCTTTTCATATGGTGGAGGTTTTTGTTTGTTTGCTTTGGTTCTTGTTTTATCCTGATTTTGTGTGCCTTCGGTTTCTGATTTTCTGAATTATCGATTTTGTGCTGTATACAGGGATATGGTCATTATCCATATTTGTCATTGTAACCATTTCAAACCAATTTCAATGTACCAGACACGTGTTGCGGTAGGTAAGTCCCCATCAGTGGTGCTTCATGCCAAAGTGAGTTTCAGACACAGCAAAATTTATATAAGTTGCATCCTCTTATGTGATTCTTTGAATTTTTTATCTGTTATATAAAGAAAGCGCGGCTCCAAAATTCCTATGAGGTCTTCCTTTCAAATATACAAATCCATGTTTATCTTTCGGAACATTTTTTGACATACTAATTTTCACACTTTTTGGCCATATTACATCGTTTAGATTGAGGATCACTGACGAGGGTTAAGTACCCGAAACGTGCATGTCTGGTCCATGCTGCAAATTTATCTTGTCTTAAATGATGCTATTGAATTTGACGACGTTAAACATTTCACTCTCTCGACCAAAATTTCATATCATAAGTTTTGGCGGAAGTTCCGTAAGTTGAGGAAATATAAACAGCCGCCAATCTTGGTGCAATTTTCAAAAGAAAGAAACAATCAATAAGACAACGATACCATGAAAACAGTGAAACAAGCAAACATGCGAGCAATCTGCAACAAATAATAGATAACACACAGAACAATCATAACAACAGGTATAGATATCAAAGACAACGGGTAAAAGAGAGCATCCATACCAAAGAGGAACATCTAACAAATAAAGCAAGTAAGGCCAACGTAAAACAAGAATAAAATGTTCCTGGAGTTGACCCTAGGCAGTCATGTTTCGTAATTGATATTATAGCAAATGTTGAAATGGCACATGTAGCCAAGTTCGAGCAACTTCGGTTGATCGTTTCTTCACGCTACAAACACAGAAACGCCATTGTTGGACCTTAATATCAAAATTGTTAAGGGAGAGATTCATACAAGTGTGTATGACAAAAGAGATGATTTTGGATTTAACATAGTAAATTTCCCCCTGGATTCACGGTGATGTTTATGGTATCTACATTTCACAGCTCTTGTACTGATGTTTTGGAATTTTCAGAGTAGAAATTTACAAATTACCAAGAAACTTTTAGGACAAGGTTTTCGATTTCACAAACTAGTAAAGACTTTCTGGAAATTTTACAAAAATTATTGTCAACTTCTATTGAAATTCGGACCAAAACAGGCAACAAAGTATATTACTTTTGGTATTTCACAACCTTTATTTTAAGGTGACATAATTAACAAGATAAGAAGGATCAAAGATATACAACATAACTATCGAAAATGCGTCAGAATCATCAAACGCCTTTTATACCGTGGATATGATCCTAATGTCACCAGACGGACACTAGGCTTGGTACTTGACCAATCTACAGTCTTGTACAAGCACATTCTTAAAACTTGCACTCTGACTGACTGTGACGACTGGACTCCATGACGGGCCCTGTCCAAACCTCTTTAGAGAAGACAGGGCCCCGACCACCTGTCCTCTCTGAATGTCAGTCGGACTCCTCGGGTGATAACATACATGTGCTCGCGGCGGCAGAGCACGGATTGTATTACGTAAGCCCTCTTTTTATATCCATTTACATATTCATTTGTGTTGCTTTGGTCACTGCGTTTTGCGGTCTTGTTTGTGTGTGGTCATCTGACAGTGAGGAGGTTGTTTTACACCACAATTGTACGTATTTCGAGACCTCTGATTAATAGGAAAAGTGGTAGGGTTGTGCGCACGTAATCCATGATAACCACACCATCTGCTATTTCCGTGGCAGATGGCCGTCCTAAGTCGGCACCGGTTGTCCATTGGTCTCGTTGGTTTATGTGTTACGGTAGTCCTTTGTGTTTGATGTTTTTGTGTTGTGCGTTGACGTTCCTTGTCCCTTTTACGTCTCTTTCTGTGCTTGTCTGCTCTGTGTTTTTGCATTGGGTGTTTTTGGTTTTTGCTGTGGGTTCTGCAACCTGGTGTTGTTGGAGATCCCCTCCTTTGTCGAATATCAAATTCTCTTCATTGATGCTTCCAGCGGAGCCACCAAAATTCATTTCAGTAGCGCCCTCTTTAATGTTTTGAATTTAGATTTGTGCATTTACTTTACAGAGAGTGCGCGGGTCCAAATATCCTGTAGGGTCGATTCAGTAGCATATCCAAATAAAATATATGTTCAAAATAGCATAGGATGGATGGTGCTAAGAAGTTAACCTCCTTTGATTGCGGTGATAGTTTTGAATGGAATTACAAGTTTTCAAATAGCAAAATAATATCTATGTTGTCAAATCGATAAAGGGTCAAAACAAAGCTTCTTTCAGGCGATAGAGCTGGAAAGAAGTAATTTATACACTTCTAAACATCAGATCACGAGGAACGATTTTAACCTCAGATTGAGGATCACTGACGAGGGTTAAGTACCCGAAACGTGCATGTCTGGCCCATGCTGTAAATTTATCTGTTCTTAAATGAAGCTATCAAATTTGCTATGGGTCCGTCGATGCTCAATTTGGTGCTCTATTGTCAGTGCTGTTGAGATTGTCGTCAGAATCTTCTTTAACTCATTTGTGTCACACTTATGCCCTTTGCCGTGTGGATCTCGAAAAAAGTTCCCCGCGAGGGGTTTGACAGTAAGTGTTTTGAATATTTTTTTCCTGACATGGTCACCATAGCACTTTCTATATAGACAAAACCTCAGACAGTGCATGTATTCTTTATGTATTGATTATCATTTTCGTGCGTGAACATCGACGGTGTCCATCAGTGTCGTAGGACAACATTATGTCCAAATAGGATGCTATGAATTATTTGTCTCAATAGTTTCTTTGATGTCAAGCTCCGAAGGATAGATTCTGCTGAGGTAATCCGAGAATTTTGGATTATTGATGGACAATGCATCGTCTATGTATCTGTAAGTGTAGTTGAAGTCAGAAGCTAAGTATCTTTTCCCTTCAGAGACCAAAGATTAAATAAATTCAGCTTCGTAAGAGTAACGAAAAATGTCGGCAAGGAGTGGGGCACAATTGGCCCCGATCTTTTTCTCCATTTCCGTTAAGATGAATAATTCTATCACAGGATAAATCCAAATTGCGAAATTACATCTCTATAGTTAATCATCGTTTTACAAAATGGCTTATCATTGTATATGATTTTATCATATTATTCAACTTGTATACTTCATTTATTCCACTCACAATTGTATAATTGCCTTAGTTTACTGTTCCCATCCTGTTTTAAAAGTTCTCTCTCTCTCTCTCTCTCTCTCTCTCTCTCTCTCTCTCTCTCTCTCTCGTACTCTTTGAACCATAAGTACTTTCAAATTAAAGAATAATATCAATTTGTGACCTGAAGTGATCGTTTCAGATGATTAAATCGGTGGTCAAATTGATATGTGAAAATTTTAAATTAATTTCTGAAAATATTTGTATATCCTTTTAAAATCTCCAGATATCTTACAAATATTTTGATTACGTCTTTTGTTTTATGCTTTATACTATGATTTACATACAAACATATCATTTTCTCATTCTTTTGTAAAACAAAAAGGAGACAAAATTTTTGCCTTTTAAATCAGAAATTTTGAATAAAGTTTTCGATACTTGGTTTTGTTGTCACAACTCATTAGCATATCGCTACGTCCATTGAGAGCTAGTCTAACATTGGATATTTGCATTGTTTGAAATTTTAAAATGTTTAAAGTCCATAAGGGAATTTGATCGGTCCTCAGCTTGTCTTCACTTCATTTATCTTGCCATTGTCTTGAGAAGTATATCATGTACGAATTTGGCAATTCCTTTGTCGCTTAATCGGAGGGGTATGGAAAATAATGCAACACATTTGCCAGAGGGTTAAAAACTATGGATGCAAAAATTAACTGAATTTGATTCGAACGATTTAGATGGAAATATCTCAAAATGAATAAGGTAGGTTTTACATAATTTTTTAAGTTTTTGGGAAAACAACAGAGTCCATTTCAATGTATCAGTAATGATAGAATATTGGGGGAACCGTACTGTTCTTGGAATAAGTATATATGCACATATGAGATTCAAATATTTAGTTCAACGACTGATACAGATAACTTTTGTTTTTCTGACAACAGCACGAAATTTCGATGGATTTTTATCGAATATTTGTTTTGTCATTTATCAATATATATGCATTCATATAAGTAGATCTTATTTTATGAAAAATAACTGATTACGCTCTTGATGAAAAGCCCAATTTCTAATGAAGTATAAAATCCTTCATTAGACATTCGATTTGCATTATGGGTAATTTTAATCAAATAAAGAAGTGAAAACTGGTATTTTACATATTATTTTCATCACTCCTGCTAGAATATAAATTACTCTTTGAGGTTAACAAAATAATTCGAGTTTGTTTTCTATGTGGCAGTTGTCGGAAAATGCAAGAGAGAAGATTGCACTTCGTGAAAAGATAAGAGACGAGACAAGGCTACGGGAGACATTACGTTGTATCTTTATTGACACAGAGAGCTTCATTTCAAATGTGAATAAGAAACAGAGGCAAATGAGAGACAGATATGATCGGCTTTGTAAACGTCAAGGAGAAATAAATAAAGCAGTTGAAGATTCGGTCTTCAAAGACCCACTGGAGTGGGTAGATGAAAGTGAGGTGAAATCAAGATTGGAGAGATTACGAGAGGAAAATTATAGGGCAGAATCATCTTGCGATACAAGAGGAAGACTATTCCCGAGAAAAGAGCCCGAGGACTCTCGGTCAAAGAGCAGTTTGGCATTAACACAAAGAAGTTCTCAGAAAAGAACTTTGTTTATGACCGAAAATCGTAGTAACACAGTAGAAAGTCTTCGTAGACCTTCTGAAAAAGACAAAGACATTCTTCGACTTGAGAAAAAGACAGATGACCATCAATATAAGCCGAATACGGATCAAAGACCAATTCAGGCAATAAAAGCCGTAGACGGAAGTATTCCGAAATTTGTGGCCATTCGTATACCTACTCCCTCTCAACGTTCGGTTACCCCGGCAACGAATAGTCTTCTGCAAGACAGAAATGGCGGGGGAAGGAAATTTCACATGAGATTAATTGCCTGGAGGAAAAAGAAAGAAGATAAAAAGTTTGGTGTATTGGAGGTGAAAATTGGTAAATTCTTGGGAGAAAGCGAAAAAGATATTCTCAAACGACACGAAAAGAATCAGTTTTTGAGGCAAACAAAATTACCATCAATGAGACTTAAAAGATCTGGTACCGCTTTCTTTTAAATTGTGTGTTAATTGTGTTATTTTCGATGCGTTTACAAATAGGAATCATTGTTGAGAAAGAGAGGGGAAAACATCTTTAGATGCAATCTAATCTAAAGCTCTTTATATTCCGTTGTGTCCTTGGTCAATGGTTATGGTAGGTCGTTTGTGTATAATATTTAACATGCTATCATTAGATTCGAGAATAGTTTATAATTGTCTTTATCAATGCTAAAGAAAAGCAAACAGAATAATCTTTAATGTTAGATAATGGAAAGCAAGATTGTGCATTACAACACCTTTTAACAATTCAATGGTATTATATTTCATTAAATTACTCAAATTAAGTTCTGTCATTTTCAAAATTAGTCTAATCCAATAGGCAACGGCAAACTTACAAAAGAAATGTAATTGCCAATGGAAATTGTATTAAAGATACAAAATTGAAACCAAAATTCTGAGTGTAAGCTTTAACCGTAAATGCTGTTTTCACCTAAGCTTGGTCTTTGAAACTGATAATTTCTTATCCCATGGATTTTATTGTTTTCTTCTTTTCTGACACCAAACCAGAATCTTTAAGGAGGAAATGTGAAATATATCCAGCATGACAACCTTGAACGCGACTATCATGCATTCTAATATCACTTAAAATTTTCTCCCTATATGTACCATATATAGAACTAGCCTGGTGTAAAATCTCCAACAAACTTCCAGCTCCGCTCCGCCCATTCACGTGCTGTATTAGAATAGAAATAACAACTAGCTAGCTGTGATTCATTGTCCAGTAATTCCACTCGTCACATGAACCAATCAAATTATCACCTCGCCTCTTCGCGGCTCGGTGATAATTTAATTGGTTAATGCGACTCGTGGAATTAATGGACAATAAACCACGGCTAGCTAGTTGTTATTTCTTAAGCAAAACATATATGCATGAATCCTTGGACACTATCTCTTTTATTCTGGTTTTTTTTTTCTTTAAGACATCAGTTTTAAATCAATAAACATTGTTTCTCCATTTCATTTTTAAAAAATGCAAAGGGGCGAGACAGAGAGTTATATGAGTTATGTAATACAACTTTTTTTATATGGATCTTATCCCTATAGACTTCCGTGTACCTCGAACGTTTTATTTCAATTTGAAGCGCTTGTTAATAATGTTTGCATCATACAATTCAATTACTTGTCAAATTATTATACTCAAAGCTCAGTGCAATGTGCTTTGTTTCGAATTGAGATCTCTCAGTCTCTGATCGTAGGAAGAATAATTTTAAACTGAGCTTTTGAAGTTACTGCGGAAGATGAAACTCTTGTACTTGTTCAACTTGGACTTTAAACTTCTTAAAGGGAATCTAAACTTGCATTTCAAATACATCTTGGGAATCGGCAAAGAATGCATATGCTGTAGTTGTGACATTGTACGTGTCATAGTCGCATCTACATGTATTTTGTAATGAAAGGGGCGCTGATGTTTGGCGACTTATACATAGAGCAAAAGATACATGTCCCTGGTAACCATTGTTCCTAATTAAATGAACTCAAGAAAGGACAACATTCATGTTTATACTAAAGTCTGGAAACAAAATGCACTTCAAGTTGACTTCTATGGAGAGAGTAGTAGATGACCAAATCAGTGCTATTTTTTCTTATTCTCAAGTGGCCTATGATTACATTCATTGTTTTTGGTTTCGATACTTGTAACTACCAAGAAATTTTCTCAATTAGAATTGCAAATACCACGAAACTGGCAGGGTTCTTATTGTGTTGAAAAGTAAACTTTTTTTTCCCTTTCTCTATTGGAGTTAAAGAAAGGTTTTCAATTTTGATTTTAAAGAATTAGTCTTTGCGGGAAAGTACAACGGTTTGATTATTTCATCCCATAAAAAATCTTTCGAGACTGATTTTTTTAAAGTAAACGTTAATGATTTTTTTAACGTGTCTAATTATAAGCAGACATTTCGAAATTAATTTATTTCTAAATTGGGGAAACTATATGCTCAGAATTTCTCAGCAAAGGTTATCCCGATAATCGTAATGAACCATACTTTTTCATCAACTAGAGTGTGGGTGGTATAGAATTAAAAACCTTATAATTGAGAATGTATCTAGAAAAAATAATTGAGATAATATATAATGAGATTGTCGGCATTACATCAAAAGACCGATATTTTTATTTACCTGGCAACCAATAGCATCATAAATCTGTCCAGTAAGTAAGTGTAGGTAATCCACAGTGACGTCCATTTTCGATTCTTAAGAGTTCTTGATCTTCATAGAAAAGCTGAACTTATTTTTGACATGCTACTTTGAGTGTTTATAAATCTTGCTGACCATGGAATTGCAAAATGGAGCTCCGAGTATAATCTTTTATTATACCTATATCATGTATATATTGATTGTGGAAGCGGTCAGTAAAAGGGATGTTTGCGCCACCATAACATCTTGTATGAATTATTCATATAAAGAATCTTTAATAAAGAGGAACAAGTCTCAAGAGCCAAGCGAATAACCTCTTCATACAAACAAGTAAATGACAAATAATGAATCTCCATTGGGTCAAAGATTTCCACTTTAAGATGTCAAGATTTTCAAGACTGATCTCCGTCCCCTTTACAGACCTTGTTAGGCCATTTCTTGTTTTTATTCTGTTTTGCGTCCTTTTGAAACTGAGAAACCTACCAGCCAGCCAGGGAGAAAAACAAACAAGAATATAAAACAAAGATATAAATTCATATTTGACTTTATGGCATATGACAGAAACTTATTTCATTTGGTTATTAACAGAGTTTAGTCAACAAAAGAATGATGGATAATGTAATGTCTTTCGTCATTGCAGTACTTTTACATTTTTAACATGATATTTAAAACATTAAACAATTTCTCTTTTAATTTTTGTAAAAAACACATTTTATTTTTGTTTTTGTTTTTTTTTTTTTTGTGACTTTGGGCTTAAAACCTACCAGCACGAGGACGCAAAACAGAAAATAACAAAGAAATGGCCTTATGAGAACTAGTTATGCCAAGTGATGCGTAGACCAGAGCAGAGCTAAGTGACCATCGCCCCCCCCCCCCTTTTCAGATCAGATTTTATTTTTGCTTACTATGATTTTTGTTCTAAGTCACGTGAACTTTTGAATCAGCAAATGGCTGAACTCCTAAATGTGAGGTCAGTCTCAATATAATGTGGTTGGACCCCATCCTGGACGAATATTCCGGGATCCGTGCTTGGATAAGTTTATCAATTCGTTTTACTGACATTGACCTTAGTTTAAGCTCATTACTTTTTTATACGTCTGTGAAATATGACTTTTCTTTAAGGTCAAGACACATTTGGACCCTCGGCAGTATTATACCAATATGGGTCTTGCCACAATTTTACACATCCAAGTGAAATATGAAAGTCCTGATCATTAGGTCTTCCGACTTCCGTCGGAAGACCTATTGTTTTCGTAACCGTGGAAAATTGGATCAGCGATTTCTCAAGAACCCTGTAAGCTAGGACAATGAAAGTTCTCCAACGTTACGTTTGGAGTAAAAGCTAGATTGGTCTTTTTTATTTTTGGTCTCTGTTATTTTTTTATCATGTTTTTTAGTAGATTCAAATATTTGACGGGAGCGTCGAATTACTCAAAAGGACCGAAAATTTCATGTTTTGCTATTTGTAAGCTTAAATATCTCGTATTTTGCTATCTACAATTTCCATTCTTTTTGAAAGTCGACAGCCATGCAAGATATGAAATGCTAGATGCACACTGTAACGATTTATTACGATGACGTCCTTCACCGTCCTTCATATTTCCAAATTCAGAAGTTCATAGGAGGAAGACACTTTTTTGCTTATAATAGTAAACAAAAATTAAGTTTATGAAGTTTCCTAAAAATTTCAATATTATTATTTTTTATCCATATATCTGTCTTATTTGGTCTTTCTGATTTTTCCTATCTCTTACTGTTGAAAAGATATGAGCATCGAAATTTTGAGTTGGGTATTTCGATACACCTTCACGCCAACAGATCGGGCGCACACTAAAATTGGTAGTCCGAGTCCGACTCGAGAAAAGCAGTGTTGAGATTTTCAAATTCCGATTTCACGGCAATGATGAATATGCATTTCATAAATACATTTCGATATACACAATTTGATTTTAAAACAGTTGATTAATTTAGAAGAGATCAGCTACAAACCAGAATTTACACACAAAAGTGGTAGTTTGATTCCGATTTCTAACCTACAAACCTGTTTCTAAACTTCAATAACTATATTTTGAACATCAAGTTTAATTTCTAATTCTAGCAAACGTTCGAACATAATTTTCGGTTGGTTTATTTACAAATTGATGAACAATTTCTCCAACATTCTTCCCTCCCCTCGTTTTTCGAAAACAGTTCTGTTTATATTGAACGATGTCGCCATGATGGAAATTCAAAATAAACTTTGAAAAAAGGGAAGGGGGGGGGTCCAAATTTGAACCTGCACAGCGAGAACCTCATGGTATTTATATATATATATATTGAACGTAACTTGTTATTACCATTTCTCTTCTCAAGAAAATTGGTTCTACAGCTACGAGCTCGCCTTTTTTATGGGGGAAGGGGGCAGGAAGAATTTGCAAAAAAAAAATCCCGGCTCTGAAAAATGCTGAAAAAAATATTCCGGCCCAAAGGGCCGGCAATTTTTTTTTCCCGGACCATGCAAAAGTAAGGATACATTGCATGATATGGGAATTTTTGCTGGCCCTTTGTGCCAGACAATTTAAAGTAAAAAAATTAATTAATAAAAATACAAACTGTTCACATAGCTGTATCTACCAGAGACCTAATACGCATAGGCACAAAAATCTAGAAAAGAATCTATTTAAACATCATACAATCTGTCTGAAATTCGCTAATTGCAAAGAGACATCTGAAGGATCGGTTATTAACTCATACTCTGTAACAGCGGGGAGTTTAACTTACACAGACATTCACAACATTTGACAATTTGTTTAAATCCGGCCCGAAGAACCGGCGAAAATTTTTCTCCGACTCTGGTAATTGCTGAAAAAAATGGCCTGCTCAGAAAATTGCGGAAAAAATTTTACCGGCTGGCAATAGAATTCCTGCCCCCCCCCCCCCCCCCCCCCCAAAAAAAAATCAAATGGTTGCTCACCAACAATTATCGGTTTGAAAATTTAATGTTACTGCTATTTGAAAACTTAAATATATAATATAAATACATGTAATGTGACGTCCTTCATATTTCCAAACCAAAAATTGTATAGGAGGAAGACACTCTTGTTGCAACCGCAACAAGAAACCTTTCTAGTTTAATATCTAATACCTTCCTCTTTGGACTGAATGATCAAATAACATCATATCCTTTATTTTAAAACTTCGAGACTGTATGTACACCTTAATCATTTTAGGCTAAAAAAGAATATGTTTGATTTTGGCATATTTATTCAGTGATACTTTCTGTGACATATATTACATTTACAATAAATGTTTATCCTCTTGTTTCTGATGTATTGTCTACAAAAACTAAAAAATAATGATTGGCACGTATGTTACAAGGTGGGATGAATCTAACATAAAATTACATCTATATTTAGAGATGTACCTTCCTATCGTATGCATGCCTTCGTCTGGTCCTTACAAACACAGGAATGTTGTGAACTCATACTAACATTGCACTTACCCTCAAAACAAATGAACTCAAAACAAATGAACAAATGAAGTCAAAACAAATGAAAGACACAAATTCTAGGAATAAAAGCTACACTGGCAAGTTGCATACTGCATACATGTACATGGGTATACTAATCATATATGGGCATTGTACAAAATAAACAAAATTCTTAATTAAAATAATGATCATTAACATTTTATAGAAATATTTTCAAATATTTTGAAATCCATTTTTCTTTTAACCATAGGGAGTAAGTCATATGTAACCTGTCATCAGAACATACATTAAAGCAAGTAGGAGTTAAGGTGTACTTCATCAAAAGAGGACTTCACAATATTGTGATGAAAAACATTTAGGGAGTATTTTAAGATAGGACATGAATATAATTCCACTTCGTTAATCAACTTCAAACACGGAACTAGGCATTCTGTATTTTTCGGTATTTTGTTGGTTTTTTTTTATAAAAATGCTTACATCCATTTGTGACATTGTGATGTGAATATTGTTCCTATAGACACATCATATTTGTACCGATGTTTACCTGAATTTTACATAGATTTCGATAGAATTTGATGTCATTACAATTGTTTTATGTCAAATAAAGTCTACCTTCACAAATAGTAAGTGACATTGTATGTACCAAAAAGACTGAACTCTAGAAGTGAACAGAAATTCTGTTCAATGAAAAAAATTATAATCTGTGCCCCTGCTTTAAGGATGTATGGCACCATTGTCAAGTTATTTAGCTAATGCCTACTTGTGTATCAATTCACCACATGTATACTTGTGGGCATTAAGAAATGTGAAGGGATGCACCAAGAGAGCAAGATTACGTGAAAGTAGAAAAGATAACATGTCATATGAATCTAAAAGCTCAAATGCTAATTCATGTATCTATATAAATGTACAAATTCCTACTTCATAGATAATGTGTATAAAAGACAACAAACAATAAGATGATCACCTTCAAATTCTAAATAAAGCTAACAAAAATATATAATCAACACAATGTAAAAATTCCATTGAGTTTGGCAGTACATGTATTGTCAAATCTAGAACTACAGTATTCGAGAAACAGGTATCATCTGAGAAAGATTTGATTTAGATATTGCCATGGTTCACATATTATAGAATTGGTATCAATCGGCACAATCTTAGAACATTTTAGTGAAATAAAATGTACAGCAGAAATACCTCACCAAAATGGACTTCAGATGGAAAATCAAAGGACTTACAAAATTAACTTATTTCATCAAATGGTGTTTGATAGACATATAGATTTGCAGTGTATACATGTAGCTTTCCTCATAAGATGACACAAAAATTGTCTTCCTGCAATCCCTTTTGCTCTCCATAAGTAAATAAAATATTTCAAATAGAGTTGTTTTGTTGCAATATTGGTCAAAATATCCATATAGATGAAAATAACATTTGTAGTACTGATTTTCAGTCTGTTCATTTAAACCTAAAATATTCAAAATATAAAACAGTATTGAGAGTGACATTGATACCTGATTAGATGTTGAGTCTCTTATTACTATAGATTTAATGCCAGTGTATGTGAGAGTGAGACTCATGGACAGACGAATAGACAGACTGACAATGGTCAAACTGACCCCTATTTACTTACTTAAGGTATTCATTCCCTAATATATTTTTAATGATAAATGTAAGAGAAAAAATAACATTCTTTTATAGAGAATGCTATACGTATATAAAACTCCAGCTCAAATAAGGGATTTACTCTTCTCATACAACAATCTACTCCATAATCCCCGAAGACTCCTGACTACTAAATCATCGGTATTTGTCAGAAAATGTGTATAAATCATATCTGGAAGTAATCCATTAGTGTGTGATCCTTAATTTATACATAGTTAATAGAGATACCTATGTCTGCTTATCAAAGGACATCAAGATTAAAGGAAGGACATGTTTGCCTTTCCCTTCAAATAGCACACTTTCACAAACTTTTGTATATCATTTTCATATAAATACCCTTTAAAGAAAATTAAATGCAAAGGATGTACATGTAATCCCTCTGTTAACTGAAAAAAAAATGGTATCAAAACGCTTTGTAATGTAAAAACCAACATCAAACTGAACATACAAAAAACATATATATAAACTTTTGATTATAATTGTTTGTTGGGGGCAAACAGTCAAACTATTATTACAAAATTAAGGAATGTGCTTTATGTGTTGATACAACATTATACAGACATAACAGAATGTGATTCTTTCTTACAACATCTTTTACGACAACATGGTGTAAATATCTATTTTGCTTTAAAATATTTTCAGATAAAAATTCAAAAATATAAAGAAATCTGATCACTAGTAATGACAACATTTATATTTGTCTCACTTACTTAACTGTTCACAAACATGTTTGTCACCTGCTATATGTTTAACCAAAGTTTGTCACCTTGACCTTCAGTTGGTGCAGACATCATCAAAGTTCAAAATTTTTACCACACAATTTGTCTGGTGAAATGGAAAAATTCACCAGTCAAATTTTTTTATTATTTTTTTATTTTACCAGACAATTCAGAAATATCACCTATAAATTACAGAGAAAGAATGTCTTATTGAGTTAATATGTTTATATGTACTATAACCCAACCCCCACCCTCTGCCTTCCATCGCAGTTTATCAGAACATGTGAAAATTTCATGCGTTGAATAGTTTCTTGATCATGTTGAGCAAGTCATTGACTGCAGTAGAGTATTTAGTTACTCCAAGTATCAAGGTATCAGTTAGCTATTATAACTGATTAATTGAGGACATGCTGTGGTACAAAAATATATTTTGAAATTAAAATTATCTGAGGTACCCAGCATGGGCAGATCTAGAATTTTCCAAAAGGGGGGGGGGGGGGTGTCCAGCCTGTGATTAAAAAAAATAAAGAAAATCTGTACAAGAAGAATTTTGTTTGGCAAATTCAAATCCTATCCCACCCCTACCCCCTAGAATCCACACTAGTCCAGGTTGTAGGAAAAAAAAGTATAGTTAAAAACAACTGCTAATCTTTCTGATGAACAAATATTCATACTTTCTAAAATAGTCAGTTTTTCATTGAAAAAAATTGTCTGCTCCTCTGCTCTCTATACATGTTAGATGACAAGATTATACTCCCAACATGCGGTCACTCATGTGAAACGAATTAAATACATGTATATCTGGTGGTCAGGTGAGAACTACTCACTGTAGTAATTTACTGAAAGAGGCATCATGTAGTAATATCGATCACGGCTTGCCTATACAGAAGTTGAAAGGCCACAGGACGCATCCAAATTAAGACGAGTCTTGGATATTCACGACTTTCTGAATTTTTTTTATAGGAATTTCATATTCTGTTAAGGAAGTATGGGGAAAATTGCAATAAAAAAATCAGAGTCGGCATAATTTTTAATGGTAGAAACAAACATATTTTATCTTTGGTCGTATTTGATTTAAAATTTTCACAGTACAATTCATCCAATACGTGGATTTTTCACCGGACAAATACAAATTTTACTAGTGAATTTTAAGTGTGACTACCAGATAGGCAGATGCAGGACAAAGTGATCCCTTTATGTTATATTTCTTTGTAAGAGACATAGAAAGCAGTGTTTCATCTAAAATACAAAAATATTTCAAAACAATTGTTAAATATGTCAGCTATAAATTGTGAAAAGTTTTCTAAAGATAGTCTGTGCTTAATAGGTTTTTTTTACATACAAAACTGAACACATGAAATCTAACTTGAGATTTTCAAAACTTAGAACTTTTTTTCACATCTAAGTTATATGCAAAATACATATACGATAAATTCTCAAACTAACACGAGTATTGCACAACTGCTATGCAGCATTTCTAGACTTAATATGTCAGCAACATCTATTCTTCTCTATTATGACTAGACAAGTACAAACCTCTATAAATATAAAGTGTTAAGGTATTACATTCAACTCACAATAAAAGTCTGTGGTACCAAAAATTGCCAGAGTCGTACAACTTCGGTAAACTTTGTGGTATCTTATCTTTTTACATAAAACATTTGTGTACTGCTAGCACAGAAGTCTTATGCTACCATTGTCAGCTCCTAGCAATAGTGTTTTATTTAAAGGTAGTACTGCCATACTTGTCAGAACTCCCCGAAAGGTAGTAGATGGCAGCTTGGTTGAGGTAAAACTAGCCTAAAACAGTAAGAAATATTGATAAGCAGGAAGGAATAAAATTAATAGATATGGAATCTGATAAAGCAAAATTTAATAAATGTAGATCAATATTGTTATAAGTTTTCATATTTCTATGCATAAACATACTAGGATTTGTGACATGATGTTTCTGTGTTTTGTAATGCCAGGATATAGAAATATTTTACAAATTTTTTTTTGTACATTCCTTGATTTTCTTTTGTTTTTTGTTTTTATTCTAATATTGTTCTGCACGAGATCTGTAGCGAGCTTAGCGAACTGGAAGTTTGTTTAAGATTTTACATCAGGCGAGTTCTATAGTACATACATGTATAGGGAGAAAATCTCAAGTCATATTAGAATTCATCTCTATTTATCAGAATATGGACAATATGTTTTATTATACAATTTCATTTCTTGTTTGCAGCAGCATTAGTCCAAACTAAGACCGTATCCTGTAGATATTAACCCAAAACATTTGATAAGGACGTACTTGTATATAAAACAAACAAGACTCACCTGACTCTCAGTAGAAGAATGGATGCCAATTTTGTTTCCTGTTGTAGCACTTATAACTTGTCCTTTGTACATGGCAAAACAATGTACTGGGTCTGTGTGACCTGTAAATTTAAAATAAATCAAGTTGACGGTCAATTAAGGATCCCTTATAGAGTACTTCCGGTCAAAATTTATACACATTTTTATAATTTCCCGACAAATGCCAATGGTTTCATTATCAGGAATCTTCGGGATGACGGAGTAGGTCGTTGTATGAGAAGTGTAATCCTTATCTTTAGCAAGAAAAGTATGTGAAGCATCCTTTTTGAAGAGAACGAAAATTCTTATCTCTGGTATTTATCATTGAAATTGCATCAGGGGTTGAATACCTAAAAGGCATTTTCTTGTGCTGCAAATGAGATAAGCAAAAATTCTCTGAACAAAGAGATTTCTCTTGTTTAGGACAGGAAATCCTCAGTTTTGCTTGGACCACATTTTGTTACTTCCTCCTACCTTATCTCAACCCTACGGAAGCCAACATATTGCAAGTCTGACTTTTGTTTGCAGCTTTAAAATCTAGGTTGCTAATGACATTGCTAAGTGTGTACTTCCAGTTCTGTTCATGTTTGTATCGAATGTTTTAGATTATACATTTACATACTAGAATAAAACTTTAAGTATAAATTGCAAAAAATATGAGAAAAAGTTTCTAACAAAATAACCTTGGTAGGGAATAAGAAATCTTGGTCTTTATGCCAATTCCAATTGAAATTCATAACTTGGCATGGTTCCTCATGGATATCAACTGACATGGGCATTGAAATTTCTTTGTTCATCCTGGCACATAGTGCAAGATCCTATTAATCTTTGCAGAAAGAGATCATAATTCATCCTTGTGTTTACCTTTGAGAATGGTGCATTCCTTGACATCATTAACGTTCCATACTTTTACTGTGCCGTCAAATGATGTAGAGATAAAACTCTTCCTGTTGAAGGATTTTAGCTGATGAAAAAGAAGTATATGTTATAGTAAGCTATTCTGATTGGTTAAAAACTTATTTAATTCTTAAATAGTTTCAACAAATGTTATGGAATTATTATCCTAAGAATAATTTTTGTCTTAGTGTATGGTAAATTTGGTTTTTGGTCAATTTAGTTTTCATTTTTGCAAACATTTGCTGGATTATTGGCACAAATGATACCTCACTTAAATGAACTAGCATTAACAGACATATAAATGGAAGTCCTGAGTGAATTTTTTTTTCCATGGCAACCAAAATTCTTTTTTTTTTTTTTGTTCAAGCTTCATATTTTATAACAAACTACAATAATAACAACAATAGTCAGACATACATGATATTTAAAGAAATCTTTATCCTGAGTGAATTATAATAATTTCAACACAAGTAATTACATGTATTTTGCATAAATCTGAAAATAACATTTTGCAATTTCAAAATAGCAAATTTTTCAAGACAAAAAATTTGATTCAAAGGAGGATATCCAATGAAAAGAGACAGTATAACGCAGGTAGATGTAGTTCATGTCTCAGAACAAAATAAGGATAATCAACTTTTTGATATCACACCTGCAATATTTCTCCTTCATGTCCCTTCCATGTTGCCATAAGAATCCCGGTTCTCTGATCTAGTAATGTCATATAGCCGGTAGAAAAACCTATAGCGATCCAACAATTCTCTGGATCAACAGTCACGCTACGTATGAGACCTGAAAAGATACATGTAAATATTATTATAAGAATCCCGGTTCTCTGATCTAGTAATGTCATATAGCCGGTAGAAAAACCTATAGCGATCCAACAATTCTCTGGATCAACAGTCACGCTACATATGAGACCTGAAAAAGATACATGTAAATATTATTATAAGAATCCCGGTTCTCTGATCTAGTAATGTCATATAGCCGGTAGAAAAGCCTATAGCTATCCAACAATTCTCTGGATCAACAGTCACGCTACGTATGAGACCTGAAAAGATACATGTAAATATTATTATAAGAATCCCGGTTCTCTGATCTAGTAATGTCATATAGCCGGTAGAAAAACCTATAGCTATCCAACAGTTCTCTGGATCAACAGTCACGCTACGTATGAGGCCTGAAATAGATACATGTAAATATTATTAAAAGAATCCCTGTTCTCTGATCTAGTAATGTCATAAAGCAAGTAGAAAAATCTATACCAATCCAGCAATTCTCTGGATCAACAATCAAGCTATGTATAAGGCTTTAAATAGAGAAATAACAGAAAAGGCTTGTACAATGTATGTGTCAGAGAGTTCTCTGTTCTATTATTATCATCATTTTGTTAAAAGCTACTTCCCCATGAATAGTTTTTCAAGTACTTGAATTTCTTACATTCATACTGCGGTGGTAGCATTTGTAATGGCACCGTATCATTTATTATAAATATCATATCTCAGCTTTGCTTTTTGGTCTCTTTGATATATACATGAATACAATGTAATTATTTCCAATTTCGAATGATATCAAATGTAAAATTATCATGTCATCAAATGCTGTGGAAAATAGAGTACAATTCGGGGGAAAACATGCTTCAAATACAACATTTTATAGGAAATTAGTAACATCATAATGCATATAAGTCAGATACTGTCCCAAATAGGAAGTAAATCTATATATTGAACATAATATACCTTTCATTCTGTAACCAATTATATAATCCTCACCTGCTGATACCGCACTGGTCTTGAATTCATGAGCATAGTTTGCTGCTCTTAGGTCAAGGTATCTGTACAATAACAGTGAAAAAGTCTATGAGGAAGGCATTACGCTATCCTAATCAAGATCAGTTTTTCTTAATTGTAGTGACATATAATTACATTTTTTTTCACAAAATTTCATTTTACTAGGTGCAAGGGCTGGACCTGAGCTATGATATACATGTACATTGCAGGTGTTAATTTTAAAAAATCCCTTGGGCCAAAAAACTTCATCTAAATGCTGGAAACAGATTCACAAATAAAAATTCCTCTATTTTTTAAATCATTGCACTGTCAAACACTTTTTGTACGATTCAATAGTACATGTATCATATGAGTCCTTTCTATCATCACCAGATTAAAGTTTATATCAAACTCATTTTCAATATCTTTCCATGTTGACTGATTTTATAACAAATTTCATCGTGTAAAGTTCTACATCTTACTTAAGTGAAGCCTCATTAGTTGCTGTGATTATCTGAGGGCTCGGAGCTGGTAAGGCTACCATGGCCGTGATTGGAGCGTACCGAGATGAGTCTAACTGACGTACAATCTCACCGGTAAACGGGTCCCATATCTGCACAACAAAGATTACTAATGAGTAAAATATTAGCCATGTTAGTGAGCATTCCATTTCTTATAACTTTAGCCCAATCCTATTTCATGTTATTATGAAATAAAATACACTGCTAAACCAGAAGTCTCTGACGAGACTGTAGCTCTCCTGGTTGTTTTGTTTTTTATTTGTTTTTTATTTACTCATTGACAAGTGAATAAGATACATACACATAAATATCAATTTCCATTTTTTAAGACCATAGGGAGCAGGCGTTCTAACAAATTAAAAGTATCACAACAAAACAACACATCCAATAGACTGCAACTAGAATATCACTCATATAATTGATAATATCCAAGATAAAGTATTTAAAGAATGCCACACCCATTTTCCAAGATCCCAGGGGGCATGAAACTAATGAACAAATGAACTATCAATGACATAACAAAACTGCAGATCCATCTTATTGATTTAGAATTACAACAACTCACATTCATTAATAGCTTTGAAGAGTTGAGAGCACAATTATATAGGAAAATGACCACACCCATTTTCTAAGACCCTGGGGATCAGGGGCTCAAACAATATATCAGATGCACAACAAGAACACAGACCAATCATATTGCAAAAAGAATGAAGCCTCAATCATTTATAGTGTCAGAGGAGTTACAAACAGTTATATACAAGGCGAAAATGACCACACCCATTTTTTAAGACCCTGGGGGTCAGGGGCTCAAACAAAATATCAGGTGCACAACTAGACCATAGACCCATCATATTGCAAAAAGAATCAAGTCTCTATCATTTATAGTGTCAGAGGAGTTGTGAGCACAAAATTACATAGAGTTACATGTATATAGGAGAAAATAACCACACCCATTTTATAAGACCCTGGGGGTTCAAACAAAATATCAGGTACACAACTACACCACAGACCAATCATATTGCAAAAAGAATGAAGTTTCAATCATTTATAGTGTCAGAGGAGTTGCGAGCACAAGATTACATAGAGTTATATAGGAGAAAATGACCACACCCATTTTCTAAGACCCTGGGGGTCAGGGGCTCAAACAAAAAATCAGGTGCACAACTAGACCACAGACCCATCATATTGCAAAAAGAATCAAGTCTCTATCATTTATAGTGTCAGAGGAGTTGCGAGCACAAGATTTCATAGATTTTCATGACCACACCCATTTTCTAAGACCCTGGGGGTCAGGGGCTCAAACAAAATATCAGGTGCACAACTAGACCATAGACCCATCATATTGCAAAAAGAATCAAGTCTCTATCACTAATAGTGTTAGAGGAGTTGCGAGCACAAGATTACATAGCGTTATATAGGAGAAAATGACCGTGCCCATTTTCTAAGTCCCTGGGGGTCAGGGGCTCAAACAAAATATCAGGTGCACAACTACACCACAGACCAATCATATTGAAAAAAGAATAAAGTCTCTATCATTTATAGCGTCAGAGGAGTTGCGAGCACAAGATTATATAGAGTTATATAGCAGAAAAAGACCACACCCATTTTCTAAGACCCTTGGGGTCAGGGGCTCAAACAAAATATCAGGTGCACGACTAGACCATAGACCCATCATATTGCAAAAAGAATCAAGTCTCTATCATTTATAGTGTCAGAGGAGTAGCGAGCACAAGATTACATAGAGTTATATAGGAGAAAATGACCACACCCATTTTCTAAGTCCCTGGGGGTCAGGGGCTCAAACAAAATATCAGGTGCACAACCAGACCACAGACCCATCATATTGCAAAAAGAATGAAGCTTCCATCATTTATAGTGTCAGAGGAGTTGTGAGCACAAGATTTCATAGATTTTCATGACCATGCCCATTTTCTAAGACCCTGGGGGTCATGGGCTGAAACCAAATGTCAGGTGCACAACTAGACCACATACCAAGTAAGATTTTAAAAACATAGTGTAATCAAAGATTACGAAGCTCACCTCGCGGCAGCAAAATTCAATTAAAACATATCTCTAGGTACATGTATATTGGCTTTAAAAGAAAAATCGCTCAAGTGGAAAAAAGTAGGTCAAGGTCATTTTATGAAAGTTTGATCAAAGATACATCCAATATGCAAGTTTGGTACATGTAGCACTTATACTTTGCTCAATATTAGCCTTTAAAGGCAAAATCACTCAAGTGGAAAAAGTAGGTCAAGGTCATTTTATGAAAGTTTGATCGAAGATACATCCAATATGCAAGTTTGGTACATGTAGCACTTATACTTTGCTCAATATTGGACTTTAAAGGTAAAATCACTCAAGCGGAAAAAGTAGGTCAAGGTCATTTTATGAAAGTTTGATCAAAGATACATCCAATATGCAAGTTTGGTACATGTAGCACTTATACTTTGCTCAATATTGGACTTTAAAGGTAAAATCACTCAAGCGGAAAAAGTAGGTCAAGGTCATTTTATGAAAGTTTGATCAAAGATACATCCAATATGCAAGTTTGGTACATGTAGCACTTATACTTTGCTCAATATTGGACTTTAAAGGTAAAATCAGTCAAGCAGAAAAAGTAGGTCAAGGTCATTTTATGAAAGTTTGATGAAAGATACATCCAATATGCAAGTTTGGTTTATGTAGCACTTATACTTTGCACAATATTAGCCTTTAAAGGCAAAATCACTCAAGCGGAAAATGTAGGTCAGATGCTGCATCCGATGCATGGGTTCACCTCAGCATCCCAAGATGAATCACTGGTGCAAGTTTGGTTACTGTAGCATCGGTACTTTGTCAGATACTGAGCTACCCCAAAAACTTTAACCAGACATTGACAGTCATTCAACCGGAAAATGTAGGTCAGATGCAGCATCCGATGCATGGGGTCACCTCAGCATCCAAAGATGAATCACTTGTGCAAGTTTGGTTACTGTAGCATCAGTACTTTGTCAGATACTGAGCTACCCCAAAAACTTTAACCAGACATTGACAAAGTCATTCAACCGGAAAATGTAGGTCAGATGCAGCATCTGATGCATGGGTTCACCTCAGCATCCAAAGATGAATCACTCGTGCAAGTTTGGTTACTGTAGCATCAATACTTTGTCAGATACTGAGTTACCCAAAAACTTTAACCGGACGCGGACGCGGACGCGGACGGGGACGCGGACGCGGACACGGACGCGGACACCGGGGTTATAGCATAAGCTCATCTCAACTTCGTCGAGGTGAGCTAAAAAGAATTAGCTTTCTATCTCCTATGGTTTCAGAGGAGTTGCGAGCACAAGAGTTGTTTATGGACGGACAGACGGACGGACGCCGGACAACGGGGTATCGCATAAGCTCGACTGGTCTCTAGCTAAAAAAAATTAAGGGAGCAAGGTTTCAACTTTCATATCACACACATTTGCAGCTGCTTATTCTATATGATGAACATAAATGTATTAAGGCATATTTGATAGTCATTTCTTTATTTCCAATGTCTGTATTGAACAGATTAACCATATACAAATGATAAAACTTGATGATGTAGCCTTGATTATCCCAAAAGATATTACAAGCTATGTACCATTATATTACAATGGGAAAATCGCTCCTTTATTTTTTTTTAGCAGTGTATGATTAAACTAATTCCTTTTCTGCAAATGAAGTATTATTTTCGGAATAGGTGATCTAATATACTATATCGCCTCTATATTCAGAATGGTTCAGATTTCAATAGACTTTTTTCACATTACCGCTAGACTTGCATTTTAGACACTCCAAGACCCGACATCACAACTGTTGACATTATTTTTCATTATGACATCACAAATCTGTTTCAATGTCAAATGTTGTGATGTCGGGTCTTGGAGTGTCTATAACTCAAGTCTACTGTGTTAATGTGAAAATCGTCTATTGAATTTTGTATTTAAAAGTCAAATGTGTTATCTTCACTAACAATTATGACTTTCAAGATGACTTGAATCTACATAAAATGATGAACATATTTTTTTGTTTTACATTTTTGAAGTAAGGTGAGCTCTACCAGTGAAAGTAAAGACTTTTACAAAATTACATGTACATATATATACTGTATGAAGGTTTTCAGTCAATATTAGTTGACTCAGTTTACTCTAGATTAATTCATGCACCTCAGTTGAGCTTAGCTCACATTCTGTTATCAAGAGCAAATGACATTAAAAAGACAATCATATGTAACGAATTCCCGACTTTGGACGACTACGTGTTGCGATTTGTGTGTGTTCGCCTGGCGAGAATCACTCGCTCTCAATTTTGCCTTTATTTGCTCTAGGCTAGTACTTAGCGAGAATGACCCGCTATAACAGTGGACTCTGACCCTAACTTTCTTAAATGACACGAAGATTTATATCTGTTCAACAACTGTATTTATTAATTAACAAAATAATGGTAGCGTTTTCAACTTCTCAACACAAATTTACTTAATACAATTTAATGTATAAAGGCGCAGATCCGAGAATAACCCGGTGGCAACCTAAATAAAGCACAACCTTCTAAAGGAGGGGAGCTCCGTGATTAACCCAGATGCTCGATGACTAACCAAAAATTATCCGGTTAATTCCTTAAACTAAACTAAATTACTTGTATTTACTTGGAAAAATGAATTAATCAACTAGAATTTACATGCTAATCTCTCTACATAACGATATTCACAAAGTTACACCAAATTTATATCACAAAGAACTGTTTCCTATCAGAAAAGTTAAATTACTGACAAATATTACAGAATTCCTACTCTAAATTACGAGAAATAATAAGCAAAAAATCAAGAGATTAACCCTCGATGAGCTATACTAAAATCGAACAAAAATTATCCGTTCAATATCCTACAAAATGCGCTACAAAATCCTGGAATAACCCGAAAATAAATTATAACGCACTTTCCCCTAACTAAATAAACTTTTTCTCACTTCTAAAAATGGAAATTAACAGTTAACTTTACAAAAAATTGATTATCTAACAAGAGCCTTATAGAAACCAACCTATCTCTCTAAGAGTATCTGCCAGAGTCCTCGACTCTGTGACGTCAAAATCTTAAATACTATGCCTAAAAACCTAGGCGACACACGTGGCGACATGGTAACTGTCGACCTGAGCTGCTGGTGGTGCCGGTGACTCAATTTAAACATAGAAATCCCATCATAAAAATTCAAGTAACAACATGACATCAATAATAATAACAATCTTAATCTGCTCATGCTTTCAACAATCAAAATCGAGCTATTAATAATGAAATAAGAAATCACATTTTTGCAAGTTTGAATTTGCCAGGTCCGTAAAGTCATGTGACTTCCATATGACGAGAAGATATGGCGGCCTGGCTGCAGTGTGCAAACAGCGAACCACATTTAGCTCTAAAGCATTCTTTACACGTAAAATTATGAAGACATACTTATCAAGCACCATTCCACGATTACGTAGAATTGAATTCTAAGGTAATTTGACTATGGTATGTGAAATACATGATAAAATCAAGTCGAGACCATCTTGTCCCATACAAAATTCATTGAAAATGTAGTGAAAGTTATGTTGACAAAATGGTTTTGACAAATACATGTAGCATCCGATAACATCTCGCATCCGATAACATCTCATATTAAATGGTAAGTTAGTGCTAAACGAAGTGAAGATAGAATGCAATTGAGTGCATTACAAGTAGAAAATGATCACAATGCTAGAATTTCCTCTGATTCTGTCCAAAATGTAACATAGTAAGACTGATATTTTACACATATATTAACCACATAATGTTATGACTTAAAAAATTACAGACCCAATAAATCTGCACATATTCTACATTCAATTTGGAAAAAGTGACAGTGTATTTTCTTTTAGTTAAAATACTTCCATGAAAAATTATAAGGTCTATCATATAATGATTATAATACTATTGTATTATTCTAAACATCATACTTACATGGACAGAGCTATCACAAGTGGCTACTAGCCTCACTGAATCCAGATATACCACAGAGAATATAGATTTCTTATTGTTTTATCCTTAACATCGTACTTACATGGACAGAGCTATCACAAGTGGCTACTAGCCTCACTGAATCCAGATATACCACAGAGAATATAGATTTCTTATTGTTTTATCCTTAACATCATACTTACATGGACAGAGCTATCACAAGTGGCTACTAGCCTCACTGAATCCAGATATACCACGGAGAAAATAGATTTCTTATGGCGGTGATAGGTCATCTGACATTTACTCCTGGAAAATAAACAGCAAATTAATACTGACAATCATATAAATTACTTTTCTTACACCAGTCTTAAAGTTAGGAAATTATTAGGCACGGTCCATTTGATATTCTGGGGGGGGGCTTGGGTTTTTTTCGAAAAAAATAATTTTGCTCTGAATTTTGATGAAAAAAATAAATTTGCTTATGGTGTGACAGAAAAAAATAATCTTGCTCTTAAAAGTAATCTGAATTTGAAGAATAACCACAAAATTCGCTTAAAATTCCTGAAAATTTTTCGGCTCGCTTCGCTCGCCGCAGTCTTTACTTTCAATAAAAAAATTTTGGCTCGCTTCGCTCGCCATAGTTATCTTCTGTAATGGCAAGTACATATTTGAAAATATCAAATAATGCATGTGACTGATACAATTAAAATGCTTAAATACATTAATAATTTAATAATCAGTATAATTTATTACTATTAATAGATACAGGTATCACCATTGGTGTCTAATTTTATATAGATTCTCTTGGAAGGAGAATTTAAATAAGTTTTTCACTATAGTTTTCATTTCTACATGTAAAAACTTGCATCAAGCCCTCTTACATTTTACATGACCTTATATACATTTTGTTTACTAAAAATTATATATCGCATATTGTAAAAATCTTTCATCTCTCTCAGTTTAGAAGTGAATACAATATTAGTTTTACATAAAAATAATGTTTGGAGTAATTTAAGTAAAAATAAAGAATTTCTATTGAGAAAAACACAAACATTCTTAATATTCACATCAATTGTTATAAAAAAAATTTCCTTGCTCCAACTTTGCAAGAAAAAAATAATTTTGCCCTGGTCCGGGACGAAAAAAATAATCTTGCTCCGACAAAAAACCCAAGCCCCCCCCTGAATATCAAATGGACCGTGCCTTAGCATCTGACGTAATGTTTGTTGCTGGTAAATGCTGATTTGAGTTTTCACATTGAGTTTATCTTGTAACCCATTACCGTAGTCATAAAAACTTATAATTGCACTATAAAATCAGCATTTACCAGCAACAAATGTAACTCTGGAAACTAGTTATTCCCATTTTAATGCAATCTCTATTTTCTTGATATAAGACTAATTGTGACGTATATGTTTATTCTTAGTTTACGGCCTCAACTTACAAGCAAACAAGCAAACAAACAATGAAATTTAACGTAATAGACCCTTTCACCATAAGGTTCACTCAGATTACTTTTGTCTCTTCCTATGGTACTTTTTCCACTCATCTACTGCGATATTTCATTATAATTGATACAATATAAAATACAAAACGTAAGCTACATGTTGGTAAGAATATGCCAAGCAATGCATAGACAAAAGGCTGAACTTACTTGCCGGTTCCATCACCAAAGCATTTAATAGACCACAGTTTGACTGTTTTGTCTTTACTGGCACTGATGAAGGAGTTTTCGTTGTTTAGTACGGTCAAAGATCGGACACTATTAGAGTGACCCTCGAACGAGTGTAACCTGATGTGCTTGAAATTAAACAGCGTGTCTCGCTCACTCAGACCTGAAAATACATAGTGTAATGTGGTAAATATGTCAGCATGTGAAGCATAAAGAGTTTCATCGTATTATTCCAATAATACATGTACATGATGAAATACAAGAGTAGTATACAAAAATCATATATTGAACATTTTTGAAGATTTATATGAATTCAGTCACATTTTCAAACCATGGAAAATTCATCAAACTAATCTATAAGAAAGATGTATAAACAATATATGACTTTTCTGTATTTATTCCATCTACATTGCACGTTATCATTAAATCTAATAACATAATTCGGCAATTGTTCTGGTGTTGATGTAACTTTTTCCTACAACGTAAGTCCAAATCTTTAAAAGTCATCTTTTCAAGAACATTTGAAATACAAAAATATGTAAATTTCATTTTCTCTAGGTCATACACATACAAGAACATGTAAAAGTAGATGTACACAGCATGTTGACATTTTTCCCCTAATTTTCAGATAATAAAAGCCATAGTTACCTAGTTCATGTTCCCAGTACAGGAGCCAGTTTCCTTTCAGGTGACTAGACCTCTCCTTCATGTCACTAAATAAAAGAAAAACAAAACATAATAATTTTCTTAGACCTTAACTTTTTAGTAGCTATAGTTTCATCATGAGCAACACTGGTTTTTGTTTTCATTATTTTCACAAGAGAATTCTTGCGTGTGTGTATAAGCATGCTAGTGTAATATACATGAGCAAACCATTTGACTTCATCCGGATCAAGTTTGAGTATTTTAGAGCTCCTGTGTATAGGTCCAAACTTGATAAAGTCCGGTCCTGAGGAATCTACAGGGAGCTGTATCCTATTACCCGTTATCTCTCTATTATTACCCTGTATAATCTGCTGGATATCTGCATAGAGAATTCATCAATACTTTGTTACACATTTTAAAATTCCTACATATAAATGTACAAATGTACATGAACCATATATAGAGAATTAGTATCTTAATTGATGTTTTGTTACGAGTATGCAACACTCAGCAAGTACATTTATCGTACATGTATGCATGTTAGCGCATTTCATGCAATAAATGCACTTGCTATGTGTTGCATACCCGTAACAAAACACAAATTATGACATTTACTCTATATACATGTATATATGCACCTACATGTATATGCACCATAATTGTAAGTTTCATTCTTGTTTTCTAAAATCGAGTTCATCCTAGTGAAAAGGTGTCATTAAAAAAAAGGTCACCGTGGATTCAGTTTGCAGATTAGAATAGCCATTGCTACATGTATCTTTATGCATTGAAACGTCACGAGCATTTTCATGCTGAAATGGAAGACATTACTTTCAATAATTTCATCTCCGGGAATTACAATGCTTGTGCATAAACATGCATATTTGTATGATGGCCCGTAAAAGACTAAGAAACTATTTACAGAAGTGATAACATGGTATGACTTCATATTCATTCATAACACTTTAAAAAGAATTGGTAAGCATGTATTGTTGGATTAATAGAAATTATAAAGGAAACAGAACTTTCTTAAATCTGCCATTACTTTTAAATACATGTACTAGCAAATCTTAGCTTTATCAATATTATCTTTGCACTTCTCAAACATGTTTAAGTCTGCATAACCTTATCTACTTGCATACTTTCTTGACAAGATAAAATATTAAAATCAATTTATTTGAGTTTTATTTTTATTTTTTTCTAAAAATTCTGAGCAAAATTATGATCAATGAATATTGATAGTAATAAGACGGTAACTATAGAAACCATCAATTTATGCATACCTTCACTAGGTGACTGAGGTTCTGAGCCACTCTCTGAGGAATCCACGTCAAACCTAACGTCATACTGAGAACAGAGGTGTCGTATTAAATCTTCATTAGGGAGATGCTGCTCTATATGAATGCTGAAACATAAACATTCAACTTCAGCTGTATTTAAAAATAAACATTTGTAGACGTACGTACGTAGTGGCATAGACTGATGGAATCAAGTATTGCCGTGCCATAGAGTAAAGTAATAAGTTTTTACTGAAAGAATACGACCACTAAGATAAATCTCAGGCTCACCTTGAGAAAGAAGCATAAAAATATAAGCAGACTGAGGTATAAGCTGTGCCTACTGAAGTATTCTAAAATACAGATGCATTATTGCCAAAATTACAATGGTAACCTTTAAAAAGTTAATACAATCATTACATGGAATGCATGTGTTGCCTGCGAAACATAGCAACAATCAGGAATCACTTTTATAGGGAGTGACAGACAGACAGACACCGGACAAAGTTATCCCTAAGTGTTGCTTTGCTTCGCAGGCAACACAAAAACTCTATTTATATTGAAAAGCATTCCTTTGAAATAATGTTTTCTATTTACCTGCCAAATATTCTGCAAAATGGTATGTAAGATGCATAGGCTAATTCTGGTGTGAAGACATTTTCTAACTCTTCTTTAATGTTCTCTCTGTAGCGACCACTCCCCTCAAATGTCTCATCTGAAAATATAAAGATGTTTTTCATTATATTACAATTTACAAATTCTAAATACTCTTTTAATTTCTTGTTCATGTTTTTATAAACTTTTGACTTTGACTCTGAAAATGATCCAAAATCATTCATGCACTGTTTCAAATAACAACAGCACTATATGTACTTAAAACAAGCAATAGCTAGAGTGTGTTCAGGAACGTAAGCTGCTCAATAGCGCTTACTTAATCTACGTACCTGAACGGACTGCTCATTGAGCCACTACGTAGGGCTTATTAGCCTAAAAAATTCTATGCTTACAGGGATTTTTCAAGTCCGTTTTTGGGTCCGATTATCGGACCCATTCCCAACGCCAAAATGACCTGTATTTTCCCAATTTATGATTGCAATTTCCCAATTTGAACCTCTTAATTTTGTTAAAGTGTTCTTCAATAAAGAGCAAAATAATGACGACTGAAACACCTAGCAGAAACACAACATTACAATCGATATGTAAACTGGTCATAAATCTTATATCCGGTATAGGTTTACGTTTTAGTCATCAAATTGTATCTCCAGTATTGGGAACCCCAGGACCATGTCGTCTCACAACAGCAAACCTGGTGCCAAAAAAATTACAAAAGGGAGTTTCTCCTCTTCTTTGTAGAGTACGTTCTTCAAAATAAAATTTTGGATAGTGTCTATAAAAGAAACAACAGAAAGTAGTTCATGTTCAGTAAACAGAATGGAGGCGACTTTGACAGTGGGAATATGTTCCCCATCAAACACTGACTTTGAATCTGAATCCTGATGATGAAGTAGCCCCTCTGACTCTGAGCAGATGCCTGTTCCAGATCCTAAAAGTTGATGTCCTTTGAAGCACAATCTAGAGTATAGGTGGCTTTACTAGTACTTTGTTTCTTTTATTGAAGACACTTTAAATAAGAAGGAGTTATATCTCTGTGTTTTGATTTATTCCATTAAGAATCAATTAAACTGTTAGAAATTCCCAATTTCATTGAAACGCCGCGCTTTTCCCAATTTTAACGGACCTTGGACCCAAAGTAAAATACCCTGAAAAATCCCTGGCTTACTCTCGATACATGTCATGTCGTCTGCTATAGCAATAACATTAAGTAGCTGACAAATGTATTAATCCTATATTTTTTATACAATTTTCATCAGAATATCTTTATTTTTTGTAATTTTGCAGGTAAGAATAAGTTTACGTGAATAATTTTCTGTCTTTCTGACTTTTTGATTTATTGGAAACAAGAATTTAAGTTCAAAGTTAGCGAAGCATTCAGGCAGAGTTAGCATCTCAAAGGTAGCCACTCATTGAGCACCTACATTCCTGAACGTACCTTCATATTTATAAATTTGAATATACATGTAAAATTTTCAGAAAATGAAGTATACAACTGTTACGGTAAAAATTACAATGAATGATCACTTTTATAGAATTTACCTCTGTCCTCGGTTATATTGGTGAGACTATAGGTTTTCCTAGCGTTCCAGGAGGAGGGACTGAGAGGAGAGCTGGATTCTACACTGAGGACACTTACTGGGGTACCAATCACTACCTCCTTGGTGTTAGTATCCATCTTAATGTTACAGTACGTATCATCTGAACCTATAAAATATAAATCATCTACAATAAACAGTAGGTTTTCCTAGCGTTCAAGGTGGGTCTAAAAGGTGAGCTGGATTCTACACTGAGGACACTGGCTGGTTTACCAATAACAACCTCCTTGGTGTTAGTATCCATCTTAATGTTACAGTACGTATCATCTGAACCTATAAAATATAAATCATATACAATAAACAGTAGGTTTTCCTAGCGTTCCATGAGGAGGGGCTGAGAGGAGAGCTGGATTCTACACTGAGGACACTGACTGGTGTACCAATAACAACCTCCTTGGTGTTAGTATCCATCTTAATGTTACAGTACGTATCATCTGAACCTATGAAATAGGAGTATAGTTATTCTTATAGAAAAAATTAAGATCTACATGTAGTTCTGCACATTATTGGAAATACATGTATGTTGATAAATTCTCAGACTTTTCTAGCATGCTGTATAACGTATATCATAATATTTTCTAACTTCTCCCACATACATGTAAATACACATTTAAGTTTGCAAAAATTCATAGAAAATTCTCTACAACTAGTAATTGGTCATAATTCTCCAAAAATTCATAAAAGAAAGAACAATATTATTACCTTGACTTCTGATTGTTCCCTGAAATTTATCAGAGTCTAGCAGTTTGTTTGACGAGTTTGAGCGATGAAATGATGATTGTGATTCGTGAACCTGATTGAAACTTCTGAAGAAATCACTGAGAACTGAGGTCAGGTGACTACGAGTCATCTCAAAGCCGAGTCGCAGGCCTATGACGTACACCACATCTATAAGTTTGTGGCACACAATCGTACGTACAGTGCTGCCACCTGGGAAGGACTGATTGATGTTTGATACAATTCTGATGGCAGGTCGGAGAAGCTCTTTTATAATGGTGTCCTGATAGAAAAGAAATTGGAAGTCTGTGTAACGATCAATGGAGAATGTAGGTATCTACATGTATATGTAAATGAAAAACAAAAGGGCCAGCATACTGAATAACTAAACTACAAATACATGTCAATGTACTTATCCATCTTCCTGGAAATAATTTTGTTAGCCTATTGTGATGTAAAGTCCAGTTTTTGACTGTAGGGAATATTTACTGACGTTCAGATACTTTTGAAGCTGTAACATACAATACCAGTATGCAAAATGTTTGTGTAATTAGGTTGCTTCTTTTCTCTAGTACAAATGTGAATATAAGTAATGACTTTCTTATTTTTGGTGTTCATGGGTCCCATATATATCCATTCTAATTCATAACATTCTGGTTCACGGAATTTACACATGACCAACCATAAACCTACACCAATGAACATTAAAAGACAGTCATTTCTAAATATACACAAACATTTACATACATTTACAGCAAAAAAATTACATACATTAGCTGTTTAATAATGAGAGATAACAAATGAAAATACCTTTATTTTGTTTATCTTTTTATTGCATCAATATTACCTGCAGTATATCCATAAGAGTTTTATCAGAGATGAGAGGAAGTATATGCCTTAGTAACACCAATGCACTGACTAAACCGGCCTCGGCTCTTTGGGTAAGACGCTTCCTGGCTACATTCAACTGGCAGAATATAACAAATTATCATGCAGTGCAAATTTCATACTGAAATTGATAATGAACTGTATATAAGTACATTCGCACATAGCACAAATACAATGTAGATACTCACAAAGGATCCTAATGCGTAATAGTTTTTAAACAAAACTTATGATATACAGTAAAATAACTTTACCACATATTATACATAGAAATGATTTTTACACAAAGAAAACAGAAAATCACTCACCATATCAATAGCACAGGGTATGTACTGTAGAATCACCACCTGCTCCCCGTACATCTTAGCTATAAATGACAAGCATTCTATTATCTTGTTGGCGTTCCGATCTCCACAAATCAAACGGGATGTCTTTGGCAACCTTTTATCTGAAAACAGAAATACTAGTGACAAATACACAAATGTACATACACACATACATAAAGGAGAGCTACACTTTCTGTAAATATGTGTAGGTTTAATCTCTTCCTTTCTTCCACTACTACATGTAAGCAATCTAAAAATATTTGAATAATCTATAATTCTAAATAACAAACACATGGTATATATCCCATTCTAATTCATGACATATAATAACATACATTTTCCATTCTCATCTATGTCATATGGAACACAAATTCTCATTGGCTAGCATCAACTACAAGTATAAAAATCATAATGTTTATACCTTCATATCCTTGGTAACACTGCTTAGTGACACAATGAAATGTGTGTTTTGAAATAGTGAATTTGAATGGGGATAAAGTCATTTCTCTTTCAAAGACTTAAACGCATAAAATAAATGGTTTTATAGTCAGAAATACCTGTTTTACCACTCCACTGGCATATCATGGTAAAATAAATTTGTAAATAAAAGTCATACAACTCATGCCTGCAAATCATTCAAACACAAACATGTTATCCCCCAATTCATCTACATAAGGCCATGTAAAATAAAATCTATGTTTCTCAGACACCGCCGCGCGCTATAATTTGCCGCCGACGAGACGTTTTTATTGCAACTTCAGAAAAAAATATCCGCCGTGTCTCATCCTCGACCGTCGATTAAAAAAGAAATATCCATTTATTTCATTGAACATGTTTATTGTCCTGTAAAATCGTCAAAACTGTACCCGATTAATAAATACTTTTAAAAGCCAGTATAAATCACGGCGCGTTCCGTATTTACGTTACGGGTAAAGAATTGTATAGAATATACTAACAACGTGCCGCTGGCTATTCGCGTGTTTAATACATCGAGTATTACATGTATTAAAACGTTCGTATAGTTTTCTTTATTGATCTCCACAGCAAATGTAAATACCTATGCTGAACAATAGCAAGTGTTCATTGTAATACTTCCGAATCTATTAATAATGACATTCACGTTGTAAAAAGTATAAGCAAGGACCGCCGACGAACGCAAGAGAAACGTAGTTAAATCCTTAAATCTATGAATAAAAGAATGTATATTGTACCCGGGCCATGTACATTATTTTATCAGACGGTGGTTAATGCTGAACACTTCATTCGATTTCTAAAGATTCTGCTTCATCCAGACTTGACTTCCGAAGATATACGCTATCGGCCAAATTTTTATTTACCATATGAACGGATCCATCCGAGGAAGTGAGGGGTCATATCTAATTTGATCTGGGTTTAAACAAGATGTGAGCAAATAACAGCCGTCGAGTCTCTTACGCGATTCTACTAAATACTCACGGCAATCAAAACATGTCATACTTCGCATATCAAATTTTGAATCGATTAGCTTCTTCCATTCAGACAGATGAGCTACGTCTCCACGTTCTCAGAAGGAATAGGTTATTTTACTTTTTAAAAAATCAACATTTTTACAGGAGAAAGCCATAATTTTTTCTTTGGGGGGGGGGGGGGGGGGGAGCATAAGATTTTTTGCCTTACATGAATAATGGTGGGGGAGGGGGAGGGGGAGGGGGAGGGGGGGGGGGGTAAACAGGACAGACGACTTTTTTGCCTTACATGAATAATAAGAGCACTTTTGATGGAAAAAAAAAACAAAAAATAAAAACCCTACCTACCTTGCCACTTTTTTAGACCCAATTATCTGAGAAACATAGAATTTATTTTACATGGCCTAACATTAAAGTCCTTTACAGAGAATTACATACCTGGATCACCAATGCTGATTAGCTGTTCCTCTCCAAGGTAACATAAAGCCAGCATGCGTATCAGATTACGTGACAAATACTTGGCAGTCAGGAGAGGTCCCAATCTTCCGGACAGCCATTTTATGCTCTCGGCAGCCACATGGTTGATATTGACGACTTCCTCCGCCGTCTTATCACTCATCGTTTTGGCAAACTCGTCTGTTTCACTACGCACCATTCCTTTTGAACCAATCGGAGAGAAGAGTTTCTGTTTGTTTTGGGTTTTGATCAGATGAAGATCTCTGGGTCTTGAAGACTCCTCAAACTCATCTACCTCATCTTGACTCTGAAATATAAACAGGACCAAAATAATTACCATTAAATCATCTTCACTTTGAAATATATGTAAGATGAAAGTTCTAACAACAGAATTGATTTCAAATTCTGCACTGGCTGGGATAAATCAAAGTAAATTAATATGCATATAATTGCAAAAAGGTAATTAACTTTGGCATCTGTCCAATATTTATCACATTAATGAAATCAAAATTTATCTATACATCTAAAATAGAATAACGATTATAATTTCTTTTTTCTGTATGCTTGATAAAATGCCATCTGATAAGGGCCTAGATACACATACATATTGAGTCTTTGCGGAAAATATAGTTATCTCCCATTTGAGAAGGTATCTGATGTAAAACTATTATGACGTCAAGAAAATGTTGTGATAAAGTCGATTTTATACCGTCATTTTCCCCAGTTTTAGGATCGTTTCCATAGAATTTGATGACATCACAATTAGTCTACATCAGATACCGTCCCAAACAGGAATACAATGTATGTAGAGTATACTCTAGAGAGTACTGAATGAATTCTGTCATGATACCTGAAACTGGAGGCTGTCAGCTCTGTGTGATTCCTCATTCTGTGATGATATAGACTTGGTATCCAGATCACTGATAGACTCTGTGTTCTCCTGAGACATCCTGGTCAGTAAGCTAGCTATAGGGTCATGCTCGACACTCCTGGATACGTCCTCTGGTTCACTTTTAAGTGACTTGCTTTCTTCACTTTTGTCACTTTTATTTGACAAGTCATCTTCGTTCTGACTATACGACCCTATAGATTCTGCATCTCTGTCTTGGTCTTGCTTATCATCATTTACCGATGAATATAATCCGAAATGTCTTCCTCAATTTCATCAACATCATCTTGTGTTGATTCTGTTCGGTCACTCTCCCTGAAAGGAAACTCTTCTTCCTCATGGTTCGAGAGTTCTTCCCCTTGATCTTCAATATTATTTTCTTCCACCAGAGGTGGTAATGCATTTTCCTTCTTGTTCCATAGTGTTACTTCTTGATTTATTCATTTCTTTGAGTTCTGACTGAATCATTACCTTCTAAAAATAAATCTTCAAATATGTAGTCCTTGTATCCTGCGACAGCCTCTACTAAAAGCGTCGAAAAGTTTGACAGGAATATCTGTAAGCCTAGTCGTAACAACAACTGCACTAAGAATGTCCTGTGATAAATCTTCATGTGCTTAGGAGTAGAGTTCTCTCCACTGAAGAGCTTCGTCAGATGAGGTAAAAATCTAACTACCGTTTCCGTGGGACCTATCTCTTGACCAATTAGATTAAAGAGTGACCAAGCTGCTTGAACAGATGTATCTCTGTCAGAGAAGAGTTCCTCAACATATGGAAGAATTAGCTCCAATCCCTCACTCTTTACTTTACCTTGGAACTTTTCCAGGAAATTTTGCATGATTGTGACCTTGTCTCTTGCTATGACCTTGATGACCTTCTCTTTTTCAGAAAGAGGCTTTGAGCTTCTCCACTTTATCTGATCTATCTCGTACTCTTTCTCCTTAATTTTGCATATACACGTGTAAAGCTCAGGGAAATATTTGGGGAATGGAACAACACCACTATGGGAATTGAGCAGTAAATTTGGTGTCTGTACCGGCAGCCCATATTTATTTATCACAGGATACTGAAACAATGCACCATCACAGCTATCATATTCCTGATCCTGCCTTAGAACTGAATCCTCAGGAAATAATAGCATTTCTGCAAATTTTTGCATAGGTCTGAAATTATCAAGAGAAAAATTGTACTTAAGGTCAACTTTTCTTTTTTTATTTTCCTGAATATCAACTCTTTTTCAAATGTTGTATATAAAAGTAGAGAAAAACTTAAATGATAAAATCTACTTAAAAAGCCACAACAAGAGGATTTCAATTTATAAGGATTTTTCTTCACAAAGTACATTAAGTACATTCTGAGTAGATTATTAATCACATATATTTTATATGTACTCATACATGAGTATGTATGAATCAATTGTTTCAAATGTATGTTTCAGTCTTCGAATTTGTTAAACTTAAGAGCTCCTAAAAAGCAAACAGAGGCAAGCTGGATAAACAATGCTAAGCAAACATTCTTTTATCTAAACAGACATACCTGGGTATGACTTTTCTATTTTCCTTCCACAGTCTTTTGATGCTGTTATATCTATGACGTAGGGAACAGTCCTTATGTTGAGTCTGTAACGTCGGGGACAGGAAAAGTTCACAGCCGAGACAACCAAGCACCTGTAAATCTCTGGTCTGTGTGTTGATTGGCTGTACAGACTCTACCTTACTATGTGTACCATGCTGATCAAAAATATGAAATAATTTCATTGCAGAGTTTGTAGTATTTGTAAAAAATTATACTCTATTAGGTTACGTGGATCACATTTGTCTTTTCCAATGGTCATATACCCACTTAAAATGATGAGATGACGTTATCACATACATGTATATGTAGCGGTAAATACTACAGCTTAGATCTGTATAACATCATTTCGTTGTTTGGAGTGTATAAAACATCACATGAAAAACAGAACCTTGTTGTTATCAAAGCAGTATAAATGATTATTGATACATGTAGCTCTATAAGAATACCTGTAGCTCACATATTCAGGGATTATTCTGGCCGTTTCCTCTGATGAGAAAATTTTACGTTTTCAACCATTTTCTATGAGAGAATCTGACAAAATCAAGAATTCTTATGAGAGAATTGAAAAGATTAGGAGAGATTCTCTCAATTTTGCAGCCCAAAATTATCGTTGATATTGTACATACATGTGTAATGTTGAAAGTAAATTGCAGCATTTAATTTGCCTCCCTACAATTTTGTTAAACAATCTTATATGCTAAATTCCATACGTCCAATTTTTAAGTTGCACTCTTGTCTTCAGACAAAAATTGGATTATATACATGTATAATACATGTAATACATTTACAATTGATATTGTTATTCTTACTTCTTCATCATGAAATGGCAGATGTTTGTCGACTTTACTGGAGAAGACATACTGGCTTTCTAGATGATTTAAATCAGGCCAGGGGGTTGTAATGACTTCGGAAGTTGTATATTGGCTGATTCAGGTTTCCCACTCGTTGATCTGGAAAACGGATTGATTCAGAAAATACTCATCCCAATACCCAGTAAAAGTGTACTTGTAATTTTATTACATGAATAAAAGAACTACTGCTTTAATCAAGATACATTGTACATACGTACATGTACATGTATAATTTTGAGGTGTTTAGTTTATTTTCCAGTGAACTCTATTAGACATCATATACATGTAATTTGGTAATATTGTCATTGCGACATCACAATATAAATCTTGAAAGTACAACAAGTGAGTTCAATCAAACATGACGTCACATTGCAATTACTTTATAATTGAAGCAATGCCTCATATACATGAATATAAGAGATCTACACGTAGGTTAATACAGGCCACAACATTACTGAACCAGGAAATAGAACAGTCACAATCTTAATAAAAGAATTTCTTACTTTTTGTTATTTTCCTCTTCAATCACCTGCAAAATTAAGATAGGATATTATCGTATACATATGTGTACCTACAAAAAGGGAAACTTTTTATTTCTATAAAGTAGATATGTGTAACTACCGCATTAACAACAAAGATTATCTAAGGCCTGTAATACCTCCTGATAGAGCATGTTTTTGGGAACACGTGGCGGCACACCAGTGGCTACCTCCGACAAGCTTGCTCGGTGGGGATGTGGCTCGTTGAAAAGCTGTACCACTCCCTGGTTCATTACTTTGGTGTGATGGTCCACTAGCTTCAGGTTGATGTTTTTGGCTGATGCTGCAGCAGAACCTGTTAACTAAAGAAAATATACCGATCTCATTGGTAGAGATCAAAATTCACTGAATTCATTACAATTGCTCGAATTCTTCATTTCTAAATTTCTTTCTATGTAATTCAACAAATTTCAGGTTCATATACTTTTTTTAGCATAAAATGGGAAACTATTTTCATTAAAATAAAAATCATTTACATGAATATTCACAAAACCTATTGTCAAATACATACATGTATAACAAATATATAATTTCATACATGTTGCCTGCAATTTATCAATTCTTGGTGTTCAAATTTGACTTATCGGAAAAGTAAGTATACCTTATAACCAAATGTCAGATCAATCCAGTGATGTAGGGATTCAGAGACTGTATCACTCTCTAAAACTGCCATGTGCTTACTGATAAAATCCTCAGGATTACTGCACCATGGTGGAATCTCAAGGTCCGGAAGATCTTCATGGATCGAAGAAAATATCGTTGGATCTGTGAAAAACTCGGGAATGCATTCATCCGGAGTCCACTCTTGCATACGCAGCATACTTAACGGGTATTCATTCGGAACCCATTTTGATCGTACATGAGAACACAATATGGATTTTGGAGTTCTTCTGGCTTTATACACATAGTATGTAATATCAGACAATACGTCCGAGACATGATGTGGAATGTGAGTTGAATCAGACATACTTGGAAAGGATTCGAAGGTCAGATCTAACTGATTGTCTCCCTTGTTTAGTCTAAATTTGGAATACATTAGATCTCGAAATCCTGTATCTGGCCCTGTGAAATCCATCACCCACGGAAGAATAGGGTGATGATTCGGATCGTGCATCCGACGACCAGCCATAAAATTCAGGATCATGATGTAGCGGAAATTTGATAACTTTCTATTGCTCCACTGTTCTGTGAATTTTGCCAAATCTTTTTCTTCATACTGCCCTATAACGGCTGACTTTCAAAAACATCCTTGCATCATTTACTTGACTCATTTCCTCCTTTTCATTCATCTGCACCATTTTGCTTAGTAATGACTCTTTCTTTTCTGCACCATCTTTCAAAGTTTCTGCACAATCATTTTGTTTGTCATTTTGACAAATTGCTGAATCAAAGTCTCTCTGAGTATGTACAGGTATAAAATTTCCATTTGTGACATATATCCACAGTTTTTCATCAACGACAATGCTATGAAGAGACAGATTTCCAATGCTGAGACCAAAATTATGGAATGCTTGCATAGCTTGAAGTAATTGATATAGAATGAACAGGGGTTTGGCAAATGAAAGCCCAACAATAGCCGGGCTGTATGATATAGCACTATGTAGGGTACATGGAACATAGGGTTCCACAAGTAGTATGACATCTTCTGCCTCGTGCAAAAACAAAACTGGAATGATGTTCTGAACAAGTTTCTGAGCATTACCATTTGATGAAGGGTCCATAACTCCTGGGTGAAGACAGCTAAGATATTCAGTGAGAGCATCTTTCACCTGTTTGATAAGATACATGTATAATACATTAGGTACAAATAATTTAAATTTTGCTACACTATACTAATTTCCCTTTTTTTCTTCATCTATATTGCTTTAAAAGTTTCATTTATTTTTTTTCTTCTCTGCAACACTTAAAGACCCTTTCATAGACAAGTCAACAAATTATATCAGTAACAAAACTAATGATACTGTTCTCAATTTTTTTTTTTTTTTTCAGAACTGCTAGTTTAATAATTAGTTTTACTTCGATATTTGATCCATATAAAATTGACAATTCTCATTCTACAAAAATGATTTTTTCCACCATGTGAATTTAACAGAAGCAACAAGGAAAAGACCCTTTCACATTGCCTTAGGTACTGAATTTGAAGCTCAGTTACGGAGAAGAAACAATACATTGCACAAACACCAGTGAAATCTTTTAATTGACATTTTTCGCAGAACAAATGAAAGTATGACTCTGCTCAAAACATCTTATAACAATTAAATGACATCACTGGTGTATGTACAATCTACTGTTTGGCCCAGTAACTGAGCTTCTAATTCAGTACTGCAGATAATTTGAAAGGGTCTACTGAATTTTTAAAATGCATATTACAAGAAAAAAAGAAAATAGAGCCAGAGTTCACAGACACAAAGATCTGTACCTTTCCCACAGGAGAGGGCTTATCAGTCCTGTGATTCTCTGAGTATTTCCGATGTTGCTCCATCCACAGACTGTGGTAGTTTAGTTGACATATTTCTGCCAGGTATTCTTGAACATTATCCTGGTTCACAGATGTCCTTCTGATAGTCTCCCCAGCTCTGCAACACAGTACATGTATATAATGAAAAACAAACTGCTATGTAAACATTAAACTTATTGTAGAACAGATCTGAAAGCCATTATTTCAGACCATCAATAAAACAGTTTTCAAGTGTAAATCTTCTTCAAATTCAAAAGCATCATTTCAGAACAGATCAATTCAATGGACCAGACATGCACATTTCAGGTACGTACTTAACCCTCGTCACTTTATGAATGTCACTTTATAGATAAATAAACATTCATCAAATTTGTAGGCTATGAAATGGAATCAAGGAACTTTCTGAAAACTAAAACATATTTCATCCCTTATTACATGTACTACCTGAGTAATAAATTTGAATGTTAGTCATCATTATAAATGACTTTCTCAATCACATTTTGCTGTACATGTACTACTAAATTATAATATACAAACAGTTATCAAACTTGCAAATTGTTGTTGGGATTTGTACCTTAAATTCTCTTTCCTTTCAAAATGCAAATCTATGCAATAAAGAATCAACGTAATTTGAGTTCAAAGTACCGTAAAAGATAAAATGAAGGTACATGTAAAACACATGTATCTCCAATTTCATCAAGTGTGACAAGATTTTGATAGAACACAATGTTGTGTAGTAGAAAGAAATTAAACCTTATCACAACATCTCTGTGTATATTGAAGGCTTTGACGGAGATCCTGGTTAACGAAGGTGGGAGATTTGTATTGGAAGGAGCCAACAATTCTTCTACTTCACCAGTACAGAGTTCGTCCAAATTATCAGCACAACTACTCCGATTCTGTATAGTATTACATAGCCATTCTGTTGATACCTGAATAAAATATAAATTGAAAGCTTATACATGTACATAAGTTGATTTGAATTTACCTGTAAATCAGAGATTAATCTACAATTTGATCTACATGGGTCCTAATGGACCCAATGAAATTTGACCTAATGGGTCCCGAGACAAAACAATGGGTCCCAGCAGAATTCTATGGGTCCCAAGCACTATAAACTTTCTTTTTTCGTGGCGTTTTCAGTTCACGAATATAAGTGATATGAATGGTTTGCGGCATTTTATGTCCCCAAGATTATTATGTTCCAGAAAAAATTATTAGAAATAAAACGTCTATCTCCCAAACTTCAATTCAAATTGTCAAATTTGCTGAATTAAGTAATTTATTGTTTATTTAGTTGCTTTACTTATGCAAGTAAATTGTAATTTTAAAAAACATTATCCAAACAAACAGTGTGACTAGCGCTTTGTGCATGGCATGTCAATCTAATACTTTTCAGTGATTGCCTTCATTATCACCGTCATGTTGTCATCAAGTGTGATGGTTTGATGAACTGATGTAGATGTAGAACACAATCAAGACTATAGAAAGTGCAGCTCGAACAGCCGTGAAGCAGCTGTTTGGGAAGTGAACTCATAGATAGAAATAACTCCAAATATGAGCCTAAATAACCCCTGTATGTCATTTCAGTAGACTCAAGCTGTAAACCATGGACCCTAATTTTGTTTCAAAAGGAAGTGATGTATTAAACATTTTGTAGGGTGCATGTGTGTCTGGAAAAAAGTCTTGATTTGAAATAAAAATTTGAGCTAACGAAATAAAAATCTGAGCTAACGCATCATTGTTTTTTCATTTGAACAAAAGTAAGCATTCCTGAACATTGAAATACTAAGTTACTCAGTCTGTGCGGTTTACTTCGGAAACTGGATTACTTTATCATGGAAAATTCTAAATGAAATGGATACTATTCATTAGATCTGGCATAGTCGTATAATCTCGCATACTGCATTATAAAGTCGTAACTGTTGGTAGAAGTTATACAATAGTAAGTGCATGCAATCAAACTTTATGGGCAAAACAAGTTTAGATACATGTTACAGATCATATACCATGCTGATTTTTTCCTGTGACGTCATGACGCTGTCCACAGGCAAAATGTTAAACTCAGCCAACATCATGCTGAAATTTAATATTGAAAAATGCCCCATCTAAATAGTATTTTGTCTTGTCTGATTTGTAATCAGTGCAAATAGTATCCTCGACATTGTGCGAAGGAATTTGAAACATAGCAACTCGTCATTTAAAGAGACCGCTTACATCTCCCTAGTTTGTAGTATTTCAGACTACTCCTGTAATCACACTACTACATCTACAAAAGGATATAAACTTATTGGAAAATGTTCATCATCGCGCCAGTCAGATTTGTGAAAAACAACTACAGCCATAAGAGTCGTGTTACAGATATGATGAAAAATCACAGGCTGGAAATTGCTAGCAAACAGAAGAAGAGATCAGCGTCTCCTATTTATGTACTAAAATTCTGAATATCACCTGGTGGCGCTATCCACTGAAACTCTCGACCAGCTGAGCTACAACACTCGTGCACAACGCAATTCCAACTTTAAAACTCTGAAACTATTAACGTGTAATACAGATATCTTCAAAAACTCTTTTGTACAAAAAAAAAACGTTAGAGAGTGGAACTCGCTTCTTGGATACTGTGTTTCTTCAAAAACTGTTTTGGATTTTAAAGGCAACCTAGCCTGTCACAGAATTCAGAATCTACACAGCACGACTAAAAATCTTCAGCGCACTCTCTCCCCTGGATCACTTTGTACTCAAAAGTGAGGCAGTTTCCAGTATATACAGATACAGATAGTAAATAGATCTGAACTTACCAAACACACTACCCTACTTTCAGATTGAGATCGCATACATCTAGATGGTATTTTAAGGAAATCGGCTACTTTGGTAACAATATCCATGGCAACTGTTGCCTGACACAATGTTTTACATGCTTTAAATTACTCCATTTTCCTGTGTTAGAGCTTAAAATTGCAGAAATGGGTGGGAGTTAGTTTTCAAGTTTCATTTTCGATTTTCTTATTTTGTCAGGTCGAACCCGCGTTTTTTTTTTTTTTTTTTTTTTTTTTTTTTTTTTTAACGGTATTTCTGGTTCAAATCGCAAGAATAGTTCAAAAACATTTTTTTTCTATTCACGAGAATCAGCATCTTGATCCTGTCTTACATGAGGACTGTTAATCTACTTAGTAATCATCTTTTTCCAAGAGAGAGGGCTTTTTCCTAAAGAGAGGAAACCAGTTTCACTCAGATGAAATTCATTCTGAAATTACTATTTCATGGATCGAGTTTCCGAATGTCCCCTTTCACCCGACCAGGTCCCATTTAGTCATTACTTTTATCCACTTGGGAGTCCAGCTTGTTCTCGGGGTTCTCGCTTTGATTTTGCTGCTACGACACCGTTAGAGGGGTTAAAGACCGTCCCAGACTAATCAGAAAGGGAGGAGAGGAGGTAGCTTCTGATTTTGATAAAAATTCTCCTTTTCCACAAACTCCGACAAAATATCTTGGAACTATTCTTGTATTGGTCTGAATTCGCTTCGTCCAGCAGATACGATGTCGCTCCAAATAGTCTTTTTCTATCGTCTTTGTAATTGATTTTGAGATGTTGAATATTACAAGTATTTTTTTTTCATTCTGCTGCTGCTGCTTTTGATTTTGTTTTGTTTTCAAATCAAATCAAATCAAATAATACTTATTTAGAGTCGGAGATGTCAACAATACAACGTTAGCTCTTTTGAGCTATTTACCGACTAGGTTTGCCGTTGTTTTGTTTTGTTGTGTTGTGTTGTGTTGTTTTGTGTTGTTTTGTTTTGTTTTGTTTTGTTTTGTTTTGTTTTGTTTTGTTTTGTTTTGTTTTGTTTTGTTTTGTTTTGTTTTGTTTTGTTTTGTTTTGTTTGTTTTGTTTTGTTTTGTTTTGTTTTGTTTTGTTTAACTTTTTGTTTTTGTTTTTGTTTTTGTTTTTTATTATATCATTATTATTATTCCTTTACGTTTTGATCTTTTCTTTTCTTTTCACTGATTTCTTTATTTATTTTTATCTTACTCTCTTTCTTTATTAGTTAGTCCAAGGACTTATAAACTGTTTATAAGTCCTTGCTTAGTCTATGTTTTTTTTGGGGGGGGGGGTGTAACTAAAACTTTCACTAGATCTCTAAAGTTTTGTGATTATAAACAGAGCTGGCGATTCTCCATATTTCGAATAAGATTATATACAGCATATCAGTAATTTCAATTGTTCAATATATACGTGATACTTAGGCTTACAAATTAAGTCAGCAAAGTCTGTGACGAACTTTAACATCAAAATGACAGGACCATAAATTCCTACACGATAAAGTACGGCTCATTGGAAATATTTAAAGTAATATGCATTCAAAACTCACATCAGCTACTCGATCGTGCATAAACCGAAATGCACATAATCAATGCAGCGTAATATGGAATTATTTCAAAATAAACAGTGTAGTCAAAAATGAACATGACGGCATATAAAAGTCAACGGTGAGGGGCGTGTCATACTTGCATTTAATGTATATATTTCACCTGTGGCATATGTACAGGTAAGAATAAAAAAACTCAGGTGTGGAATGCGAGGTTTATCTACCTTGACAAAGACTCAAAGGATCAATATTTACTATTAAGAACATAGCGTAGACAATGTAAGATAGTTGGATTGCTAGATTGTATTGACAGAGAAAAACTTAGAAGGGATCAAAAAAGTAAAGTTGACGCGACTCTCATTTTCACCTGAGTGGGGACTGGAATCGGATTGGTCAGCGCTTACCTGGTAAATGCGCTGCGGCTAATTACAAGATAATTTCGGACGTATGTGCTTAACGAAGGATGACCGCGGGGCGGCATTCCTATAACATTTTTGTCGGGAAACATACGTGAAAGGGATTGTAATGTAATGAGCTGGTGTTCACTCCACTAAAATTAAGGGTGATATAATTTTCGAAATTTAATATATTTCATTTGAATTCTGCATGGTCCACTTATTCTGGATAGATAGTCGACAAGTGTTTGGTCGTTAACAAGACAAGCGCTAGCCATGGATTAAAAAACAGAAGGGTGCGCACGTGGAATTTTAATAATTCATCTGTTTTTTAAATAATAATTTCCATCATGCAAAGTATTGAGAGAAATTGACGTTTTTTAAAAGTTCATTTTTAATTTGAACGTACGGGATTGACACAGGTGTAATTACTAACATTTTGTGCTTTGGTGCATTTCAAAAATCATGAGCGACCTGACGCGAGTGATTCTGTGTTTTGTGCTGTTATGCATCCTTGGAGTTGTGCGCGCTCAGGAGCCTTGCGAGGAACCAAATGTTGCAGTGATTGTGCTGGCGAGCGTCTTTGGAACTTTAGCAGTAGTTTTTATCACTCTGGGAATTATATGTTTTCTGTTGTGGAAGAGGAGACGAGGTCAGTACAGTAAACACTCTGAAAATTGCAATCTCAAAAAAAAAATAAACCCATTAATTTTAATTCAAATTTCATTTCCTTGATAAAACGATCGAATACCATATATTTTGTTGTGTGGTAATGGAAGTTTAAAATACAAACATCATTATTTGAGGACATTTTTACTTTATTTTAAAAAAGGAGAAATCTAATTATAAATGTATGTTTCTCCCAAATGGGATCAGAAATGCTCCGGATACATTTTAGCTGAAATGCAAGGCCTACACGGCCCGGTGGTTTCTCATTGTACGATATGGTATCAGTTACACCACACCAGCAGGTGCGAATGTTTTAATGCAATAATTCTATTTATCGTCAATATTTGACCATGTTTTATACAAGATCAGGTTGGCTATTATATAAATAATGCGCATATATCTTTCTCATTGCTTTAGATTCTGTTGCAATCGACCATTTTGCACATCTCTTAACTGAATAGCGCATACTTGCACGTACAAAATTCTTTTCAACAAACGTAAATACATTTAGGTCACGTCTAAAAGCATTTGAAATATTTCGGTTTATGTTTATTTATTTAATATCTGATCAACTCGGATGGGCTCTATAATACAATGAAAGGATAATATATATACAACAATGAAACTTTTCTTATTGTTGTTGAATAGATACGTGGCGCGCTTCATACATTTAGCGTTTATACATCAATCACGTAACGTAACGTATATTAACTTGGAAATGAATAAATCCTACTTGTATTGGTATTCTGATAGCCTAACCCTGTGGGGAATGGAATTTGACAGAAATCACTTACTGTCACTAATAAATTCATACACTTCATCTGTCATATATATAAAGAGAGATGTGATGTAATTCATATACTTCCAACTTGTTGTTTAATCAGATAAACTACTTGGGAATTTGACCCCTCGGGTGACTGTAGGGACAGCGATATTATTCTTTTACAAAGTGGATAAATCGTGTCAATATTATGGAGAGACTTCTTGTTAGAAAAACAATCGTTGACCGCCCCAATCTGTCGGGGAAAGCCGTCTCATCTCGCCCTTTATTGAGGTCATAAATAATCAGAGAGATGCGTTACGGATGTGACATATTTACGTTACATTAAAAGAAAGTTGTAAATATCAGGCGACATTTCCCCGCAGACGTGTTTATTTATGAATTACACCCTTAATTAACATATCAAAATTCAGATATTGAGGGATTAGAAACTGTATTTTAATCTCATGGAGGGGATTAGCGATGTAACGTCAAGTCATGTTGGGCGTATAGGTATAAAAATATGTACCAGGCTAACACAAAATCCGAGAGGACCTAATTTTCTTGCTTTAAATCCTATTATTTATTAAATGTCCTTAAAGCTACAATGTAAATAATCAAGTGTACAAACTGTAGAGCTAGGTTTGATTGTATATACATGCACGAATTTTTAATTCATGATTCCTTTCAAATGTTTGTGGTAACATATATGTACAAAGTGATAGCAAATACTCGAAAATTCAATTTAGATGACAATATAACCTAATCCGTAATCATAACAGGCTGTGTTGTGTAGTATTTCATTTCACAATAACAAGATGGTTCGCAGTTGCCGAAAAAGACTCCTCAAATTACCATATACAACCTACAGTTCTAGTCTTCTACACAAAATTTGTTTTCGACAATTTCGTGATTGCAAAGCCTGATACCAAAATCAAAAATTCGTCCAATGGGGACCCCAATACCGTATGACACAATTCACTTTTAGAATAAGAGAAGAAGGAAACACGAATAGATGAAACATGCTGTATATATAGGCAATAGAAGGGACTACATTTGTACCCCTCTTCATTTTGACCTTCAATTCTCCTCTCCTTCCCTGCTTACTGGTTTTATTCGAATTCATGGAATGTCCAAATATTTCCATCCCCCAAAAATCTATGTACGGTACCCGTTGATTGGGTAGGGTTGGTGTAGCATGGTACATTATACTAGAATACTGAGAATACACTAACATGGATGTACATTTGAGCTTTTCATGTCCATTACAGACCCGTTGACCCTGGTCCAACGATCAGTTAGGTATGTTTAATAACTATTCTTGTTACATTGCCCGAGGGATTGTGCACGAACTCTTCATTTATAAGGTTTAATGTAGGTCATAAACTCTCTCTCTCTCTCTCTCTCTCTCTCTCTCTCTCTCTCTCTCTCATGGGTAGGTGTTTATAAGTAAATAAGACAAGAGGTATACCCAAGTTATTGACTACGTCGTCATTTCTACACTCCTGTATCCGTCAATGTATACATTCTTTGGTATACCAGCTACCGGTGAATGATAGACACGTAGAAATTATCAAAGTACATATTATATTATATATTATTTGGGACTAAAGTGGGCCAACCCAAAAATCTTTGGTTGTAAGAAATTGCGAGGGAGGTGTTTCGAAACAGAAAATATTTGAGGGAGTTACTGATAATGATATAATTTTGATAACATATCAGAAGACACAATGGCTATTATATTGATCTCATTTCTTCTTATTTTAGAAACTTTACATGATTTTTTTTTCTACACTAAAACGAAGTCCAAGAAATACTAGAAGGCATCAGTATAATTTGAGGTTGAAGGATTTGTTCATTTCTAAGCAGATGAAAATAAAATATGTTTGCTGATGTTTATTTCTTTCCATGTTCAACATTAGTCCTTCAAAATTGAATTTGAATGGTTGAATACCTGATACTAGAATGACCTACAGCTTCGTTTAGACATTTGTTGAATGATTGCATGCTGACCAACTATGAGAACCAGACTAGTTATGAGCCCAGTAGGCCTTGCTGATTGTTTGTCGGATTCCTTCATAATTGTCGGATGAGCCCAGTAGGCCTTGCTGATTGTTTGTCGGATTCCTTCATAATTGTCGGATGAGCCCAGTAGGCCTTGCTGATTGTTTGTCGGATTCCTTCATAATTGTCGGATGAGCCCAGTAGGCCTTGCTGATTGTTTGTCGGATTGCGAAGTCTTGGCATATCAGTAGACTGGATTCCCTGGTCACCCATGCGTCAGTGCTTTTCCAGCTAGCTGTTTGTTTGTTTCACGTCTATCATTGCGCGTCTTTCAATTGATCTTTCATCAGGTTTCTTCATTTGACATCGTTTTCAGCAAGTAGGACTTCCAAGTGTTACCTGATTTGTATGATAGACGGAGACAATAAATGTTAGTGATCATACGTACACATATATAAAAAAGTAACGAGGAATTTAGATTGAATGAAATGTCTTCCGTGTTCAAAAAGAGGAGGGGGTGATGTTCCGTGCTGAAAAAGAGGAGGGGTGATGTTCCGTGTTGAAAAAGAGGAGGGGTGAAGTTCCGTGTTGAAAATGAGGAGGGGTGAAGTTCCGTGTTGAAAAAGAGGAGGGGTGATGTTCCGTGCTGAAAAAGAGGAGGGGTGAAGTTCCGTGTTGAAAAAGAGGAGGGGGTGATGTTAAATACATGCAGTACGGTTGAGGAATGATAATATAGCCTTCATCCATAGTCACGGATATACCTCAAATATTTTTTTTACTGATAAATATGTAATCCTTCATATAAACAACATATAAATTTTAGAATAAATCATACTAATCAAGAACTGCGGTTTGCAGGAACTTCGGGGTAATGCGTCGGTAAAATGACCTATGATCTATGATAATTCTTCATTTCCAGAACATACAGTAAAAGTTGGTGTTATTTGATACACAAGTCTATGTAAGTGCCTGAAAACATATATAATTTACATAAGAATGTATATATATCTAATTTTACACAACCTTTAACATTGTGTCTTGGGTAAAACGTGTTAGTGGCGGATACAGGGTTTGTAGAATGACATTCCATTGCCCCTTTTTATGTCCCGTCAAAAATGACCATGTCCATCATCCCAGATAGCAATTCTTGTCTAAGCAACTCCTCCAGCCCTTTAGGAACATTTCAGGGAAAATATGTACAATGAAAGATAGAGACACTGAAGGAAGCGGATGCTTTTTTTCTAAATTAATCAATTGCACAAAAGAAGGGACGCAAACCCCAGTTTTATTTATTAAGCGTACTGTCTGTGCATTCAAAAAATATATATATACAAAACATGTGGTACATAAATTCTAGTTTCAATACTGTCTTTCTGGATAGTCATAATGGTAGATTTTTATAATAAATAAAAATATCCAGAAAGACAATACCAACATAAAATGAGACGTAAGAAAATATTTGGTGAATAAAATTATCTATAAGGAGAGAAATTGTATTACCTCTCGGCATAGGGTCTTTTAAGGTACATAAATTGTTTTATTGACCCCCACGTGCATAGATAGAGAAGGTAGTTGTTCTTTTTATTGCACGTTGCACTGTAACTTATCAGACAAAATACTATACTGTAATGTTAATGTATATCTAATGGTCACCCTTGACCAAAATTGGCCATAAACCACATTATGTATTTGGATATATTAACATTAGTTTCGCAAAGCTTAATTCACAATGAACAAGTTGAAGAATGCAATAAGATGACGATAAAAATTATCATGCCTTTTTTATGACACAAACATATCAAGTTCTGAATAATGAGAAATTAAGCTACATAAATTATTTTCATAATTACTGTAGAAAAAACAACAACTTCAAGGTATCCTAAATATGCGTATGAATAAGCGCCGACGTTTTGTAAGAAATGTGTAAGGTTCCTCTCGATTTTCTTGCCACCTAGCTATCTTTCAACTACTGTTTCCATAAATATTTTTGATGACATATTTAAAAGTCTTTTGATCGATATCAATTCAAATCGACATTTTGGAAAGCCGTCGAGGCATTCAAAAATCAATTAAACGGAGTAAGTTCGGACGCCATCAAAATAAAGAAACCAGAGATGGACCTAGCGTCCTGTAATACGGTCTGTTGCTGGCTTGCTATGCTCCAATAGTCCCTTTACAAAGATTTGTTTCTCATTTTCTACATCAAGAGAGGAAACTGAGAATCGTAGCGCTGATTCCAGTAAGTGGAGCTTAGAATTGTGTTAGATTATTATTATCCCTTGCTACTTCAATTTGACAAATACGATTTACATGAAAGAGAAACGGACAATGAAGAATGGTCTGCAAAGAAGAAAGCCTAAGATCATTACACGGTCACCCAGTACTTCTGTGGGGTTCGATATTTTACCGAGATACCACAAGGGAAAAGTAGTTCTTGGTTCTTTAAAAAAAAAAATACGCCTTCCGTCTTTTCTCGCTTGACAGTCTGTTGTCTGTCCGTCTGTAATCAGTGAGGACTTAATACAACATAGAACAGAAGGTTACCTTATCCTCAAAGAAGATGAGTTTTCATTATACATCTATTAAACAAAAGCATCACTAGCTCTACTTCTGTGGGTAATTCTTACATGTTAGGTCAGACGAATGAACACAATACTATTCAAATTCACGTACAAGTATTACATGTATATCTAAATTCTGCACATATAAAATCACATTTTAACAACAGAAATATGAATTAGAAAAAAAGTCAAATAACAAAAGCTCATCCATCGTGTGAACACCCGCCTCGTCGCTCATTCGAAGAATGAGAGAAGCAGCGATGGGGCGGGGGTCCACACGATGAAGTTCACCAAGTCACCAATCATTATCAGAAAAAAAAAATGAATGTTCGATTTAGCGTGCATTGCAGCTTTGCTAGTTTACTTCTACGTACAACAATAGTAAATGTAAGCAATGAGGTCAACGTATTGTAGAATAATATACTAGTATCTACCGTTAAAAAGATCTACTTTTAAATAGTTTAGCATCTGTCGCATAGCTGAAAATTTTCTTTTCTTCTTTGATCTTTGACGTTTTACTCGATCTGCTTGACTGATTAATTGCAAGTCATATAGAAGCAATGTATAGTAATGTATGTTTTCTTACTCAAAACAACTTATGGGAATCTGAATTACTTTCAGATCTGAGCCGACCACCTGACACACCTGAAAAGAACAACCTTAAAGATAATGACCACGGCGCTAGATCCCCGGATGGAGGATTCTCAAACCCAGCTTTCTCCGAGACTGATGGTCAAGGCGACTTGGGTCTGGCCGAAGAAGGTATGTCACGTGGTCAGACTACTACATGCAAATAGCATTGGACTTGGTTCCAGATGTTGTTGACACAGATAAATGGATATAAACATGAATTACAATGCATGGGTCTGGCCGAAGAAGGTATGTCACGTGGTCAGACTACTACATTCAAATAGCATTGGACTTGGTTCCAGATGTTGTTGACACAGATAAATGGATATAAACATGAATTACAATGCATGGTTTATCAATATTTGTAATATATCAATATAAAGTCAATGTTAACGTACGTTGGGCCAGTTTATGACCAGTTTGACTCTCAGCTGACCAACATCGTTCTAGGGTCTGTAGGGATGTTATGCTGTGTTGCATTTATAAATACGTAATTTGTCAAACATAAAATAAACAAAACAATAAGCAGCATGAACACCTTACATGCGTGTGCGTATATTGAGAGCAAATGATAGTTTGATTATAGTCTTATGGTACATCACACGAGAAAAAAAAACTCATTCCAAGGAACGCATGTAGCGCCTGCGAAACATAGCGACACTCGGGGATCACTTTTATAGGTTATGACATCCAAGTGTGACAGACAGACAGACGGACAAAGTGATCCCTAAGTGTCGCTATGCTTCGCAGGCGATGCAAAAAGTTGATTACATCTCTGTCCGATCCTAAAAACAAAACTGATGGTAGTAGATGATCAGGACAATATAACTAGAGAGAACCATGCAATGACAGAATTAGAGAGAACCATGCAATGACAGAATTAGAGAGAACCATCCAATGGTTCCTTTCAGCTTTCAATGGCCCCTATCTTTGAATAACAAATTATATTGCCACAAATACCGTAATAAAACAAGGACATTTATATTTATAAATAGAAGGTCTGCAAATATTCAAACATCTAACGCTGATCATCAATCAATGCGGCATTGAATGACACAAAAAAGTAGTTAAGAATTTATCACCTCATACATTGTACGCATTTGGCGTAATACAACCAAATTTCCCCACTAAAGTCACACGCAGAGAGATCAAAGGGTAAAGCGTGCCTTCTTCAGCCAGTGGTACAACCAGGATTCGCTCGTTTCATTAAAAGCAAAAAACTTGGAAAAAGAGAGAACTTTTTTGTTGTTGTTTTCTGTCCCTCTGACAACCTTCTCTCTCTCTCTCTCTCTCTCTCTCTCTCTCTCTCTCTCTCTCTCTCTCTCTCTCTCTCTCTCTCTCTCTTTTTTTTTTTTTTTTTTTTTGCTCGGCCAACTTATGTTCTAAAAATTTTAGACCAAGCTTTTTCGTCGGTTTAATTTGCTGTTCTTTGACACCGAATTTTGTCTTCAATTCATAATGAATAAAAGATAAAGTACTGTATTGTTGGATCTAGTTTTGCCATAAATTTCCTAAATTGACTTAGTTGAAACTTCCAAACCTCGAAGTTTCTAAATTTAGTACATCGTGAATATATGCTAATGAACTATATATCATAGTTTTTTTTTTATCTTTGGAATCATTTATCATGTGATGACATGGCTATTTACAAACTCTGAATGAAAATAATTTTCTCGTTTGAAGAATGGGAAATTCTCAAGCGTGTCTATTCATTTGTTAGAAAACAATTTGGGGATTTTGGTTGGCACCTACATCTGACTGCATATTTGATATCGAGTCCAGTTGAGGGTCAACAGGGAAATTCGCATATATGTGAAGTAAAGAAAGAAAAAACCCCTAAGTGCCCCAGCTCTTCTACAAGAGAGAAGTATGCTGGACAGAATTTTCCAAATACTAGTACTGTGTACCAGACAAGCATGTTTCGGATAATGGATCCTCACCAGTATTACTTCAAGCCCACAGGAGCTCGATGCCAACAACCCTCAATGACACTCGCCCCTTCCCATCTCTCTCTAGTCAAAGGAAAAGAGAGGTGGATATTCTTGTGGATTGTTGGCATCGAGCTCCTGTGTTTCAAGCCAAAATGATTCCGACCCTGTGCCAGTGCCAAAGGAAAATCAATGCTCGATGTTTCCAAAAAAAATGAAACAAACAACAGCAAGCCACTGTATGATGTTGCCAATCAAAGATATTTATATTTGAACGGAAATTGAACCTTCTAGAGGTATTTGGAATTTCAAAATTGTCCGAAATTACCCAAATCAAATGTATAAATGTATACGGTTATTTCAAAATCTGACTTGACGGTCTGTCAGACCAATGGTTCCAGTTGAATCCCTCGGCCAAGGACATATCACTGACATGCTGTATATCATACAGACGACAGGGTAGCCATGACAAGTGACAAGCCTCGCATGCCTTGACAACAAAGAATCAGAAATCAAGGACTCGTGCCACTCGACCTACCCTTTTATTCCTTGTACCCCATTTGTGATATCCCATTTGTGTAATTCGATGAAATTCGAATTTGTTGATCGGTCAAGGATATAGGGCTTCAAGTATGGCAGGTTCATTTACAGAATGTCAGTTATTGAGTTAATCTGTCAATTTGTAAAAGGTGTAAAAAGGGGAATATTAATGACGTGACTTGATACAAGGAGGGACCAGTGTCCGCACGGGGATGAGGAGAATTAAGATAAAATATCTTATCCATACTCTATTAGATGCTGAGAAGGTGAAATGGTTATTCAGGATGACGTCATGACAACTACAAAGAGAACCAGAGATCCGATTCTGTGAAGGCAGTAAGTGTTGCTGATGCAATGGTTCTCACAGAGTCGGAGTTGTGGTGATTGGTTGATGGCTTTCACGTGATAAAATGGCAAAGGGACAAGAGATGCATAGTTCGTGAGAGCTAACACCCTAATAACGTCATTGACAAAGGGAAACGGAGGTCAGACTAAAAGAAAGACATAACATTGATAACGCCATAAAAGGGAGGAATGAAGATCTAACTCTATAAGAGCCATCCCCCTAGTAATGCCAATAGAAAAAGGGAACATGTATCAGACCCTGAAAGAGTCACGGGCTTGGCAAAGTCCACGACAAATTGAAACTGCCACAAGACTCTGTAAGGGTCACCACATGGTTTACGCCAAAAAGTAACAGAAGAAAACGGCCACAAGACTATGTAAGGGTCACCACATGGTTTACGCCAACAAGTAACAGAAGAAAACGGACGCCAGACTCTGTCAGAGCATCGTCTTGTCAACAGCCACAATAATAGGAAACAGAGGTCCAAGCAAAGCCAATTACAAAGGGAAACAGAGATCGGACTCTCAAAGAAGCAACTCCTTGCCAACGTCAACTACAAAGGGAACGGAAGAGATCTGATTCTATAAGATCCTTCAGTTATGACAACGCTTAGAACAAATGGAACAAGAGATTCGACTCTTTGAGGGCAATCGCCTATGCGACACCGACAATGGGAAATTAAGGTCTGACACTGAGGTCCAGCTCAGTATGAGCCATCATCTTACCCACATCTACAATAGAGAGAAACAGGCAGCTCACGACGTCCAAGTTTGATCATGGTACAAAGTGTTCTCTTGACATTGTTTTCAATTGACCTTATACAGTTTCCAGAAATATAACGATGCAACGATAGATGCTCATTGGTATATATTCTGTCCCCAGGGGAAAAGCAGGGCGTAAAATGTGACACAGCGACACTATCTGTGGACAGCAAAAGAAAACATGACAAGTAAAATTGTTTGAGGCAATAACACCTGTATTTTATATACAACACAAGTTTGTATTTATTCATGCTCAACTCCGTCAATGGGTGCAGATGAATGAAGTCAAGATTCTTTATCTACATTGACGTTTTCACCTGTACAAAATGCATTATCGACAACTTTGAAATCAGATGATCAGTGCAGGTGAAAATATTGGGGTCACAAAGACATTAAGGCTTTTGATTGATGGGTTTTCTATACACTAGTACATCTTTTACAAATTCTCGTCAAGGATTTGAATGATAAGAAGTTTGATCTATGTAAAAAAAAAAGTAAACCAGAAAACAAAAAACAAAACAAAAAATAAAAAATAAAACCACGACCTTATGAAAAATCTGTGGTTTTGTTGACGCAGCCAATTATCAAATGTTTATAGCGGCAATGTCTTCGTTTCTTTTCCCTTAATGTCTCTGAGATTTAAAGAAGGAATTATAAGCTACCAAAGTTTGGAGATACAAGATTTAAATGAATGGTTCTAAATCCCTCGGATGATTTGGCATTCTTTGGTAGAGTTTACAAACGTTCCACATCTTACCATGTATATGATAGTGGCTTCGCTCGAAAGTTTTCTGCATTCAATGGTTTTTACGAAAAAGTTTTTTTTCTGAGTATATGTATCTAAAAAAAAAACAATTTCTGACAAAGACAAATCTTTGTACAAAGAATAGAAATATCGGTCATCACCAAGAACACTAGCTGTTTTCCTTAATATTTTCATGATGGTTTTTATATGGAAAAATATTTTATATTCAAGATATAGCCGGTGTTCTATGTTTCACAAATCTGAAGTAGAAATATTTTATATACGAGTATAACAACATATTAATGTTGATATGCTAGTATGTAAACCACAACAGATATTTTATATATACATGGCTCGCACCTGTCACCCACGCAAGACCCTAGCCCCCATCAGCCACCATGCAGAGGCAATCAGCTCAGAAAATAGACCTATGTAGTCCACGAAAAAAGCCATGGTACTGCATACAAAGTAGTCTCCCTTGGCGATGAAAACCGGTTATGTAATAAATCAGCTGACGATTTACAACGTGTGATGCATTAATCTGAAAAGGAATTTGCATTTTTCTCTTAAAAAGTCCCTATCTCAAGGAATGTCTTTCGCAGCGAAATTTTATCTATTGTTACCGCATTAAGCCATGCAAAAATGCATGCATTTTCATTTTAAAAGTCCTTTTCCTAAAATTTCGTCTATTGTTAAACAAATCCTTGTGAAAAAAAGCATGCTTCCATTAAAATGATTTCGATAGTGCTTTACTCGCCTTTTTTAGGAATTTTTAAGAAAAAGAAGAAACGTAAAGGTGAAAGATTCAGAAAGTTTGTGATTTTGTCATGCAAGATAATTGCAGTTACCTAACCATGCAAATTTGCTGCGAGCTTGTCTCACATTTTGCAAAACCTTTTGACAGTTAATGCTCTGTTTTATGTGCAGTGTGTTTTTATTCAATGCATTTAGATCACTGGAGGTCATTTCTATGTCGTGCTCATGACTGCACCTTGCTCACATTCTATTCAGCTCGTCTTCCACTATTTTCTTTGTTCATATTTTAGCCAAACCCCTCAGCAAATTTCATACAAAATTGTGCTTGTCATAATATCATAAATGATCCGTATCGCGTTTCTGGTGTGATTTTCAGAAGTGTCTTATTCAAACACAAGTCCCATGGTATCTAAAAGCTAAAAAAAAGTGCATGGTCATCTTTGCTGAGCTTAGCACAATATAATACTGTAACTTAGCTATCTCCCGATGTATAAGAAGACAAAGAAAATTGAAAAAAAAAACTTTAAGAGATACACTGTGGTACATGTTTATGTAGCTTACCATATGACAAACTTGATATCATAGTACTAGTCTACTGAAGTCAATATCATCAACATGATCAAAAGACAGAACAAACAAGACAGAGCTAGTCATTTTGTTTTTCTGATATGTTTCAAAGTTTCTTTGTTGTAAATAATGTGATGTAAAAAGAAGACCTTCATAACAGCTTTTGTTGAAAGATTGTGGTCCTATCTTCTACATTGTAGACGGACCTTTTTTTTTTAATCCATCCCCAGTCGAAACACTTAATTCGTCCCCAAGTGGGACCATTTTATTTATCCTCCAGCCGGGTTGCCCCATTCTTCCATCCACTGGAATCAACCCATTCTTCCTGTCTTGGGGGACCATCGCATTCTTCTGGGCAACAATGATGTGGCCCTTTTTCCGTTGCATCCATAACTTTCTTGAAAACGGTTAAAGGATCAACCAATTTACAAATATTTCCTGGATTTGTCAAAACACATCAAAACAATACAATTTTTTGTTAAACAAAAGATACAAACATCTCCCGTCAAATTTTGAAAAAAGGGGTATTAAAATAGAAATGTATGAAAATGGTAAAAACTTCTACAAATAAGATACGCTAAATTAGTTTGTTTCAATTTCTGGCGTAATAATTATGTCATCACGAAAATCAAAACAGTGCTGTTGACGTAAAATGCCCAATTTTAAAGTATGTTCCATTTTCTTACTGAGTTACTTTTTCCTGAGATTTTATAACCTTTTTCATAGTATTTTCTGATTTTTCTTCCAGGAGCTGGTGGGTACGTGCGTTGCAGAGAACATATCACACCTGAAAAGAAGGTAGGATTTACATTTTTGGGAATTGTCTATTTTAACTGAAGAAAGTAGATCTTGTTAGAAATTAGGCTGCCATGTACGATCAGAAAAGCGGTCGTATCGTTGTATCGATCCCCATAACAAAGTACCAGTGATCAGATTCACTCGTACATCCGTCCGCTGTATGTCCTTTTCTTTCGTTTTCTACATCATCAACATTGAGAGTCAAGCATTTGACAACCTATGCTCTTACCTTTGTATTCAATTGATCACCATATATATATACTCATTGTAGGTGAAATAGGTAAAATCTGGATTTAAGCGTCCATAATGATATATGCAAACAAATCTGTGCCTATATTTGAATAATACATATTTACATTTCTAGTTTAGGCATTTCATTCATTTTAATAGGACAGAGGGAGTTTCCTAAATTTGTGAATTAAATACTGCTTTTATTAAAGTATTTCTCTTTATACTGTCAGACTATTAGTATTTAAAATTTCGAATCCAAGTAGGGGTAGATCTGTATTAGTATGAACACTCCTTAGAATGGCATGTTTAAGATTTTAAATGAATGAAAGGTGATTGAGGTTTTGAAAAGTAAACTTTACATTTTTATCGAGCAATAAGAAATTCCTTTACGAAGCAGAGCCTAACCACCCACTTTACAAGAAAAAGGAAAATATTTCATAACACCATCTCTCTCTCTCTCTCTCTCTCTCTCTCTCTCTCTCTCTCTCTCTCTCTCTCTCTCTCTCTCTTGGCGATAGTGGAATCTCGGAGGTAGAAATATGAGGTGCAAAGTTGTACTTCTCTGTGTGGGGTGGGGGAAGGGGGGAGTCGTCCTGAAATTCAAGATTAAGAAACTAACAAGAGTCCCGTCCTTTTTGTCCGTCATTCTTGTTACCTTGTACATATATATTTAATATTCCCACGGAAAATGTTTTCATTGTATTTTTAGACGATGAAACGCTGTCCTGGTCACATCGTATCTTGACCTTGACCCTATTTATACCTGGAAGGTTTAATAATGAGACAAAATTTAAGCTTCTTTACATACATAGAAGATCCGCGGAACACTTGTTTTGATCTAGATATCAAAGGTAGAAAAAGTCTAAACCAAATATTTCCTTTGGCTAAATCCATGCTCAAGAATTTTAAAGTGTAAGACGATCGGGATCTCTCTTATTCTTTCTTTGTTAGATTTATATTTTTGCTATCCTTAGTTTTTTATCACTCACAATAGATTTACTCTAGTATGTCCCGGTCTTAAAAAGTTTTCATTGTAATGATGCAATCCTATATGATAATGATATGTTTAATACATTTACCCGCCCTAGAATAAGAAATGATACTATGATATTGTCACTTGCATGCACATAGTCTCGAATAAAAAATAAAATGTCTTTGTATAATACATTATGAAGTTTTTCCCCTGTTGGCGGATGCAAGTCAACTACATGAACATATTTATAATGATTATGAAGGCCTTATCATTCAAAAGATATGACCAAAGTTGAAGGTTTTCTAAAGTAAGCCAAACATAGCGGTAAAAAGTTACAACTGAGGTAAAAACAAAACCAATTGCAATTTTTTTTTTCACAAAGGACAAAATGACTTGTCATTCAATTGATATGTCTTAATTAATTCATTTTGAAGATTAAGCTAACTACTCATGTCAAGGTCACAATTCAGACCAACGAACGTTTAGTTTTCATTTTTAGGATTATTAGAGGATTTTGAAGGCAAAAGTCAAGGGCAAATCTAGACAAGAGACGATTAAGTATCTATTAAGAATAAATTTTGTTTCATATGGAACTTTTTCAAGAAAATGATTTAACTTCATAGGATGTTGGCTTCCAAACAATGGTCTGTTTAGACTTAAAGTTCAAGGTTATCAGTGTGAACAATAGATACAGACATTTTTGACTGCATGGTCAAGGTCACTTAGAAAATGGATTAAGCTCACCTCGACGAAGTTGAGTGAGCTTATGCTATAACCCCACGCGTCCGCGTCCGCGTCCGGTTAAGAAGTTTGGGGTAGCTCAGTATCTGACAAAGTACTAATGCTACAGTAACCAAACTTGCACAAGTGATTCATCTTTGGATGCTGAGGTGAACCCATGCATCGGATGCAGCATCTGACCTACATTTTCCGCTTGAGTGACTTGGTAAAGAAGTTTGGGGTAGCTCAGTATCTGACAAAGTACTAATGCTACAGTAACCAAACTGGCACAAGTAATTCATCTTTGGATGCTGAGGTGAACCCATGCATCGTATGCAGCATCTGACCTACGTTTTCCGCTTGAGTGACTTGGTTAAGAAGTTTGGGGTAGCTCAGTATCTGACAAAGTACTGATGCTACAGTAACCAAACTTGCACAAGTGATTCATCTTTGGATGCTGAGGTGAACCCATGCATCGGATGCAGCATCTGACCTACATTTTCCGCTTGAGTGACCTGGTTAAGAAGTTTGGGGTAGCTCAGTATCTGACAAAGTACTGATGCTACAGTAACCAAACTGGCACAAGTGATTCATCTTTGGATGCTGAGGTGAACCCATGCATCAGATGCAGCATCTGACCTACATTTTCCGCTTGATTGATTTGGATAAGAAGTTTGGGGTAGCTCAGTATCTGACAAAGTACTGATGCTACAGTAAACAAACTTGCACAAGTGATTCATCTTTGGATGCCGAGATGGACCCATGCATCGGATGCAGCATCTGACCTACTTTTTCCACTTGAGTGATTTCGCTTTTAAAAGCCAATATTGAGCAAAGTATGAGTGCTACGTGTACCAAACTTGCATATTGGATGTATCTTTGATCAAACTTTCATAAAATGACCTTGACCTACTTTTTCCGCTTGAGTGATTTTGCCTTTAAAAGCCAATATTGAGCAAAGTATAAGTGATACATGTACCAAACTTGCATATTGGATGTATCTTTGATCAATCTTTCATAAAATGACCTTGACCTACTTTTTCTGCTTGAGTGATTTTGCTCTATATAGCCAATATTGAGCAAAGTATAACTGCTACATGTACCAAACTTGCATTTTGGATGTATCTTTGATCAAACTTTCATAAAATGACCTTGACCTACTTTTTTTGCTTGAGTGGTTTTGCCTTTAAAAGCCAATATACATGTACTAAGAAATATGTTTGAATTGAATTTTGCTGTCACGAGGTGAGCTTCGTAATCTGTGATTACCTATGTTTGAATATATGTATGCATACCTACATTACCTTTTTATAGTACTACGTAATTTAGAACTTTCTGTTACCGTCCATCAAACAGAAGTTTAAAAGTTGAAATAGATATTCATATAGTATTGACCTGACTGTAAGCATGGTCCACGGCGACCTGAGTGCTAATAAGATAGGAAAAAACAGATAAAGGTCAGGGTCATGGATCATAAACTTTGTGGTATTTCTCATTAAGAATTTAATGTTCGAGTTTAAAGTATGCGCTAGATAGATTGTGACAACTTTAAAGTCACATAAATCTATGTAAATCGTAAAATTTTATACTTTTTTTAACTTTCTGAGTGAGCACGCGATTTATTGTCAAAAAGCGTCCTAAATTTCAAAAGTAGGTTCATGTTTCAAACCATCTGCTCAGCTCTATCAATCCTAGATAACTTTTCCTCGCTATTTGAATATCATTGGTCTCTCCTTCCCTTTCTTGTGTATATGGTGAAATCAACTTTTAATAGTCACATATATCTCTATAAGGTAAGGAAATAATGAATTAGCTCAATAAATCATAGGGGAAACAGTAACTGACGAAATCAATTTATAAATTTCAGTCAAGCAAAGATGGAAAGAAGGACTCTAACAAAAAGACGTGGAACTCCCTACCCAGGGGCGACCTTCCCCCAGGCCCCACCCATAATGGTTCCATTGGCTCGCTGGATGATCATTTCATTTCTGCTGTAAGTATAACCAATCTACGACAATACCTTATATTTCCACTATATACATACACTAAAAATAGAATTGGAAGTAAAATCTACAAAATTCCAAACCTGTAGGGCAAAGTGATTCAAACAAGAGCTCTTCTTGTACTTTAAAGTATATGTTTTGTCAGAAGGCAGACGTGTTATGTCAGGATGTCACGACCAGGTCAAACATGTATAGTATACATCAAAATGTCCACAGTGGAGACAAGTGGGACCTTCTAGAATCCCTTTTTGGAAAAAAAAAACCCAGCTTTACAAATGAGGACAATTTATGCTTAAATTATTTCTTCTCGGCACGGTGAAAATGAAAAAATCTAAGCTCCAAGTACTGTACATCGCGATTGATATAACTGTATTTTCGAATAAGATGAAAAGGGTAAATGAAATATTGAATTTATATTTTTACATAAAATCATTATTATATTTGAAGTTTGGGTTTGTTTTCGTCCCTGTATATGTGTTTTAGGAAAAGTGTAAAGGGAATAACATGAATCACAAGTCGAGAAAAAGAAGTTGTACCAGGTCTTTTTCCGCATATTTTGTCATGAAAACATTGTCTTTGTACGCATAACTTGCCTTTTGAACTTGTTATGCATAGCATTTCCGCTCAACAGATGTGCAACAACGTGCTGCAACTATAAATAAGAGTTCTATGGTAATTAAAGTAAAAAGTAAAGTGTCAGAGGAAAATTTCGGTTGACAAATTGGGGGCATCAAATGCATTTATAAATCATGTTGCTTAGTATATATAGCGATGATATGCCCCGCGGTAGACAGACAACGAGACCGAAATGTCTTTTCTTTATGTAAAATGCACAGCACATTTATTCACGAAATCGATACAATTACTGTAGTACAGCACATCGATACAATGGATAAATTTCGAAAATGAATGTCTGTGAATCTTTCGAAGGGGATCGATTTCATTTCCTCCCCCAAATCCCAAACAAAAAGCCATCAATGGAGGTCTACGTGCGTTTTCTCTTTGTTTTTGACACACTGAGTTTCGTCATACCATTTTCGTAATTATCATGGGACATTTTAGATACAACCACCAAGAACAAATAGACGTGAAATGTGAAATGACCATTGGTCATTCCGCTTACGGAATAGAATACTATGTACATGTATTTGCGTCATAATTAAACCTACACGATATTTTAGCCAATGCTCTGTACATGTCCATTGGCATACCATGCAATAAATCATTTTCCGTGAAAGAAAATGGCAAATAATATATATCCCAACACGAATAGATTTAGGATTTTTTCTCACTATCATATGGATATATCATATTCTAATGTGTAAACCATTACCATTCTAACAGTATGGCACTATGTACAGTCATATTTCAACAAAAGACAGTGACGGAATTATTATTGTTTCTTTGTGAACATTAACGTTTTCTAGGGCCGGACAAGACGTATTAATTAGGCGTGTACAGGTATAATTGAACATACAGGTGTAGACATTGTTATTAGTCCTGGTCACCTATCCCACCATGATTAACGCTCTCTTGTCCAGACTTATGTTCTGTTGACCTTTACAGCGTCATAAAATTCTCCTGTAAATGACCAGAATTTCTTCCGATATGTGCGCAAACAGATATAAAAAGCATGTTTTAGCTGTATGTCATGTCATTAACAACACACCGCTCTTTGACATCTCTGCAGTGAAATATGCTTTCTGTCCATTTTGTCCTTTGTGATGCCCACTTGCTTACCAAAGTTGGGTGAAAAGACACAAAATTATGATATTCTCGAACATTAGTTTTCAGACGCTTGGTATCATCATGTGATCGAATTGATGGTATTGTTTTCAAGATTCATACAAAAATGTACACTACAGCAGTCCTCAAATCTGTATAAAACCTTTAGTCTAAAAAGCCAAAATGGCCGAAAACTTGTGAACAAGAGAGATATTGTACGAAGGAGAGAAATGAATCTATAACTATGGTCGACATAAAATATTTGTGAATTCAAAATATTTTTAAATGAATGTTTTAATTCATCCTTATTTATAGATATTTGTTGCTTTCTTAATTTGGTTTTAATACTTTAAAAATGATGCAAGATTGTAATTTCTACGTTGAAGCAACGTTGTCCAGTAGTTTTTATGGGACCAAATTTCTGTTTAAAAGTTATATTATACCCGTTTGACCTTTGCTGTGATGGACCGATCCCTTGAGAACGGACAAGAAAATCTTGTTCAGTGCGACATTTGCGCTATGTAGGACATACGATGCCCTTTATCTCACGTATCCATTTGTACATGTACCTAGGGATTTGTTTGGTTTCTGTCTTTTAATCCAGCGCATTGTGGTATTTTTTTCCCGATTTTGTATATATAACATCGAGAGAATTGAATCACCCTATAACTTACTGATGTCCGAATGACCAATTCAAAAAAAAATAATAAATTAGCATCTACACAATGGTAATCTCGCAACGCAGAACAAATTATTTTTCTATATTTATATGCAAAGTAGATAATTTATAACAAAAAGGGGAATGTGATGCAGTGTATCCTTACACTGCATCACATTCCTTTTTTTTGTGATAAATAATCTGCATCTCATGAAATTTTTGATAAATATAATGTTCTGCGTTGCGAGATTGTCCACCGAGTAATCACGTTCTTTTAAAAACGCAAAGTTGTCTGAGTTCGAGCAATCTATGAGAAAGGTTTAAAAGTGTCTGTCAAATCACATCCTCATAAAGCTATGATTCATTACGACTTTCCTGTTTAAAACTAAACATTTACATTACCAGTGAAAAGACTTGTATTCATTCTTCAGGCGTGTGACCTTTAAGATTCCAAGTGACGAGAAATTATAATTATCGTCTGCTAAAAAACGAAATCTCACAATTCGGACATAACGCTTCATTCAAACGACACATTGTACAATAAGGAGAAAACTATGTTCGTGTCACCCAAATGACTGATTGGATACAAACATACTCTTTCCCGCGAAAACAAAACGAATTGTCTATCATTACAACATAAATTTGTATTCAAAATATCCTTGAATCCGGAAAACGGTTGTTTATACAATTTGGCGCCTCGCCTATTTGTAATTTCTCTCTTAAGGTTCCAACTTACAAAGCATTTCCTACATGAAGGAACATTGTATTGTTTGCAAAAAAGGACCGAAAAGCTATATAGCGTCAATCTTACTAGAATTTGCACAGAAGAAAATTAGTGTAACCTAGACGGAAGTTGGGAATCCCGAAGAGACACAACGTCGACCAGCCTAGGTGTATCGATAATAATGCTAAACAAATCGAGAATTATTACATTCCCTCATTTTGTCTTAGTTGCTGATTTTCGATATTGCAACGGTTGTAGTTTTAATCCATTTTCTGATAAAATAACTAACATGTGGTCCTAGATTCAATGTTTTCATTATGTTAAGAATCTTCTCTTTTTTTCTTCAATCTAGGATCCTGAGGTGACGAGCGTCTGGTTACAGAGTCAGGATTTCATTGGTCTAGGTTTTAACATCGCTGGTAGTATGAGGGACGGTATCTATATCAGTCAGGTCCATAACAGAGGCCCGGCTGTGGAGTCTGGGAAATTCAAAATAGGTCAGTATTTGGATAGCTTTTAAATTAAATCATCTTAACCCAGGTAACACAAAACATTTACGAAATATTTTCGAATGGTTTCAAACAGGTTTCTGATGGAACATTTCTGACAAAACGTCCCAAGAACATTTTTAAAACACTGTGCAGTTGTAGAGAATGTTTTAAAAAAGTTTTAACAACATTTAAGAGTGCTGAACAAAATGAAATGTTTCCAAAAATGTTTTATTGATATTTCTGGATCCATACAAAATCACGTTTCTATGACATTTACTGAAATATTTTTGACATGTTTTTAAAACATGCTTGTGTTAACTGGGAACTTTGCTCGTTGATTCTACTCATTGAAGGAGAGGGTGGAATTTCTTGATTTTCCATCGCTGAATGATCATGTTCAGTTTAATTTTATTTAGACAGACCTTAATACAGATTTTCTTTTCTACAGGTGACAGGATCCTTAGCGTGACAATATCTTTTGAGAACATGGTATACGAGGACGCTTTGACCATTCTGAGCTATGCTTCTCCCTATCCTGTCAAAGTCACTCTCCAGAAGGAGCTCACCACGTCCAAAAATAGGAAACCAAGTGATGCATATTCAAATCTCAGTCACCCTTTGTATAGGAGCCAATCAGTGGACACCATTTCGAAAATCGGCAAAGAGACAACATTCGTTCCCAAGAGAAGTTTGAGTCTGGCGAGCCAAAACATTCTTGAGGACCGACTAAAGAAAAGTCCTTTAATGACAAAATTCTCATTTGAAAAGGAATCGATACGAGAATCTCAGGAAATGTTGAAACACGATACCTCATTCTCAGAGCTCAAAGTTGATACCAACTTACCGATTTCTACAACAGTTGAGATCAATACCCCACCTGAGGAAGCTAACAAAAAAGTGGAGGAAATTTTCCAGGCTGAGGAAACTGTAAATAATGAGTCAGCCCCATCTGTATCAACTCTAACACCGCCAGAGGAGTTTACCCAGGGAGATGACGGTAAACCGCCACCAGAGCCATTGGTCCCACCTCCGCCTCTTGATTTTGATACCACAGATTCAACAAGTACAACTCAGGTTTCATCAGTTGCTGCCGAGTACTCGGCTTTATTTGACAGTCTTAACGAGCAAGACAAATTGGATATGTTGCGTCTAAGCTACGAGGACCCTGATGACTCATTTAACTACAGTCACAACACTGTTACTATGGAAACGTCCTTGACAGAGGGAGAGTCGAGTGCTAACACAGTGATAGACTTGGACCCTAAATCACCTGCACCAATCAAACCTGAGAGGAGGAAGAAAAAGAGTTCAAATGGAAGTGTATCGTCTGCTGAGCCATCTCCACGACTTCTACCGGAACCAGACGGCGTGGATGATGACGTAATTGCGCCAGTTTCTATGGAAACTGTACAGTGTTCGCCTTCTACGGATGAGATAAATGAGGACGTGATTATGCCTGAAAGTAAAACGAGAGATGTGTCGATTTTATCAAAAAGTATTGAATTTTCGGTAATTAGTAATAACAATGATTGCCATGGAGGACGAGCCTGAATCACCACGCAATTCAAGTAAAACTCTCGTAGACTATAGTCTGTCTGACATGGAAAATACTGTCAGGCCACAAACACCAGAAAATCATGTGGTAGAGGAAGATATGATTACCCCAGTGCAAAACAAACGGGGAAACTTGGAAAGTTCATTAAAAGTCTTCAGTAATTCCGACACTTCTGTAACCCCAACTCCTTCTACGGCTTCATATAGAGAAAATGTGAAGGACACGAGCAGTGACAGTTCAGACGCTGACAAAAGTGATACAAAAGGACCAAACACGACCATAGGAAGTGTTGATTTCAACTTAAATATGACTTCTGATCCTACTTTATTTTCCACACCATATCCCAGCAGAAATACAAAGGAAGCATCCAGTGGGATGTCTTACGATATTTCAATGATGGAATTGAATGACATTGAGAACAAACTTCAGAAAGAACCCAAGGAAATTGGAAAGGGAGGGATATCATTCGAAATAAGAGATGACGTGGTTTCGGGCGGAACTTTATTGACTAGTGTCTCAAAAACTGTGAGTAATTCTGAGTATCACGTATCAAGGACGCGGTCATATCAGGATGTAGGCGAAACGGAGAAAATCAAGTTGCAAAGGCCTGCATCGTTCAAAGAGGACTATTCTACGTCAGGCAGCAATATGGAAAATGACAATACTCTCGATTGGTCCGGGAAACGACTCGTGCGAGCTGGGTCTTTCTCGGAAATAGCACAAGACGCCGAACAAGACTGGGTGGATCATAATAGGATAGATAAAGATGAAAATGAAGATAGTTCGATAGGTAATAACCGCGATTTGAATTCGTCCGAGGAAAGCTTAGAACAATCAGAAAGAAAAGGACTGTCAAAGCCGACAATGTTTCGAGCTAGAGAAAATCTAGCTAATTTGTCGTCCGAGAATTCAGACTCGTTACAGTCAATCACGAGCTCCAGTAGAGGCTCGACTCCTCCCCCTCCGTATACAGCCAATGGGAACGAAGATCAAGGACTGGGTACCTCCCCAGAAAGTTCTCCTATTAAAGTTCCTCTGAATATCAATGACCTTAATACCTCAGGACTGATTGATGTTATACCTACCGATACATCCATCAATACAGACAATTCTGTTGTTACCTCAACAGTGGAAAGTAACAGCAATTTTGCTGTTACCGTAGAATCAAGTCATGGGGATGAGGCAGACTGCTAGCTGCCCTATCTATCCCATGATGCAACTCAGGTACATTCAATGGCTGTACTTTTATTGGCTAATTTGATTTTAAATATTGCACTTGTTTAGTAATTTTACAAATTTCATGATCTGATCATTAACACTGCTGATTTTGCTTTTATATTATGCATTTTACTGGAAGTAACAGAATCTGGTCATAAGAGAAAGTGCTGACTTGGTATTCTAATGTTTAATGGTCCTCCTCTGTATTTACTTATAAATAATAACTACCTCGTAGGTATTGTGTTTAGAATGTTCTGTGCCAGTAATTTGATGTTGTAACATGTATTAAATTGATATAAGACACCATAAATTATTCAGTATCCCAACCAATAGTAGCTAACTATAATGATAATGCTGTACATTTCAGCAGATGCCATAATTATCAAATATGATATACATCTTATGAACATTAGCACTTGCATGATTGAGCAAAATGAAAAAAAAAACTTCATTTTTGTTTGAAAGAGATTTTATACAAGGTCAACATTAACTTTAAATGAAAACCTGTTATTGCATATTCCACAGTACTAAACAATAGTTATGACAAATTAATCTGTGAATAGCTGTTTATAAGAATTGTAAATAACGAATTATGTGTACAGCTGATATGTTACATTTATGTGCAATAAAATTCACTACTTGTTCAATGATATAATGAATAGCTTTGAACTGTGTGACCGTTCCATTCTACTGTTCATTTTATACCCAATCTGTTCTACTGAATTTTTGAATTTCATATCGGCATAGAAATATCCACTTGGCTTGAAATGAGAAAATCTATTCACAAATTTTCAATTTTTTAACACTAAATTGTAAAGTGGGTGCTTATTTATGAATATGCTTTACTTATCAAACACATGCAATTTTAATGAATTTCATTTTCTTTAAAACCTGCATTTCCATCACATGTTTTATAATTGAATCATGATTTTTAATGTATCAAATGCTGAAGTTCATTTACAAGTCACATTTTATTTCTAATTTGTATTTTAAAGTCCATGTTGCAATTTTAAATGTAAGTAATTTTAAATTATTTTTCATTTTTCAATTTTTTTAATCTAATTTATATCAAATAAATTCTAAGAAATATCCTCCTGTCAGATATGACCTAACAAGTATTTTCTACATTTTTATACTGTTATACACACTATTTCTATGCCTATTGTTGACAGCATAGTATTTTAATCTTAACTTGTTTCACTTCCGACGGGGTCAGGGGTCTTAACATTCCATGAATCACATATCAAATATAATCTTCCTGAGCATTATATTCTTCATTGACACGTATATATATATTTGTAATAAATGTAACAATAAATATACTCAGGTTCCAATCAAAAAGTTTTTCCTTATGTTTTTCAATACTGTACATTGTATGTATAATTATTTTAGCAAAACCAAATTTTAGCGGAAATCAGATGATTTATGTCAAATTGGTACAGTAGGATATTAGCATCACCAAGAACTGACTCTTCCGATTGCCAAAAAAATGTAAAAATTTCGTGACGTCACAATGCTTTAACCTCGGACAAACAAGCTTCGAACCTTGGTCAAACATCGAAATTGCATTGTGACATCATGGAATTTCTCAAATTTTTCTTGCGCTCAGAAGGGTCAATTAGTGCATTTGACTAATTTTCCATTATTATCTACTACTGATAGCCCATATAATTTAGCGTAATATTTTGTTAAAACATGAATCCTGCTTAAATAAGTATACATACAGTATCTTGTTTAATGGTGAAATCAAGAGGCAACACTGAATGGGAACAAGGTGAAACCAGAATACCATATAGGAATGGAAACTTTCTGTTACCATTATACATACACTGTAATGAGCGAGACGTAAAGAATGGGAAAGTCTCTTCTGTTGCTTACCCTCAATATGTGACCTAGACCTTGAAGTTGGCCTTGACCCTCTTAACTAGGTGGCAAATACCATTATATACCACCTCTGCAATGAAAGCACATTGCATTTCATGTAAATAGTAGCCATAAATGGGAAAATACAACAGAGGAATACTAAGAAGTGCTGCTGTGTGGTTTTTTTTTTGCTTTGCATGCTACATAAAGTGTCAAAGGAACACTTGCCTGGCCTTGAATGTGACCTTGACCTTCATTGACAGATTTGTCTTGATATATGAGGCATGAAGATGTATTGATATTCTTGCTAAATTGGCTTCTTTGAAACCATCAACTCTACTAGACAAAATTACTAGAATTATATAAGTGACCAATAAGTGTTGATCAATAGTGCAGTCTATACAAGACCTCTCAATCTATAATACAGTATGCATTACTGTATTATGCGAGGTGTTTGTTTGTACATTCAAGTCCAAAATGACTTGATATGGATCTAAAATATGGAAAGACTAATGTTTGAAGTATGATCAATATAGGTGAAGAATTGCTTCAGCTGAGGTGAAGAAATCTGCTGTTTTCAATAAATGCCAACTTCCACTTTGACCTTGTACATTTTTGGTCTACTAATCAACAGGGACCATACATACCAAGTTTAACCCTGACCTTAAAATCGACAGGCATCCTCTATTCATCATGGAGAACTTTGTGAGAGTAATTGCTGTTGATGAAGAATTACTCGAGTCGGAGAAATGAAAAATATGTTTGATCCGAGAGACAGACAGAAATGATAAAACAAATACAATCCTATCAACTTTCATAACAGGGGGTAAAATGATTCAGTTATCCCTATTGTAGGGAGACACCATGTCATAATTTTTAGTCAAAAGGGCAGGACGTTATCTCCTATAAGACTTCAGTGCAGGACCCCTAGCAACACACAAAAACATCCAAAAGTGAATACACACAGAAGGGCCAAACACAGCTAGAGATGTGAAGATACACAACAAATCCAGGGATGCCATCATCAATGGCATAAATATGTCAATGACTATTGTACATAACCTGATGAGGCTTATTGATAGCCAGCATCAACTCATAAGTTGACATTTTAAAAAATAAAATTTGAATTTCACAGAGGAAGCATGATAATTGATAGGCAAAGCACATACATGATTCAGTACCATCTGTTTACGTTAGCATACACGTAAATGCCTCCCAAGTTTTTTGGGTTTTTTTTTTCATATACATGGACCGGGTATTCTATTACATTCAAAATCATATCTGAATTGAAAAATTTTGAATGGACTTGACAAAATTTCCATCACTAAGAATTAGAAACATTATTGATTTATGACTACAAAATCACTGAAATAAGCAATGAAGTTTAATGAATTAATTTGAAGTTTCTTGAAAGATTACACATACTATTTATTGCAACTGAATAAATATTTTACAAAACTATCAATGAACAAACACACAGAATGCTCCTAAGACCTAATATGATTCTGTTTTACAGAATTCTTCAGAGAAATGACCATATACTTCAAGGGTAAAATGACAGATCGCTTAATTTAATCATGAACATAAATGTTGATATCGCCAAAAAAATCTTTGGATAGTGAAATATAGGTCATAATTACCTTTTAGTGCATCACATGATAAATCCTTGGAATTCTATTGGTTGAGCACACAGAGACTATGAGAGAATAGTGCCCAGTGACCAGGCACTATTGCTTTTTGCTTAAAGTTACATCACTTGAAGAGGTGCCACCACTTCCTTGTAAAACATCTGAATAGCTAAATCCGTCCTAAGCTTTTAAAATTGCTATTGATGTCATGTGATGCACTAAACCTACTGATGCCCGTTTGTGTGGGTACTATTCTTTTAGTGTTGCTTTTGGAAGGTAGATAGTGTCCTCGCTGATGCTCTGGCACTCTTCCTTCCAAAAGCAACACTATGAGAGAATAGTACCCACACAAACGGGCATTAATTGGTAAATAACACATTGATAATAAACTCTCAACAAATACAGAATACCGCCAAATATGAGAAAGTTTGAACATCTTATCTTTACTAGAGACTTGTCATATGTCAAAGTGAGTAGACCTAAATATCTTTATCCTATACAGAAAAAAAGTCTAAATACCAGAAGCCAAAATTACACAAAGAGATGGACAAACTATGTGGAGACTAATAGTCACTTTGCCTGTAGGGAACAGTTTTCAAAGTGCACCCGTCATACTTATCAAGAAAACCGACATTTATTTAAATTCCTTCAGAAAATTCATCAACCAATTTTCAGTAAATTACAATTTCCAGATTTAAATTTTCTTGAAGTAAATGTGTGCTGGTAAGCCTAGACAACATAGAAACACAAAGTGACCTCTAAATGTTCTTCTCTCTGCTAAGAAATATTCATCATGAATGATATTCTTTATCAAGTATTCCAATACCTGTATGCACGATATATTGCAACAGAAAAAATTGGATAAAATTAGCAAGTACAACAAAAATATGTTTATGCTAAATTTATTCTCCAAGTTTCTTAATTTCTTTTTTTCATATTCATCATTTCACAATTGACAATATAAAAAAAAACATTTCAAAAAATTTTTACCTCTGAATTTGGCAAAATAAAATAAATTTCAATTTGAATCAAAGAATATTTCAACATTTTCCTTACATCATTAAAACCTTGATCATTAACTAGTGGAACAACTGCTGTATGAAACAAAACCATCCATATTTAACAACATAATGTACAATAATCACAAGAAAGAGACAAAATTTTGTTGTATCGTTTATAGTTGTGTGATAGAAGCAGGTCTCCTAGAATACATTGAAGGTACTATTAGTAAAGTAAGTCTAAATGGTAGCACCAAATACATGTAAGTTACTCCGGGAAATCAAGACCTGAACAGAATTCTGTTTACCAAACGGCACAGAAAAATGGTGGGTTCTTTTCTTTCTTATACAAATACTAATTATTTTGTCATCTCTGACTTCTCAAAGAACTTTGATTCACTAAAGGAAATTTTTCTTATAGGATTGGTTAAGAGTTATCGATGAGAGCAGACGTTTGAAAAGTTAGCTCCGCTTTATCTGGCTGTCCTTGACCTTGTCTTCTTCATACTGACCTTGAGGGTATCATTGAGTCATAAGCATTCTTTGTGTTAAATAGGCATAAATAGGTGAAACCTTATTACAACTTTTTTAAAATGTCATCTTGTTAAAAAAAAAAGGTGATACAAGTGGTAGGAGCCATTTGTGTTCATAAATTTGTGTCATCTACAAGTAAACCAATTCAATATTGGCATTACTAATAATACTGTAAAGGTAGAAATTTTCGCGTGGGAATAATTTTCGCATACTTCACAAATCAAGGGAATTCGCGAAAGTTTCTGCAATACGAAATAACCCTTCTGCATTCTTACAATGGCAGAGATGTTTACATGTATTTCACTGACATTTCTCTAAAGCGTAACATCTTGACGTTATAATCGCAAAATTTTCCTCAAGCAAAAATAATCACGCTTACAGTAATAGATTAATTTCTATATGATTCATTCAATTGGTTAAACCATCAACACAGTCTAACATAAAGAAACAAAGATCTTATATTCCTATTTCTAAATTATACGACTATCAATAATTACTTCTTTTTCAAAAGCTACACATGTATCTTAGGATGTGGTAGACTATATTTGGCAAGATCTTATATTTCACTGAAAATTCTAAGAATATATAAATAAAAGAAGACAGAATCTGTCTAAATGATAGTGTTAATGTTTTTGAAACATTTGTTGGTAAATTCTTTATAAAAAGACGTCATTGTCACAGCTTTGGGATTCACCACTATTAATTCATTCTTATTGTTTAATGAGACAGTTTCAACAAAATGATTTGAAATTCTTGTTAACCCATTATTTTCATCAAAGGCTTTGGCCATCTGTTTAATAGAGTACTATGTTTAATTATTTTTGTTTTAAAATACATGTAGTTCAAGACTGAATATACTAGTAAACATACTGATTAAATAAATCTCATAAGAAGAAAGATCATCTAATTTTTAGAGAACATACAATATACTGGCTATATGCATGCCTCTTATAATACGACATGATTGTTTTCTCAAAAAATGGATTATTTGTGTCCACTTTAGTAAACAGCTCATTGCAATCAAATAAACAACAAATATAAAACAAGAAGTGTATGACAACTCCTGCTGATGCCCCCCCCCTTTCTTACCCACTATCTTATACCAACTTTTTCCTCAGTTTCATCCAACTATAGCCATTTTATGCTTCAGTCAATACATCATTTTATCTAGTACCATATTTTTTTTCAATCATTACTTTTTTGCCTGGGCATTAGTTTCATCTCAATGCTATTCAGAAAAAAATTTTAAAAATCTACATGGATTTCCTGAAGGATATTGGATAATCTTAGATGTCATCACATCACATATCTCTATACTAAAATGGATATGGTCTGTTATCAAAACTAAGAATTTTGATACAGAAATCCTTTTTTGGCAATGCATGCAATGTAAAATGGGTCGGTTTAATCAATTTTCCAGTATACATAGCCAGACCCTGCCTCAAAATCATGCATTATGCAAAAAGAAATGTTCTAAATCGCTGAATTATAGTTAATTTAGGGAATCCTATTTTTAATCAACAGAACAGAAGTTCCAATTCTATACTCGAGATCTCTAAAAAGAAGAAATTTTTGCCATCAAGCATTTGTTCATTTGCACTAAACAATTTAGAAATATTTTCTATTTCATGAAATGTTGAAACTGAAGATAGCAATTTTCCTCTTCAAGATAAAGAATTGTAATCTTGACCCACATGTACAAGGACTTCTTAAGGAAACATCAGTGTTTCAACAAAACAAAGAGCTTTTACATTACAAAGACCAATCCATGTGACCTTAAATACATGTACATGTAGAAAAATTAACACATATGAAAGACCAGACTGAATGAAATTTACAGTTACATGTACATGTAGTACAAAGGAGAGGCTGTTATTATTTTTAGAATTTATATAATAAGATGAATGAAAACTGTTGACATAACTATTTGCTTTTCCATCCAATGACAATATTAAATCTAAACTTGAGCAAAAAAAATATTTGTCAAGGATTATTCAACAAAGCTTCCAAGAAAGTGATTGGAAAATAAAACTAATTTTGATCATCTGGAAATGACGATAATAAATAATAAATTGAACTTTCCATCAAACCTAAGATAACTTCTATACATGGCACCTGAACATTACAATAAACAACAAAAATTCAAATTTACAGCTTTTAAGCTAGTTCAGTTTTCATACAGCTTTGGATGACAGCTAAAAAATATCTGCGATCACATACCAATACAAACAATCACAAATACGATAACATTGTACATCTAATACAAACACCTCATCAATCATTTTTCTTCTCAGTTTCTGGCTTAGGTGGAGGAAGTGCTTCCTTTTCTGTACTGCCTTCTGATTGGTTGGCTGATGTTTGTGAGGTTTCCTCTGATTGGTCATTTGTAATAGTACCGTTTTGTTCCAACATTTCTTGGCTTGTACCAAACTCATTGACACGTTTTGGATCTACCCTATAAATCCAACGTTGATATAGGAATATGAAGAAAACTACATCTGAAAATGAAAAAATACATCTGAGTTAACTTCATATCCTTCAACTTGTTTAAATAATATCAGTCTATCGATTAAAAATTGCCTTTTTTTATAAACAGAATGATTATCAAAATCAACAGTATCTTCTAGAGAAACGGGATTAATCCATTTAAAAATACAAATACTCAAATACACAAATTGCCTAATAAATAAAGTATTCCTTGGTTTGAATCAAGCGGCGTAAGAATGACTATGTTAAGTATTATCCATCTTTTGCTTACAAATGTTAATTGCAAAAAGAAATGATATCCTAGATTCCACCGCAGTGAGCATCTTCTCGAGACAAGTGTACGTAATATCTTACTCTCCCTTGTCAGATTTCAAATTAGAAATTTAAAATTTAACACGATTTTTAAAGTGCCGCCTAATGAGCATTCGAAATTTATGTCCCTTGAAAGCTAGTCATCACTAGCCAATATTGGCACAAATAGTTTGATAGTTTTCATTCGATTTTGGTACAAAATCAACAACCTGACAAATCTATTAAACATTAGAAACATATCTCTGAAACTTGTAAGGCTGGTCCGCTTATTTAATTCGCTTCCGCATATTTGACAGATTTCCATGGGTGCCACCATATTGTTTTCAAATCTTCGCTTTGTATGTTAATCAGGACACTCTAAGTCGATTCTCACTGATCCAGTGCACCTTACTACGGAGCCAATGAAATTGACAAACTCATTGTGGCGAGTAATACGTTTGACATCCGACATGGGAAAGTAAGATATTACTAACACTTGTCTTGAGAAGATGTGCAATAAGCTTAGTGCAGATTCATTGTTGGGAAGAGATACCGTTATCTATGGCCCAAAGAAGTAACATAGCAAAGTCCTCAGAATATCAATTTGAAAATTTTGCATGGAAAATAAATATTACAGTATAATGTTGTAGCCTTAGTATCCAAATTAATCATTTTCAAGATAGTCAAATCGACTACCTGCAAATTAATCTGGATCACATGTATCTTATAATTGTCAAGATTATCAGCACGTTACAGCATTACGACATTATACTCACCATCTCTAAAGCAGCCTATCCTGTATAGCGTAGGCATTTTGATTACAAATGCGAATATATCGTCTATAAACGTATTGAGTGCTTTGTAGGTCATCATCCTCCACGGAAGGTGGGCGACTGACTTCAGTTTGTAGTTTATGAACAACTGTGGTGTCATCATGATGAACCCTGTAATAGACAATCACCATATTTTTACAATTAGCAAGTTGGTTACCAATGTTGAGGACTTATCTAGTTTCGATGTTCAATTTAAAACTATTGAATGTTTTTTCTTTGCCATTATATTTGATTCTGAAATGTCAGTTGTCATATAATAGCGTAGCATATACATGTGTGGTTAGGACTGTAACTTAGACATACATTATTTCATATGCGAGTATCCACTTGATAAGGACCAAGAGTTAGGAAATTTTGTAGCCAAATTCAGTGTTCCTTGTAATTTCTTCATGAGATTAATAGAATCTATCCCCAGATGTGATCAGGGACAAGGAAATCCAACCTGAGTGTCAAGGATTTGCTTGTACCACGACAAGGCTTGCCGAGTCATGGACAAAAGCAAATCCTGGACACGAGGGTTGGCTTTTCGTCGTAACTCATGCCAAAAAAGATCAGTTATTTGTGTAGACAAACAACTAAACACTTTTTAAAGCATTTTATACCTTCATTTGGTAGAAAATAAGAAAAGCAGAGAAAAAGTCAAGTTACATGTTTAAGTGATATGGACATTCTTAAAAGACAGATACCATATAATATCTCTGGAAAACCAACAAAAAGAACCTACTTACCAAACGTCAAAAGGAATCCGTACATCATACCTAGAACCCATGAGTACCAGCCTTTGTGTTCTAAATATAACAACGAGTATATAGCGTAACCAATCAACAATGGGAATAACAGCCATGACAGGTACTTAAACTGCCATCTGAAAAGAGAAATATCAGAGCATAAAATACTAGGGAAAATATAATAAGAAACTTTGGCACTTTCTCAATAATTTGCACTCTGTCAAGAGTGCAAATTTTAAGAATTAACCTTTTTGAATTATGTACACAGAAAAAAGCAAGAAAAATCTGAGCACAAGATGACAATTATCTTTTCAAATTTATTTATTTGTCTTTGGATGCAAAAGGAAAAGAGAAATTTGAATAATTGTGGTATCTTGCTTTTGGGTGGTTGTAACAATAATTGACAGATAAAACAATGAACAGAACTTAATATCCTCGTGCTTTCATAGCAATTAATTCACTAATCAAGTACAATGTCAAAATTCCTTAAAATATGGACATCTTTCATAAAATGAGGAACTCCTCCTTTCATAGCAATTAATTCACAATTCAAGTACAATGTCAAAATTCCTTAAAATACTGTATGTCGGGTAATTTTCGCATCGCGTAAATTTCACGAAGGTGTGATTTTTGTTTGCTGAGTCTATTTTTCGCTAATCTATTAACAGGATCAAGGGTTAAGATCTACATGTATGTCTTTTTTTTCACTATGTTCATTTTTCGTGATTTGATGATGCTCACGAACATAGCGAAAATAAGACACACACGAAAAATTCCCGCTATATGGTATGGACCTCTTTCATATAATGAGGAACTCCTCCTTCAGTACATGGACTTTTTCATAATGAGGAACTCCTCCTCTAATACATGTAAGTACTTATTTAGCAGTACTTACCATGTCATATTCTTTGGTATGAGATTCAGTATATGTGGACTTGTCTTCAAAGTAAATTTTAGGTATAATTCCTAGTATAGGATTATCTGTATCCACCTGAAAAGAGGAAACACAGTTCTGAGTCAACCACCACAGTATAAAATAAAAAGCAAAATGTATCATTGACAACCTAATGACTAATCATGAATAATTTTTTTTTCAAAAATTCTGAAGATATTTACAAAAAAGTAATTCATTCTACAATGTAACAAGTACCTTCTGCAAAAACAGCAACATTTCATAAAACTTTAATGAATAAAAATCAAATACATTATCAGTAAGATGAAAACTATGGCAGAGGAAATCACCTCCATTCTTTATCTCCGTAAGCATTATCAGAGGTTTTGTCAAGGATTTTTGTGATGATTGCTTTACATGTACATTGTATATATTATGTTTCTGTGATATAAGTATATGCCATACTAGCTTAGAGTTTCTAGTAGAGCCCACTTTACACAAGGTACAAAACTACGCAATCTGCTTAAACAAACATAGAATTTATCATATACATGTACCTACCACAGGAGCTTGATGCCAACAACCCTCAATGACACCCGCCCCTTCCCATCTCTCTCTAGTCAAAGTTAACATAAGGAAAGTAGGGGCGGACATTCTTGTGGATCGTTGGCATCGAGCTCCTGTGATACTTACCTTTACATTTACTACTTTGTGAATTTTCCAGATTTCGATACCGAGTCCAATAAAGACACTGATTCTGATCATGAAGTTTGTCTCGTGGTCCAGTACGTACAGAAGTACAATCAGGGACTGGAAGACGTTAAAGAAGACGGACCGTACGGACAGACCCTCCAAGGACTTTCTGTTCTTCCAGAACTGTATATCTGTAAATTTACAGGCATAAGTATAAGAAGTAGATAAAGATGTGTTAAAGATCATGTGTATTATCTATCCATTTAATTATTAAACATCTCAGTAAGATACTAAATGTGATTTTTTCACACATCAGAAAATAACATATGCAACTTTTGGGCATACTCAAGTAAATACAAAGGGTCTCTGCAAGGTATGAAAGAAAATAACATACAAATCCATTTTCATTTTCATTTGAGGGGATAAGGAAAATTGAGCAAGTTTTAGTCTGAGTACACGATGCTGAACATTATAGTAGATTATTCACTATTATATACATGTACTACAGACCTAGCATGTAAAACAGTACGTGGCTAATTCTATTTATTGTGACACATTCTATAACATACCGTTTTTGAAGGCCAAGAATTCAAACACACTGTGTACAATGGATACAATCACTGTCAATGCCAGTAAATAGGGATTTGTTTCTAGGAAAGTTGTCTGAAATATTAAAATGTTAATGTAATATCTATGCTAGAAAATCTGTACACAATACCATTTCCCAAAAGGCACTACATTTCACAATTTCAACACTAACCTTGAAAGGAAACTTTATGAAATATTTACATTACATGTACTAGTACATTTGTTAAATAAGCATTAGGCAAGTACAATTACAGTATATTTCAATAATTATAGTTGGCTATTGTAACATCAAATTCAAAATTTGAATATAGGGAGAATTTACCAAAGTTATGGAAACTTGCACTGCTAAAGTCAATGAGTTCAAGCAAATAAGAGTGCCTGATATCTAGAACAAATGTAAATATATGTATACTTAATGGCTCACTTTTGAAGTTCATGGGTATATAATTCTGATTGCAAATTTTCTGGGAACTGCAGCTTGGCAAATGACCAACCAGAACTATCTAACCAAGTACCATGCATAATTTTCCTTACATGATACAGGTTTTTCTTATTACGACATAATGTGACCGAGATCTGACAAATAAGATTCCTGTAATTTTAATACCTTGAGTACAGTATATGTACCTTAAGTGAGTCTTGATCTTCATCAGATTCCTCCATCATATCTACCCCCATCATACTGTACCACTTGTTACGCATTCCTTGAGCTGCGTACATCTGCCACTTGAACAGTGAAATAGGACTGAACGTCACGGTCAAATTAAGCTCCCTATAATTTAAATGACATATTTATGGAGTGATAGATAGACAATAAATAATAACCCTTCTCTTTTTTGGTATTGGACTAATAATATACATGGCTAAGTGGGGACCAGTCAGACTTATGTCCCGGGGTAGTAATAATAATAATCATCAAAGAAGTACCTATCAGTTATTCAGTCTCAAAGTCGAGAAAGCAAGGTAAAATTATTAGAATTTCCAATGGAATGGTCGCAAACCTCGGAATGAATATCATGAAACAGAAGCCAAGGGTAACAGTTTACAACGTCTGCACCACTTCCAAGGGTAATTTACTGTTCCTAAAGTAGCCATGAAATAATTGTTTTATTATCCAATACACATGATACACATGTCAATTTTGGGTGTGATGACCTTAACACCATTGAAGGCAACAGTGACCTACAAAAGTTTGAACTGTTACACTGTAGCACTAACAAAAAGTTATCTTATTTCATACAGAATTAATGAAATACTTTGATTTAAATCCCTATGCTAAGTTTTTCAGATATTAAATCACATGACTCATTTTATAAATACCATATAAAATGGGGGAAAAAAATTGAAATCCTCTATGAAGGTGTAACTTTGTTTAATAAAATATAATGCTGGAAATGGATTCTTCAAACATGTCCACAGAAAAATTTAGATACAGTCTACTCTCAATAAGTCGAACTTCAAGGAACCATCAGAAATAGACGACTTACATGTATCAGGAGTTCAACTTATTTAGCACATGAGCAGCAATCTATTTTTTCAAAATACTTATTCCCCTTTCTCTATTACTGTTAACAAACGTATGCATTTTTTTATTTTTAACAATCAAGCTATCTTTATGGTATTTATATGCAACTCCATAGCAAGAAAGTATCAATTATCTGTCCACTGATCTCCTTATAATCGATTGATTCTTGTTTAAGAATTGAAATCTATTTGTGATTCGGCTTATCGAGGTAAATTTTCAATGTAGAATAAGTTATGGGACCTAAAAATTAGTTCGACTTTTCGGAAAAGGTTCAAAAGAATTGAAATATATTTGTGATTCGGCTTATCGAGGTAAATTTTCAATGTAAAATAAGTTATAGGACCTAAAAATTAGTTCGACTTGTCGGAAAGTTCGAGTAATCAAAATTCGAGTTACATGTATCAGGAGTAAAAATGCAAAGACACCAATGGAAAAGATTTGGGGCTGTTAAAAACAGTGTGAGTTATGCAGAAATTTGAGTTTATTGAGTTTGAGTAAACGAGAATAAACTATATTTCTTAGAAAATTAAAGGAAATCATTTCTGAAAGTTAGCTTTATGATCTTTTAAGGTTCAAAGGGCAATATTTGTAGTAGGGTACAAAAAAGTTCTAAAAACATGTCATAAATATGATCAGATAATTAACAATTAAACAGCATGAAAGGAGAACAGAACGATAAGACTATATAGACTATATACAGGAACAGGTCTTACTTTGTAGTGTCATTGATGGGTTGATATTCACTGTTAAGGTTCCAATATTCATTGAAATACAAAACAGGATAGTACTTGTTTGTTCCTGGTAGGAAATCTACATCTGTAAAACAAAATATTCAAATTGTTTACATGAATTAGAATAACATTCTATATTAACTGTACTTTCAAGATGGTACAATGTAAACTTCCTATAAAGATAACTTTTTCATTTTATTCTATACGATGTCTGAAAGATTGATAGAGAATATAAAGGAGTTAAGGTATTCTATAAAGAGATATACATGTATTTTACCTTCATGTAGAAATAGTGCAACATTTTCATGACCCAATGGAAAAAAAGAACATTTGAGTGTGATGGAACATTTCTTATGAGTTGCCAAAGTTCATACATTTAAACTGTAGCAAGCATTATATTTCTATGAATCTGCAATGTCTCTAGATTCATAGATATTGATAGACATTGTAAAAGATAGATAACATGTTGCCACAGCAGTGACAGAACCATACTAAGGACATGCATATACTAGATGTTCCATCTTACATGTATTTTGCAAGACAGCCTTATGTATTTTGGAACTATGTGCATGTATAATACAATCAAAGTGCAGAACATTTATCATTCCTTTTATGGTAATGTTGCATGTAGATAAACATTTGGATAAAAAAACTGTTTCATTCCCTATCATAAATAACAGTTGAGACACCAGTAATATTGGAAAATCTACGTCAAAGTCTTTTACTTATTTTGATCATGCAAACATTGAGCATTTTAAACCAGTTACTAGTACCTCCTTATTTGTTAGCATTACATGCCACAAATTAAAGACATTTAACAATACGTTATGAATATGAATGCATTTTCACAAACTATAACCACATATTTTCCATGACTTCACAGAATATCACACGCGTTTCAGTAGCCTCCCTTAGACAAGAATTTTTCAGAAATATGCATGCTGAAGATTTCTAATTTTCATAACTGAAAATGTCTTGATGTTGTGGCCTTGTAATAACCATTCAATCGGTAAGGCGATCCAGTGGCTCAGAGATAAAGCATTTATCTAGCAAGCGGGAAGACAGAAGTTTGAGTTTGAAGAACGGGTAAATTTTCAATATTTCATTTGAATGCAGGCATGTGCACTTTTTTGCACTATACTTTTAAGTCTACCCACATGCATGAACATACTTGTCATAGATTAATCTACAATTTCATCTAAATGGGTCCTATGGACCCAATGAAATTTGACCAATGGGTCCCGAGTCAAAACAATGGGTCCCAGCAAAATTTAATGGGTCCCAAGTACTATAAACCGTCTTTTTTCGCAGCGTCAAATACAAGTGATATGAATGGCTTTCGGTGCTTTATGTCCACGAGATTGTTATGTTCCGAAAAAAAAATTATTACAAATGTAGACATAAAATGTCTATCTCCCAAACTTCAATCATATAGTTAAATTTGTCTATATTACATGTACATCTGAATCAGAATGATAAGAAGTTAGACTCACATCGGACTGCATATAACTTTTATATATCGAAAAATTTTGATGCGCAACAATTTCTCATACAATACTATGGACATGATCAACCTTCTTTAAGGTTTAAAAGAACAGACAAAATATAGACACAAGACATTAACACAATATACGGCTAATACACTTCCATGAGTTTCTCATCTTTGAAAATTTTATGTAAACAACAATGAACTAAAAGGGACGCATTATACAAAAGTGAATGCCTACGGTGGGATGCAGCGATCAGGAATCAATGGGTCCTGGGCGATTTTTATGCGTCAGAGACGCAGGACGTAGAGGTAGATTAATCCCTGAGATTCATGTACATGAACAATCAAAGGATGGCTGCAAAATCTTATCATTCAAAATTCTCACAATTCTGGATGGTGACCTCCTATTATTGTCTCTGATATCTTAATTATTTTAGAAAATAATAATACAAAATGTAATACTTTTTTCCTAAAACATTTTATCATAAAACACGAAACATGTGATATCACCTTAACTTACATTCATCCAATGGCTGGGGAACATGGTTTTTCATCCAAGGTGAGTGGTCATCCAGTAGATTGATAGTCAGGTTTGGATGCCAGTGGTTTAATATCTCATAAGATGACTGGTTGGTTTTCTATGGAGGGAAAATAGATATATGATACTATATGTTTGATTATGTAATGGTAAATGTGCATGCAAGATTACAAATATTAAACAAGGGTATCAAAGCATCAGATTGTACAATACATGTTTATATCATCATAGCACTGGGAATAAATAACTCAAGCAATACCATGTGCAAACAGATTGAATATACTTGTTCAAGTTTATCATCAATAACAGAAAACCATCAAAAGTACATTGTAAAAGGAAAATGCTTTTTTTATCTATACTACAAATGTACATGTGTATCTCCTACAAGTACATGTCTATAAAGAACATTTTTAAGCAATTGAACATTACAGGAAGTTTTAAGATTGCAAAATACATGTACATGTAAAAGTCACTGCTGCGGAGAGTTCAAAATGCCTATTGAATGATGTTAAATAAGCCAACCTAATTATGAAAGCTAACAAGACTTGATGGTACGGGATGTTACTTACCTGAATCAAGTCAGGGTGTACTGCAGTCTCACCAGTCAGCAGGTTGACTGTATTGGAATACTTTCTTTTCTTGTATCTATTCAATTCTAGAAACAGAAAAGAGAACAACATATGATGCAATGTTTTAATTTTTATTAGAATTTTAAAACTTATTCACAAAAAAACTTGCCCTAGAAATTCTGGAAGAGACTGTCCTGAAGTTTGCAGTGCACAGAATTTTTCTTTCAGTAAAAAGTTTAATTATGCCCTTATATTTGTATATTTCTCATATCTATAACTGATATAATGAGGATTTGGGTATAAATAGATGTGAAATAAACATGAATACTCATGTCACAAGGAAAATTCAGCACGTGAAATATCAAAGCCATATCTCTGATAGATATCACCGCGTGGGATCGAAACGTTTAATGTTGCATTTCCTTAAAGAGGTTTTTGGTTGTTTTTTCATCATCTCAGTGATACTGCACAAAACTGATGAGACGTTGTAATAGGGCAATGCTTAATATTTTAAAAGTCCATATCACTTATGTATTTGAAAAGGCTGTAGTTTTTACAAACACTTCAAGAGTTCATCAAAAGGAATAATAGGTCAAGAACATTCCGTCATTGATGAACTAATGAAGTGTTTGCAAAAACTATGAACTTTCCAAATATATAGACGATATGGATTGATTTATTAGGCATCGCCCTACTGCAACGGCTCATCAGTTTTGTAAAGTTTACTTTAGAAAATGAAAAAAAAAATAAAGCCTACGCTCACGCAGCAAGATACGCCCGTTGGGATTTTTTTCACAACACCAAAATATCTAAGTCCCATAACTCCATAAGGACAAATTGGATGAACCTAGCTTAAAATCGAAAGGCGGCTTCCTCTTCAAAGTCTGATCAAAATGTACAAATATCATGAAAATCTGTTGACACATATTCAAGTTATTGCATTCCATGCACCTATATTTTGCCCTTAGCTTAACATGTATGTGCATATAACCCCCCCCCCATTACACATAATTTCTGGATTATGTGACAAAAAATTCAAGAACCCCTTATATATGTGAAAGAACATCCTTTCTACTTGAAGTATACAAAATTTCAAAACATTTCAACCAGAAATAGATTTTTAAATAATTTTTAACTATTTTAGTATATTTTCACTGTATTTTAAAATATCCAAGTCCCATAACTCTGTAACGACATATCGAATGAACCTGAAAATCGAAAGGCGGCTTCCTCTCCACAGTCCAATCAAAATGTATGAATATCATGAAAATCTGTTGACGCATATTCAAGTTATTGCGTTCCATGCGCCTATATTTTGCCCTTAGCTTAACATGTATGTGCATATAACCACCCCTCCCCCCTTCCTATTACACACAATATCTCCGTTATGCGACAAAAAAATTAAAAACCCGTTACATATGTCAAAGAACATCCTTCCTACATGAAGTATACAAAATTTCAAAACATTTCGACCAGAAATAGATTTTTAAATAATTTTTAAATATTTTAGTATATTTTCACTGTATTTTAAAAATCTAAGTCCCATAACTCTGTAACGACATATCGAATAAACCTGAAAATCGAAAGGCGGCTTCCTCTCCACAGTCCAATCATAATGTATGAATATCATGAAAATCTGTTGACGCATACTCAAGTTATCGTGTTCCATGCGCCTATATTTTGCCCTTAGCTTAAAATGTATGTGCATATAACCCACCCCCCCTTCCCATTACACACAATATCTCGGTTATGCGACAAAAAAATTAAAAACCCGTTACATATGTCAAAGAACATCCTTTCTACTTGAAGTATACCAAATTTCAAAACATTTCGACCAGAAATAGATTTTTAAATAATTTTTAAATATTTTAGTATATTTTCACTGTATTTTAAAAATCTAAGTCCCATAACTCTGTAACGACAAATCGGATGAACCTGAAAATCGAAAGGCGGCTTCCTCTCCACAGTCTGATCACTATGTATAAATTTCATAAAAATCCGTTGACGCGTATTCAAGTTATTGCGTTCCATAGGCGGACGGACAGACGGACAGACGGACAGACGGACGGACTTCGCCATACCATAATACGTCCTGTCAAATGACGGGCGTATAAAAATCAAAGAACTCTGTAATTTGTGTAAGGAATCACAACATCATATGTTTCGATCCCACGCTGTGGATATAGGGAGATAGCCAAACGTAATCTTTATAAAAAGATAGTCTATGGTCAAGGTCACTACGTAAAAGGTCATGGAACCATATGAAAGCTCATGGCACAAGGAATCTATAGATATGATATCAAAGCCTTACATTCTTTAGTTGAAATGATATACATGTACAGCCCAAGTTAAAGTTTTTTTTTTAAGAAGTCCAAGGTCCAGGTCACTAGGTAAGTGTTATGGTATAATTTGAAAGGTCTTATCATGGGTAACCTTCCTGTAAAGTATCATGTTTCTATTGCACAGACTTCCTTAGATTTTGCTTTTACCAGAAACTTTTACCAAAATGTTTACAAAAGAAAAACAAAGTGTATATGATGGAATGAATGAAGGAAGACAGATCAAACTCTTACTGGCATTACTTAGAGGGGCATAAAAAATTGGTCTTACGTTTAGACTTGTATATTGTAAACTCCCTTCTGTATTTTCCCTTGTCCTTGGGATTGGGGGACAATCCTCCCTTTACAATATACACATGTAGGAAGAGAGATCCATTATTCTGTACATTCTGGAAAGAAATTAAGAGAAATAAAATAATATTATGAACGACAAAAATCTAATGAAATTTATCATTAATAATTGTATAGTCCACAGAGGATTAGACTCTCTCAATGTGACCTTGATCTTCATTTCATTATTTTACATTTTGTAGTTTTTTCATATGTTTCACATTTTTCCTATTTTCACATTTTCCATATGTTTCACGTTGACATACTTCATGTTTCACATTTTTAATACGTTTCACATTTCATTTTATTACATTTTGTAGTGGTTTTTTTTTCATATGTATCAAATTGTTTCATTTCAAGTTCATGTAGATATATATACTACATGTATTATGTATTCCATTTGATTTACAGACTTTTAAAATTCCCATTAGGGATGGTATCTGAGGTAAATACATTATGACATAACAAAATTCCTAAAGAAACTTCATATGTTTTCCCTGAATTTTAGGTAGAATCTGATGACATCACAATCATTTTACATCATATATCCTCCCAAAGTCTTTGTACATGAATATAAAAATACTAAATCAGGATAATTGTATGGTAATCTATTCTATCATACATGTACATGTACACAAGATTTAGTGTCTAGTCTTGAATTTGCAAACTCTTAACAGCCATTACACCATGAAAATCTGAATGCTGTGAAAATTTGTATGCATGCAGTTGCTATACTCCCTTATTATCCATACTTTGAAGGAATTTAATAAAAGAATATGATAAAGATAGTTCCTTACAGGAGGAGTAGCAATCTTTCCATATTTGACGTAAGAGCCGTCACTGTTTGGACCGCTAGACCAGTCTCCATACACTAAACCTTTCTGAGACCAAAATAAGGCATCAGGGTCATCAAAGTCCTTGAATCTCTCTCCTTCTGATATATATAAATACATATCCTGAAATGTGAAGGTCAAAACATAATAAAATGTATACAACACTAAAACAAAATTCATTTAGTCATTTGATACTTGTACTAATTCAGAATTCAAACTCAACTTTGTATCTTGTACATGAACTGTAACAATTAAATTTATGGATACATTTTTAATCACTAAGCATGATGGTATGTAGCTAATGGATGGAATGATTTAAGATATACATGACATATGTACATTAAAACATATTCAACACAAAATGAAATGAATATACAGCTTTGGAGTTTGACTTACAAAAACCTGACTGAAGAAACAGTTAACAAATATCACAAATTTCAAAATTATGATACAATTCTACTTTCTCGTAAACACACTGTACATATACCTGTATTGTGAAAAACACATAAGAATTTAAGTTGTTCGATATTTCTATGGACTTTGACCTTTGATAATCAATAACATCCATGTACAACCTTGGATCATGGAAATAAGGTCAATAATCAAAAATATTTAATCATGTGTCAAAGAGCAATAACATAGAAATATCAATTAACAATATGTGTATATGCCGATATCTAAGTGTACTAACCATTACAGTATCTTTCGGGTAGATATTCTGTGAGTACTGAGAGGGTTGGCTTTGTCCAGCAGTGTCTGGGGTTGTGGTAGTGTTTGGTGTACTGCGTCCTCTGAAGAAACTACTTATCATATAGATGAAAAACATTCTGACTAGTAAGGACTTAGCCATACCCCAAAATCCTGGCCGTGCAGCTTCCTGCTGGCCCTGCAAAAATAAGAATGAATGGATTATATTGATACATGTACCTTGAATTTTGATCTGTTGTATGTAGTGGGCTTGTTAATTTTAATTCTTTATCTAGTTGAATAAAATACAGAATGCATGCCTTGGAAACTTTCTAAGATCTTGAGTCAAAATAATGTCCATTGTCTTTTAAAATACTGGCCTCACTTGTATCAAACTTCTCAACTTGAAATTTTCCTCAATTATTTGAGGTTTTCCTCAATTTGTCTTGTATTAATCTACCTCAACTTGAGGTTTTCCTCAAAGTTGAGATTTTCCTCAAAGTTAATAAGTTTTCCTCAAAGTTTAATTGACAAAACATAAACTTTAAAAAAAATAGTCTCTTTTTGTATTATATGTGAAAAATGAGAATTAAAGTTAAGGGACGAGTTGAGGAAAGTTGGCAAACTTCATCGTTCTTATCTCTCCTCAAGTTGAGGAAAATCTCAAATATGTCTTTCATACAAGGTAAATCTTGAAGAGTTCCTCAACTTTGAAGAAGTAAAGTTTCATACCCTTAAAACCTTAAAAAAAAGTACCGAAAGGTTATATCTGAATAGAATACTGTAGTAATGAAAGAGTATTTGGTCCTAATCTGGATAAGTACATCTATGAGGATGACATGCGAAATGTACCGACCCTGTGCCTTGGTTACTATGGTGACGATAACCTATTTCCTCAAGTCTTTCCTCAAATACTTTCCTCAGCTGAGGAACCCCTCAAATAATTTGAAAAATTTTGATACAAGATAATTTTGAGGAAAACTCAGCTGAGGGAATCCTCAAGCAAATTTGAGGTTGAGGAAAATCTCAATTTGAGAAGTTTGATACAAGTGAGGCCAGTATTTTAAGACAATGGACATCATTTTGACTCAAGATCTTAGAAAGGTTTCAAGGCACGCATTCTGTATTTTATGAAACTAGATAAAGAATTAAAATTCAATTATTCGGCCCCATTCCCAATGCAAAATAGTATCTTTATTTTTTCCAATCTATTGACTAATTTTTCCTAATTTAACATCTCATTAAAAAATTTTATAAGTGAGTTAAACATGCTAAATTTCAAGTGAAATACATCCAAATCGATCTATGGTTTAAACATATTTTATTCAATAAATAATTATTGAAAAGGATTGGGCCAATCTATATTTTTTTTCCAATATCAATAAACGATATTTTTTACTTCATACATGAATCTGTTCTTTATACATGTAATTACGCTGATGACAACACACTGCAGGTACTTTTAAGCCTATTTCAATTTGGGTCCAGGGTTCGATAGAACAGGGAAAATTCACAACACTTTAGTGAAATTGGGAATTTTTAACTTCATAACTCAGTACATGTACTGGATTCTGAAGTCTGATATACAAATGCACATATATGCAAGAGACATAATAAATCATTTATGTATTCACTAGATAAGCTATGATTTTTACTTCACTTTTCAAAATGATGTACAAAGTTTATATTTTAATAGCAGTTCTCTGTAAGGACCAAAATAATTTCAATAGCACGTGGAAACAGCATGTCTCCAATTTTGAAGATTTTTGGTTTGGAAGGTGTATATGATGTTCAGAGTCAAAAATAAACTTTCTTTTTACAAATAATGTTTTCGTTGCCATGGAAACCATGTTTGAAATTTTACAGTATCAGTAGAATACTTGTAACATGGCATTTTCACAAGGCTCATTTCCATGGTAACAGCTATTGTAGTCAACTGAAATTTCCTTAATTTTTCTCTTTATATCTTTAATAGTATAAATATTACACAAGAAGTATGTTTCTGCCCGCTATTCTCTTTATCAATATGCTCAAAATGTAGGCAAAAACCTGTTTTGAAGAGGCCCTTTTAAGACCGAAAAAGCTCCTAATTTAACATGATTTTGCTCAAATTTAAGGGCAAATAATCTGAAATGTCAGGCTAACTTGATTTCTACTGCCAATTATCTTTAAAGTTTAATCCTCGATCTTTAAGAAAATGTTAAAATTTGAGTGGGACCTCTTCACAATTTTATTCAAAAGGGTATAAAAATGGTTACCATTGTGACATTCTGTTCAGTGCTATTATACATAGAGTAATTTACTGGTAAATTTTCAGCTGTCCATTATATATTTTTAAGCATTTTTTTTTTATCAGTGAATATAAAAGAGCATTATTTATTAAAAAATCACCTTAAAATTTTTCAAGGTCACTGCATCCAATGTCAAGGTCATCTTGAATGTAATTCACAAAATTTGGCAAAATTCTGTGATTTTTCAAAAATATGAGAGGCAGTTACTCAATAGTCATGTGGTATTGAGTAAAACAAACACATACATAGTGATTTTGGATATATCCCCTATCTATTGACCAAAGTTGCAAAAATCTCAAAATCAATGACATCCTTGATTTTTAGCTAGTATTTCATACATACATATAAAAAAAAATGTGAGATTATCATGATTTTTGTCTGGGGCTTATTTTTTTAGGAGAAATGTTCTGAACAAAAAATTGTAATGTTTTTCCATCTATCGCTCCTAATTCTAGAAAGAAGTATTTTTGATACAAATATATGACAGTCAAGCCGAAATTTAGTAACAACAAATAACAACAAAAATGCAAATTTTATTGAAAGTGGAACCTATAATTTGAATTGACCTTGAACTTAGAGTCAATGACCTTGACAAATTTTGGAAGTGCTCAAATAAAGAATAATTTCTTCTGTTGTCCCTACATAAAGCTTAAGCAATATAAGTTATTTAAACCATGCTAAAAATCAATTTGAAAAGATATAGTCATCATGTGTCAAATGAAAAGTTGCCATGGCAACCATTTTTGACCTCAAAATGTAGGAAAACAAAACGAGGTACCACTTATTTTTTCAGTGATTATATCTGTCAGATAAAATCTGTTTTATTCTGACAACAGTGATGGTGTTATCAGCCTGACATTTTGTGTTATTTTTGCTTAAAAATGGTAAAAATTGGACAAAAATAGGCCTTGATTTTGACCTTATTTTATGGCAATTTTGACTGATTTTGATTTGATAGGATCCGTCTAATTGAAAGAAATGTCAAAAATTTGTTATTTTTTCTTAAAATAGAAGTTTTAAAGATTATAAGTTGTTAATACCAATTAACTCTGACAATGGTTTCCATGGCAACATAATAACCAAAGATGACTTATTTGACCATTATTTTAGTGCTATAAATAGACAGACCTCGTTTCCATGGCAACTGGAATATTTATTTTCAAAAAATTGTTATTTTTGTATTCAGGGCATTATATAGGGCTGGGACGATACATCGATAAATCACGATACAGTGTTCCACGATACGCGTATCGATACGTTGGAGCTGTATCGCGATATCTGGGCCCGTTTTTAACTCCGTTCAAAGGCAGTGAAAACGCTCGGCAACTCATGTGATTGAAAGCTTCGGTCTGTGGAGACTTATAGTATGCAAATTGCACAATGCATTACAGTTTAATTGTCAATTTTCTGCATTTCGCGGGAATCCTATAGATAAAAAAATGAAAGCGACGAAATTCAAGTTTTCAGAATCTGTTTATAACGTGATCTTCATTAAGAAACCATTGTCCGGAGAAGCCACCTGATGTTATAAAAGCTTATAAGATAATATGGGTAGACGTTGTTCGAAAACAGTATGAAGTAACTGTTGTCCAGATTCATGCGTGAGTAATCCACCATTTATTTATCGATCTTTTGGGCAAGTACCGGCGTTCGACCTTAATCTCTTCAATTTTAAGACAATTTATCTATTTATTTGAAAGGCAGAGTTCTGAAATCGTATGCGAACTTTATACATGTAGTTACTTAAATTTGTATTTTTTTTTTAATGTAAAACCAACTCGAGTCAATCCTTGATTGAACGTCGGGAACAGCCTTAAGTTTGAAGAAGAAAAATAACGTCTGTCTACAATCATAATATATCTATTATATTTTCTATTCTCTGCTATCATGTCAGCGACAAGTTTAGCTCAAGAAAAATTTCGTCCACGTGGTTAACTCTCTCTCTCTCTCACTCTTATCTTATGTCCTAAAAAATCAAAGGGCAGGATGTATTCATCAGATAAAATGAAACACTTTTAAGAACAATTTTGCGTTAATTCTTTCAATTATGAATATTCTATGGAAAGGAGCGTATGTTATGTGTTAAACTTTTAAAAAAGATTTCCTCATGAAAAAATAATCAGTTAAGGATTACTCAATAGGAAGGGGAACTGATAAGAGAGATATACAATGTAATTCTATGTATTGAATAAAGCCTACGCTCACGCAGCAAGATACGCCCGTTGGGATTTTTTTCACAACACCAAAATATCTAAGTCCCATAACTCCATAAGGACAAATTGGATGAACCTTAAAATCGAAAGGCGGCTTCCTCTTCAAAGTCTGATCAAAATGTACAAATATCATGAAAATCTGTTGACACATATTCAAGTTATTGCGTTCCATGCACCTATATTTTGCCCTTAGCTTAACATGTATGTGCATATAACCCCCCCCCCCCCTTCCTATTACACACAATATCTCGCTTATGCGACCAAAAAATTAAAAACCCGTTACATATGTCAAAGAGCATCCTTTCTACCTTAAGTATACAAAATTTCAAAACATTTCGACCAGAAATAGATTTTTAAATAATTTTTAACTATTTAGTATATTTTCACTGTATTTTAAAATATCTAAGTCCCATAACTCTGTAACGACATATCGAATGAACCTGAAAATCGAAAGGCGGCTTCCTCTCCACAGTCCAATCAAAATGTATGAATATCATGAAAATCCGTTGACGCATATTCAAGTTATTGCGTTCCATGCGCCTATATTTTGCCCATAGCTTAACATGCATGTGCATATTACCCCCCCCCCCTTCCTATTACACACAATATCTCGCTTATGCGACCAAAAAATTAAAAACCCGTTACATATGTCAAAGAGCATCCTTTCTACCTTAAGTATACAAAATTTCAAAACATTTCGACCAGAAATAGATATTTAAATAATTTTTAACTATTTTAGTATATTTTCACTGTATTTTAAAATGTCTAAGTCCCATAACTCTGTAACGACATATCGAATGAACCTGAAAATCGAAAGGCGGCTTCCTCTCCACAGTCCAATCAAAATGTATGAATATCATGAAAATCCGTTGACGCATATTCAAGTTATTGCGTTCCATGCGCCTATATTTTGCCCTTAGCTTAAAATGTATGTGCATATAACCCATCCCTCCCCCCTTCCTATTACACACAATATCTCGGTTATGCGATAAAAAAAATTAAAAACCCGTTACATATGTCAAAGAACACCCTTCCTACATGAAGTATACAAAATTTCAAAACATTTCGACTAGAAATAGATTTTTAAATAATTTTTAAATATTTTAGTATATTTTCACTGTATTTTAAAAATCTAAGTCCCATAACTCTGTAACGACATATCGAATAAACCTGAAAATCGAAAGGCGGCTTCCTCTCCACAGTCCAATCATAATGTATGAATATCATGAAAATCCGTTGACGCATATTCAAGTTATTGCGTTCCATGCGCCTATATTTTGCCCTTAGCTTAAAATGTATGTGCATATAACCCACCCCCCCTTCCTATTACACACAATATCTCGGTTATGCGACAAACAAATTAAAAACCCGTTACATATGTCAAAGAACATCCTTTCTACTTGAAGTATACAAAATTTCAAAACATTTCGACCAGAAATAGATTTTTAAATAATTTTTAAATATTTTAGTATATTTTCACTGTATTTTCAAAATCTAAGTCCCATAACTCTGTAACGACAAATCGGATGAACCTGAAAATCGAAAGGCGGCTTCCTCTCCACAGTCTGATCACTATGTATAAATTTCATAAAAATCCGTTGACGCGTATTCAAGTTATTGCGTTCCATAGGCGGACGGACAGACGGACAGACGGACAGACGGACGGACGGACGGACGGACGGACTTCGCCATACCATAATACGTCCCGTCAAATGACGGGCGTATAAAAAGGAGGGGGTGCATAAATTCATGAACTTTTCATTTGCAAATTGAGGATACAAGGCCCTCGTATTTACCAATTCATAGTTTGCTTTGTAGATGAACTTACTTTGAAAATGAACATGTGAAAAAAGCCAACTAGCCTCAGTCTGTCTATCAGTAATAACTGATGTTATTGTTCAAAGTAGTTTAATTGCTTGTGGCTTTCTTTTTGTTAATCTTTATTTTGTCTCCAGGATCTCGAAAAATATAGTGATCAATGTACATTAGAAGTATCGTGATACATATCGTATCGTAGGCTTTGTATCGTGATACGTATCGATACGCTTGAGACCCGTATCGTCCCAGCCCTAGCATTATACATACCATTTATAGAGAAAATCATGAAAATCCATGACATGCTGTTTCCAAAATATTTTGGTCCTTACAGAGAATTGATATCAATATTTCAAATTGGGAATTTTCATTCAAATTTTGGGAACATACAGGCCATTTTAGCATTGGGAATGGGTCCGATAATTGGACCCAAAACTGCCTTGAAAAATCCCTGCACTGTCATATATAAATTCTGACTGCCATAAAACATGTCCTTGAAAGAGACAGTGAAATACTAATAGACTGGTTTGTTTCTAATGGCATGCAAGCCAACCTGGGAAAGTTTCAGGCCATTTGCCTAGGCCAAAAGGCAAACAAAAATATCTCTTCTTTCAAAATTGCAGATACTGAGATCAACTGCGAAACCAATGTTACTCTGTTAGGTGTTGATTTGGACTGCCAACTAAAATCTTACTACCATGTATCTGATATTTGTAAGAAGGCATTGAGGCAACTAGCTGTCAGTGATTTTTTTGGCCCAATTTACTACTGAATATGGGTGGTTTCCCCTTTCAAAATTTGACTTTATTTTCCTAAAATATTAGGTATAAATTCCCAACTTGCAAGCCCTAACATTTTCCTTTTGAAGTATAAATTATATGTACGGTATTTGCATTATAAATCTTCTTTAGAAATTGAATGTAATGATTGTTTGAGTACTATCCAAATCTTTTATTGAATGACTTTCAACAAGTTTTTGAGTGTTAAACATAAAAAGTATCTTTGGTCCGAGATTTCCCAATTTATCCCAAAATGTAGCTTATTTTTCCAAACAAAAGGGAATTAAAAATGGCAAAAAAATCACTGGCTGTCTTAAAGAGGAAATTTTTAACCAAACAATGCTGAATGATAATTCTTAAGTCTTTTATTCTATCAAACTTTAATTACTGCCCCATAGTGTGGCACTTTTGCAGCAAAAGAAGTACAATTAAAATGGAAAAATCCAGGAAAGGGGGCTGAGATTTGTAACAGATGACTATACATCCCCTATTCATGAAATTTTGGTGAGATTGCTTTAGGAGGAGGCCCTTCCTCTTACTTTCTAAAGCCAAAATGATCCCACACAGTGGACCTAGTACGCCTGGAATATGCGCCTTCACGACTGTCAACTCCACCATCGCAAGCGTGTCTAGTTACGTTTAGAATTATATCGAAGATTTCGCACTGAGATCATTTTGTGTCAAATTACATGTAACTTCTACAGGGACGATCAAATTTCAAAACCATTATCTTTCAAGTTTCAGCGATGATAGTGGCGACATCAGCAACTTATATATAGTTACAACACTATGGAGCATCTTAAACTTACTTCATTTACAATACAAAAGTTGTGAATTTGAATTTTAAAAATTGTCCTATCAAAGTGTAAAATATTAAAACTTAGGATTTGAAGTTTAAGAGGTCTCTTTAAAAGATTCTATGTACATGTATCTTAAGATTGTAGCTTTAAATATAGGATTATTTGGGTTAAAAGTTGCAATTTAACTGTATAGCTTAAACAATTTAAAAGTTTGTTGTATAATAGGTTTTATTGCTGGTACGGGGTTAGGTTTTATGTATGATGTCATGAACATCTTATTGAACTCCAGTTGGATTGACACCTTTGGCCTGGACAGCCGCTTCGTCAACAGTTCCCCAGAGGTGCTGTACAACTCACTAGTGAGTAAGCTTTAATGTTACCCGCTGCACTTGTACTAACAAGTATTGCTGAAATCCCGAGTAATGCACTTCACAACAAGTGAACAAGTTTAAAATTAGCTTGACCGATACATGTACCTTTCCCAAACCTTTTTAAACAGACATGTATAATTCTTTATAAATGTTTTTAAGATTTTAGCACTGGAGATACTACACTTAAGTTCTCTCCTGCACAGGAAGAAGTCAACCCCCCCCCTATCCCCGGAAAAAAATTTAGATCTGACCATATACATTTACTAACTAAATTTCTTATATACAAAGAAATAATCTTCTGTTACTATCGAAATTGTACAATCATGCTGTTTCTTATCTTAGTTGAGAAACAGATACCATGAGTAATTGTTGTTTTACTCATCAGCTACTCAGACCTGATGATGTAGCATGTTCATGATGTTTGTTGGGAGTGTTCGACTGAAGAAATGTGATTTACTTGATCCAGGATCATAAAGCACGAAAAACGATAAATTATTCAAAGAAAGAAACATTTATGTTTCCACATTTATTCACCTCTTGTCCATTTTGGGTGTTCTGTTGCGGGGTATTACTCGATTGAGTTGATATCTCATTGGACTGTGCTGCCGTTTCCGCCATTATAATTGTTCAAAACTCTCTGACTCATCACTATCGGTAAAAACTGTATAGAATAGAAATGTCATTCATTTTCATTGGAATCAGTATTATTCTAAATAAAAATCATGAAAGTTAATATCAATCGTTTGATTCAAAATTAATTTTTTATTTCAAATATGCGATTTTTACATTTATTTGAGATTATTTTTGTATGACCCGAAAAAGATCAAAGATGGCGGGATTCCGCGATCGGGAAAAACAGTTTTTCCCACTTCAAAATATTGGAGATGTTGTGAAGTTGTTCAAGGATCAACTGACCAGTGATGAAGAACCTAATTTACCCTTGTTGTCAATTGTCTTGGGAGTTATCGAAAACATACTGACAGTGCACAGGGCGGCCCCAACAGAAGTTGACAGTTCAAAAATTTTGGAACCGATTTTCCCCGTCATAGAATTGGAAACAGTTGAAGCTTTACATTCAAAATTTGTGGCTTTGATTAAGAAATCTGTGGATTTGACAAAGTTTCCTCAAGGTTATGCCACCAGAGAATTGGTGAAATTTGTGTCGGATGTTATTTGGTGCTCTCTGACGCGGGCCTATTACAAGGACAAGGCCCATCTACAATCGTTGTACAGTTTCCTAACGGGTAAGAAAATCGATAAATCGGAATATGTTTCGGTTTTATTTGACTTATTTAATTAGATGATTTGGCATTAAGTATGTTTGTTTTGTTTGGATAACGATGCTTCAGCTCTAAGCCCAAGAACCAAAGGCTGTCATTCGTTAGAATTTCTGCTATTGATTAAAACTTGATACAGTATTCACCGTATTGCTCATCAGTGACGAAGGTGCTGATCATTATTCATAAACTGTCATCTAATTAACATATCTTTAAATAGCAAGGTAGCCTCAAATATTGATTTTTGATGGCAGTTGTTATTATTTTAGTGCTTTATTTTATCAATACTCACAACTGTCATTCAGCATTAATGAATTTATATACTGGTAGCCTAATCAGTAATGCATAATTTTTTTTCATTTTGCTTGTGCATATTCAATAAAAGATTTTGGTAATGTAAAGCACTGAAGCTATCATTCACATTTAATTTCTGAAGAAGAATCAAGATTCTTCAAGAATCAAGTTTCGTAATTACAAATAATATTTAGATGTACTTCAAAACATTTAACAAATTTTTTAGTACTTTCAAATTGGGAATTTATACCCAATATTTTGGGAAAATAAATCCAAATTTTGACAGGGGAAACCACCCATATTCAGTGGCAAATTGGGCCAAAAAAACACTGACACTGACAGATTTTTTTTTGCCCAATGACTACATGACATGTTGTATATATTTAACCTTTTTTCTTACTTATTTTTAAAAGGATAGTTTTGATGAGTCTCAATGAAATTTTGGTGATGTTATTATTTTATATAAATATAATCTCAACTCAATTTTATTTATCATACCAGTACTTATGCTGATATAAATGCAGATATCAGAATCATATGTCAAATAAATATAGCATTTGAACATTTCATGCGAAAAAAAAGTGACATTGCATGGTCATGATTGAACCAGTACTACTGATTTATGGGCAGCCATTTTAACTTATATTCATTTAATGAGTGATATCTCTATTTCATTAGTGATATCACTATCTAATTAGTTATCAATATCAGTAATATCTCTCTTTCTAAATAGTGATATCTCTATTTAGAATAGTGAGGCCACAAGTAAAAAATTGTTTGTTCCCCCCCCCCCCTCCCGAGCAGGTAATTGATCTCTTATTCACTCGATTTATGTATTTAGATAATATGCTTGAATTTTGGCTCACTCAGCGGACCCTTCCAAATAAGTGATGGATCTTTATAGCGTTCAAATGCCTATCCGTGGAATGAGATTTCATAAGTTGAGGAACTAGATTGGGCCATATACATGTAAAAAATGGGAGCCCACAATACCTGCCGCACTCACAGAATTCGAAAGGCATATGCTTGTTTAGAATTTACATCCGTAGACGCAGCGCTCGTCTATCATCACTTACAACTCAATGTGCTCAATGTTCTCAAAAACTTTATTTGCAAGAGAGAGAGACATATCAATGTACCAATATTACATAATTTATGATTTATGACTGACAGTCGAAAGCCAACGAGAATAGGATGGGGGGTGGGGGTTATGGCAAGATTTTCTTATGATAATGTTGGAATGAGAATGAGAAAGCTACGGAGTTGATTTACAATTCTATTTGGATAGAATATTGTAACATTGAAACTGAAAATGGACATGGTTGTGATTTGATTTCTGGAAAAAAAAAAAAATCAGACTTTTTGGCTATCAAAAAATCTGACTCGGCGGCGTTTTTCCTGACCCGGTCGGGGCGAGGGGAAACAAGCAATTTTTTAATTATGGCCTGATATCACTCATTTGAATTAGTTCCTTTGAATAGTAGCCACTGTGATAGAGTAACATACTTATTCATGACTTTGATATGTATTTTCTAATGTGATTGATTGCAAAATAGTAGCTTTACATGAATATTATATTTTAATAATAAAAAATTAAAAAAAAATATGTTATTGTGTTTTTATAACATTAACATCATAAAAATAGCAGAAATGAGCTTTCAATTGAAACAGGCATTCAATGATTCAGTTAAAGAAACTATAGCACTAAGCATTGATACATAGTTGAATCAATAATTCAATGACAACTTATGTGTTGTGATGCAACGCAACAGGCTGCGACACATTACAACACAAAGTACTTCACCACGAGGAAATAGCACCATGCTATCTGAAATTTCTAGGGAGAACACTATAATCAGGGATGCAAATAAGCACTTGCCCGCTCGCCAATGCGACTAAAAATTCAGTGTGGACTACCAAAAATGTTTTTCTTATCGCCCACTTGGCGACCGTAAAATTCTAATCTTTATTATTTTCTTGTATCATAGTTTCCGTAACTAACGTTTGGAAACAAAAACTCATGGGTATTTGACAAATTTTCGGTTCGCTTTCTCGCGGAAAATGAATAGATCTCTCTTATTTCCTTGTAAAGACGTACTGTAATTTTAGATCAGTACAAATGTATATACCAAAACTAACTAATGTTTCCAAAAGCGCACAAAGTCACTGTCTGGAGACCGGCTGACGTGTACGTAATATGTTTATAAATGGATTTACCTGTATTTATTGATTTATTTAAAGGTACTTGTACTTGAAATAAACTCGACATGTACACTGTACCAGGAGAGAAGGGGGTTTGGGCTTAAATTTGAAAATGTAAATTAAGATATGTTTTGATGTGGGCTAATCGTTTTGATGTGGGCGCCTAAATTTATTGACTTAGGAGCCCACTTGGCCCCTGAAAATTTCAACGAATTTTCATCCCTGACTTAGGAGCCCACTTGGCCCCTGAAAATTTCAACGAATTTTCATCCCTGATAATTCTATTTTAGTTTTCGATCCTGGGCCATTGACTTGCTTTGGAAGAAATTATTTGAATTATTGTTCAGAATTAAAGTCTGTAAGCCTGAGGCCAGTGGTTTTTAGCTCACCTTGACGTAGTTGAGATGAGCTTATGCTATACCCTCTGCGTCCGCGTCTGGTTTTTGGGGTAGCTTGGTATATGACAAAGTATTGATACTACGGTATTACTGTAACCAAACTTGCACAAGTTATTCATCTTGTGAACCCATGCATCCGATGCTGCTATCTCCCCCTTGTCGGATGTCAAATGTATTACTCACCACTATAAATTCGCCAGTTTCATTGGCTCCAGTGTGAGGTACACTGGACCAATGGAAATCGACCTGAGGTGTCATGATTAACATACAAAGCGAAGGTTCTGAAAACAATATGACAGCGCCTATGGAAATCTAAGGAAGGTGTCGGTCTGAATTAATAAAAGGGACATGCTTATAATTTGCAAGGATACATTTCTTATGTTTGTTAGGTACTTGATTTTGTACTAAAATCGAATGAAAACTAGCTTGTTGGCTGGGGATGACAAACTCTCAAGGGACATAAATTTTGAATGCTCACTAGGTGGCGCTCTGAAAATCGTGGAAAATTTAAAGGAGCTGTTAAGATAAGGGCTTGATTTAGCCCTGAAATCACTCGATTATTTCTCTTGCGCTGTCCTTCTATTTTATGTAAAAAGTGATCGGGATTAAAAAATAAAGTATTAGAAGATTCTTAGTAGGTATTTTATTTAATAGATTTGGTGAAAGATGTTATAATTACGGGTTGAAGAGGTAGGGGTACTGATGAGAGAAAACGTCTAATATCGAGCGAAAATTCACAAAAAAATGCATTAGTTTACACAAATTTGATGTTTATTAAACTTCTCTACCTTTTAATGTCAAACTTGGATAAGATAAATCAACCTTGATGTTATTATATCAATATAATCGGCAAAATTCACAATCCGGAAACTGAAAAACGGTTATATTTCGTATTTATCAGCAACATATGTAGCTTTCAGGGGCGAAATATGCACAGTGTAGAAATAGACAACTTTCTTGTTCATTTCCTTCCTAACGGTTAATCATTTCATCGGAACACACTATGAATGGATTGTTACATGATATTAAAAGAAAAAATGGCAATTTTAATTTATGTTACCGCTCTAAATACTGATTCTAAAATAGTCATCCATCCCCCCTTTGTTTCGTTTTTCGCCTGTGGGACATTGTTCCCCCCCTCGGTTCAGAACCCCACTTGGTCAGAAAATTTGTTTTATTGATATACACCTTTTGTAAAAGTGGCATTCTGAACCGAGGGGGGGAACAATGTTGTAGAAAAACTTTTCCGTTTACCATTGATTTCTATAGAAAAAACGCTTATTTTGACCCAAAAATCAGTCTTATTTTGAATAATTTATCCAACCTGATAGAAGATTCATATCTGTACCAAGTAACTTCTTATTTTTACCGAAAGTTTTTCTCAATTTTTGCATTTTGAAATTTCGACTTTTCAGGGCAGATTTTATGCCTTATCTTTTAAACAGCTCCTTTCTAGTTTGACATCCAACAAAGGGGTAGTAAGATATTACGTACACTTGTCTCGAGAAAATGATGTATGCTACAGATATAATGATTGTTGGAGGAAAATCACATTTGTATGTACCAGGTACTTACTGTAATTAGAGTTTTATTCAATAGAATACTGAATTACTTAAATTAATAGTCATATTGACATCAGTAAACTGTACATGTATAATTGTATACACATATGATTTACATTGTTTTCAGGGAATAAGTTGGATTGTTTTGGTGTGGCATTTGCAGTAGTAGCGGCGTTTCAGGTGTTGGAATATAAAGATGTCCACTTGGCATTATCAGAGGACCATGCATGGGTGGTATTTGGTGAGGATCAACGAGAGACTGCCGAGGTCACATGGCATGGTAAGGTTCTTTTTAGAAATATTTTCCAACTGCAGTTTTCTTGTTCAGGTGTTATGGATATTTTTAGTCCCCTACTGGCAACGCCGAAAGGGACTCTAAGTTTTCAAACTTTACATGTGTAACCAGTTGTACAGTTAAGTATTCAGATCATTTCTATAAATTGAAGCACAAAACTTTTTCTTTAATTAGGTGATAACTATCCATACCAATATTATACAGAATTCTTCTATTGAAACATCAACTATGTCTTCAAATTTTTTTATGAATTTGACTTTTACAATAGATTGACTCCAAGAATGTCTTTTAGAATTTTTTATCAGCAACGTCAGTATTTAATATTATTTTTTGTAGGTAAAGGTAATGAGGATAAGAGAGGACAGCCTATCACTGAGGGTGTAGCAGATAAGAGCTGGTTGTACCTAAACGGACAGCCAGTGATTTGTACTCGCCAGATGGAAGTGGCTTCTATCGTCAGCGGTATAAACCCGTCAATAACTCTGTCCACAGATAGTGTAGAACTAGCAGCACTCCAACAGGTAATTGTCTTCCAAGCTTTCACCCAGCCACATGGATTTTCAACCTCTTTCTCTCTTTTGAATGTTAATTATAAGTACATGTACATAAATGTTTTCTTAATGTTATTGGAATTATATTAAAAGTGAAAGATGTTGCAAGAGGTCATTAATGATTCTGTACACAGCTTCAAATTCATGTTGTATCATGCACATGATGAATAATCTTTTAGATAGACAGTTCATTAAGTATTCAACTTGTTGCTGATAATTTATTTATTTTTGAGTAAAATGATAATTTCTCTTGTTTTCCACATTTCCAGGAGTTGCTTTGGTTGCTGCATGATATGGGCCACCTAGACAAGTAAGTTTGAGTAAACAACTTTTCTTTAGACTAGATATGTATGCAGCATGTACATGTTTCAGAGAATATGGTTATTTCTATCACTTTGTCCTTGCCAGATTCTGGTCGGTCATTCTGCTTATTTCTCTGTGCAAAAACTTTGACATAGGACATACCGTTTGAATGGTAAGATTATGAAAGGGCTTTCATATTTTTATGCCCCCATAATTGGAGATTCGGGGGCATATAGTTCTTGGCGTGTCCGTTTGTCTGTGGCTCTGTTTGTCTGTTTATCTGTGTGTCCTGCAAAAACTTTAACCTTGGCCATAACTTTAAAATAGTAAGTGGTAGAGCTTTCATATTTCACATGTGTATTCCTTGTGACAAGACCTTTCCATGGATACCAAAATTTTTGACCTTATGAACTTGATCTTGGAGTTTGACCTACCTTTGAAAACTTTCACATTGGCTATAACTAGTAATAGGGCTTTCATATTTCACAAGTGTATTCCTTGTGACATGGATTACCCAGTAGTAAAAAAAATACCTTTTGACCTTGACTTTTGAGTATGATATACTTTAAAGCCGTTTCACTCACAAGATGCTGACAGGGGAGCATTCTTGTTTCACAAACTTTTTTTTAAGTTATAGATGTATTCCTTTTGACAAGACCTTTCTATAATCTATTTGTGCCAACTTTTTCACCACAGTACTTTAACCATTAAGGTATGTCTATGTACTTAAAAAAAAACTAAAAACTTAACATAGGTCATAACTTTGATAGAAGTTATAGGGATTTGGTATTTACCATAGTACTGCTTGTAACAAGACAATTCATTTGATAAACAATATTTTGGCTTTATGACCTTGACCTTCAAAATTCAGATTGATATTTTGTTTAAATTCATCTGTATCTCTTAAGTTGAATGCTGTCAGGGTGCATCAGTGTCTCATAAACACATTTTCTCATTTATCATGTTGCTCATACATTAAGTCTCACTTGTTCTTTAACATACATATTCCTTCTTGATTAGAAAACCAAAATTCTTTACGACGAGGTACATGTATCTGAGTAAAACCGTATTTCCATAAATTTAGGTACCCCATGGCACTGGGAAATCTTGGTGATTTAGAGGAAATCTCACATACTCCTGAGAAACCTCCGGCAGTGCAGGCTGTTTGAAGAAGCTATAGAATCGACCAAGAAGCATTACAACAACCAGCATGTGTATCCTTATACATATATGGGAGGCTATCACTACAGGAGGGGCAACTATAAGGAAGCCCTACAAGCATGGGCTGATGCTACATCATGCACTCAAAAAGTAAGACTGTGATGATGAATGTGCTAGAAACATATAGCAGTTCTTTCGCTGTAATGTTTTGTTTTGTTAGAAACATTTAGCAGTGCTTTCAGTGTATTCCTTTTCTACATAATATTTCTATGTCATAAAAAAGGCGTTCACCATAATGACATTTCCATAATTATCCGAAAATTAACTGTCAAAAATAAGGATTACAGATTTGAACCCAGATTTATAAATTTCAGGTTGGAACATAACATTTTGATCTTGATGTAGTAGAATTATCTTTCTCTAACCAGGATTCCATGCGAATAGTCCATTTTCCTGAAAAATTTTTAAACCTCGATTTTATATGCAAAGACACCAGACATCGCATCATATGGTAAAATGTTTAATTGTGACGTCACAATGAAAATATCACCAAATTTTGTGACATCTGGTGTCAGACTGCCCTATGAATCTACTGGAAATCAGCTATTTCACAGTGTACATGGTAAATGGTAGAATTGTAATCTTTCATTTGAATCATTCCCTTACTCAGAGATATTGTTCCTTACCATGTACACTTACATTGCAACTAGGCACTTACTTGGTCTTCATGAAAATTTGAAGCCTAAAACTGCTAGAATTTTAATGCTAATAAAATTGTTTAACAAACTATGCAATTTGGCAAGTAGAATTGGGTTTGTGATTCAAAAAAAGCTTTTGAGAAGGCGGTGAACCCTTGGTAGATAATTTTCAAAGAATTTGACTTGGCTACAGGAATTTCTCTGTAGCAGGATTAGACGTGAGAAGTACCAGGTTCAATCCCTGGCATGGCACATTCATTAACACTTGTTTCAAAACAAGTCTGTAGAAGAGCAGATTTTGTGTTTGTTTTTGCACTTTATATAATTAGATGCTAAGTAGGGCTGTCATGGTTCAGCCTTTAGTCGGTTCAGTTCAGTTCTGGAAAATGAACTGCGGTTCTCGGTTTGTTTCGGTTTGAGTTTGTGTTGTTTAATTCCATAAAAGAGTGAAATAATGGTGAGAATAAGAAATCAACAAATAATTCTTTTTCATTTTTCTGCTTAATGAAAGCACGTTTCTTCGAGATTTTATCAACATTCAAAAAAATAACCAAACTAGGACACTTGGAAGACTTCTTAGACTCCACCTGTCAAACAAATAGGTGCATGTTTACTATCAAGAAATGAAACAACCCATTTCGTAGGGTGAAATACGACAAAGTACCCAATCACAGTCTGTGTATCATACAAAATTGATAAATTACTGATTACCAGATATAACAACAACAAAAAACCGAACTGAAATCTGTAAAGTACGATCTTAATCGAACCGACCAAGCTTGAACCGTGGTTAACCGAATTTTCGGTTAATCGTGACAGCCCTAATGCTAAGTTTAAGAAGAGATCAATCTCATAAATGCATAATCTTTTATTTGACAGTTACAACTACAACAGAGAGGATGAAGAAATTTACAAAGAATTTTTGGACATAGCTAACAACATCATCCCACACATGATGAAACAAATAGAAAACGATAACGCAGGAAGAATACATCATACGACAATTCTGTATGATCCTGAAAGCTACGCAAACTTCTTACGATTTTACGATGGAATATGTGAGTGGGAAGAGGACAGTCCTACCCCTGTTCTCCATATAACGTGGGCCAAGCAACTCGTCTTTTCTTTAGGGAAATTTGACGCTAGTGTCAGGGGGGACATTAATCTGAAAGGAGAAAATGGTGAGGAAGAAGAAAGTGGGGAAAGTGAATCTGATAGTGACAGTGAAACTGAAAATAAAGACAAAAATCAAAATGTGACAGATCGGAAAGATGTGAACAAAATCGAGGAAGACTTGTCAACAAAGAGTAGCGCGCGAGGCATTAGGGGGAGAAAACAGGGTCGTAGGGTCGGTGGACATACTAAAAGGTCAAAGGAGGAAGATTCAACGGAGGTCAATGGAGATTCAAAAGAGGAAGAATTAAAGAGTGTGATAGAGGAACTTGAGAGCAAAGTAGAGGAAAGTAGTGAAAAGGAGCCCATAATCCCAGTATATCAGATCTGGCTAAAGCTTGTGGTGAAGGCATTTTGAACCCAGATTATCTACTGGGTGGAGAGGGTCCGTTCACCACGGCTAACACCACGATGACTGTAAGTACATCTACAACAGACTCTCGTGTAGATTACCAGGAATTTTTGAGTTCTAAGTCGAATGGATCACCTTTTATGGGAATGACTGTAGACTCTATGTTAAAGGCAGAGAGCCCGTCTGACATGGTTATGTATAGAAAACGACCAAGTTCAACGCGCACGCCTACACCTATTGTAGATTCCAATTCTAATGCTGAACTGGCTACTGACGAAGGTACTGTAATCCCTAGTCCTTTACCAAAGGGTCCTCCTGTATTACTCTGTCTCAGAAGTGAAAAAATGAAAGGACTGAAAAAGATTTTCTCAGTCACCGAAGCTTAACGCCAATGCAATAAAATTACAGCTGACGGCACAGTCGCAAGTCCATTTCAAGCATAATAAACGCAGCACTGACTCAGATTTAGCTCCACTGAGAAAACGGTCGAGAAGAGAATAGGCAGCAGAAGAGGAGAGATCGTCCAATTTTGTTCGGTGTTGTATTGTGATATCTTGCGTTCATGTTTCATTTGTTTCATTATGTAGTGCTCCACTCGAATCATTGTTCTGAGATACTCACTTGTAGCATTCCTACACAAATTTTTGTTTTGTATTACATGTGTATTTCATGTATAGTTTAGTCTCATATTGCCGATATTTTATGACACCTGCTCTCCATCAAATTAGTGCTTATTTTGTTGTGTTACTTTGCTTGTTAGCACCTGTTACTGCACGGTAAATCTCTAAATGAATGTTTTAAGAACACTGTTTTGGAAGTTTTTCTCTCTTTTTTTTTTTGGCAATGGAAATGGTATTTTTATAGCAAAAATACAGAGAAATGATGATAGGGGAAGAGGTTAAGTGAAGGGAATTCAAATTATACTGTAAGTATTTGGTATTCTGAAATTTACTCTGAAAAGTCAGTTAGTTGTAAGTCATGAATATTTAATCCACAGAGATAATGAAAATTACAGTAGTAGAAATGATTCAGAAATCTGAAAATAAAGTCAGTGAAGGAACAAACATTTTCCAGAAAACCTGCAGATGAATTAGATAAATCTAATTCTGAATCTTGAAATTCTTTTAATTTTTGTTGGTTTGCACTAGTAGAAATCTGAAAATAAAGTCAGTGAAGGAACAAACATTTTCCAGAAAACCTGCAGATGAATTAGATAAATCTAATTCTGAATCTTGAAATTCTTTTAATTTTTGTTGGTTTGCAGTGCTACATCTCTTCAGAATAATTTAGAAGGAAAAGACAGAGATAAGAGAATGTAAAACTGAGAGAGGCAATTTATAGTGTGCAGATAGTAGAGGGATTTCCCTTGTTAGATGATATTTTATGCCGTAGGTTTATTTGTTGCTTATACATCTTTAAGAAATGACCAAGTCGACCAGTTGTAATTGTCTATGTGCCATTGACAGGAGAAAGTGCTTTGTTTTACAATACAAGTATACAGTGTGATAAATTTTAGTGCTAGTGTGATTTTTTATGCATGCTAACTTATGATTGTTTTCTGTTATTTTAGATAGTGGTGTACATATAACAACAATTTACATAGGGCCAAATGATGTTAATATCTCATCATCAACTTACATAAACTTTTCACTTTATTTGCTTAATTCTGATTGTTCTATTATAAAAGCAATATTACAACTTTATTGACATACATGATTAGACCAAAAGTAGATACAAGGGTAGTTAAGTTATTTACATGCTACAATTACTGTTCTTTGTGTACATAACAAAAATTTACAGTGCTTTGCAGAGTAGCTTAACAATTTTAACTTTTTTTCTGAATTTTGCACAAAACGAAACATAAATCCTTTGATGAAATGTATAAAATTGAGAAAAGAAATTTTCATAGCAGGAATTAACTTCTTCTCCAGTTCTTTAAAATAGAAGTTGAGATCCTTCTTTTCATACCAAGTGAAGGTATTCTCTACTTTTAGATGAATAGAAAGCCAAATAAATTTAAATTGCATTATATGTCTGACAATCACTTAGTAAAAGCTCTTTACATAAATTTCTTTTTAGTGATTTATACTGATATGAAATAACTGATCCATGAATAATTTGTACTTTAATATCTTTCTGTGTTACAGATATCAGTTTTGAAGTACATTTAATCTGACCGTCAAATTTTAAATATGAATTCCTTATTTAGATGTAGATATGCATTCAAAATTTATAAAGCAATTTCAATGAAGTTCAGCCAATGTCATTTTAAAGTGGAGCATACTGGTGTAAGAACAGTTTCCGGACAGTCGCCCTTTTCAAATACTTTGAAGGAAATTATTTTCAAACTTTTCTGACAATTTTGTAGATATTTAAATGCAGAATTCAAATCTCGAATCATATAAACAAAATTTTGCATCTAAGTTGCTTTATCACACCACCTTTTTACCCCTTTCTGCCCTGTTTAATATCGCGCATCGGGGGAAGTCGCAGGAAACCATACGATTTTAATCTACTTGATTTGAGAAGTTTCGGTTCTATTTTCAAAATTATTTTTACACAGTCATTTGTAGAAAAGATTGAAGAAAACAATATCAAAAAATCATCCAGTTTGGGCTGAAATTGATCAAAATTGACAGATTTAAAATCAGGTGTCCGGAAACTGTTCCAGTGATTTGCGAAAAATGGCCAAAATATAGGGTCATAAAATCTGTCTAGAAACCATATTTCTTGAGAGATTTAATATATTCTTTCAACATGAGTATCTTTGGGTAGGGCATAGCATTATTTGAGAGAAAGAATGTTTTCCATTGAAGGACGGAGGAGTTATCCCAGAAAAACCTTCAAAATCACCTGGAAACTGTTCCAACACCAGTAGAATGAAACAATACTGATGACAAAGTTTACGATTCAAAAATGATTTTTTTTTTCAAAAATCTTGACTTAGTAGTATCTTTTGTGTCTATGAAACAGAAAGTGCTATACAAGAAATGAAATGATGTACGGATAATAAGATGCTGTTAAATTTCAGCATAAAAATATGATCACTGTCAGAATGCTGAGAGTATAACCGTTTCATACATGTTTATGTGTATGACATATTTCTGTTTGGTCTTTCTTTGTTGTTGACAGTGCCTTATGCTTTTTAGTTAAGTTTTACGTACCTGTTAATGATAAAAAGGATAACACTGCATATGCATGAATGTGCACAATGCATATTTAAAAGTGCTAGATTATTAATGCCCTGTGCATAACTGTTAATGTTATAAGTTGTTTATTTAAATAAGTGCTGAAAATAAATTGCTGTGACTATGGGTTCTTTAGCCCAGCTGAGAGGAGCTCATGTGAGCTATTGTCATGGCAAAACGTGCATTTACAACTGTCTGTATATTTTTACCTGGCATTAACTTTTCACATTTTCAACTTCTCTTCCACAATAATAGTTTTTAAGGTCCTCAACCAAGAAATTCTTTTCAACCCAAACTTTGTATTTGCCACTATTGGCTGAAACATTTTCAACTTCTCCATTATCATTGTATCAAACTTCATCAATAAGTAAGTTCACGGCAAACTTTTAATTTGTCAAAAGCAGTTTGATTCTCTTCAGTGGTATAAACCTACTTTGACCAATTTTCAGAGGGATAAAATGGGATGGGGGCTCAAATTGCTATTACTGGTAACTTATTTGGTTTCAACATTATATATTTGAACATTGGCATATAATAGAATTTTATTAGAACTGTTCCATAGACAAGGTATGGTGAAGTTTGTTTTTCAGAATTTTGGAGTCATAGGAATGGGAGGGTATATTTGGGTTGCCTAGATGTTCAACTGAGAAATTGTCATAATTTTGCTTTGATACTGTAGCGATAGTTTATTTCAATAAGCTTCGACTTGTATGATTGTACATAAATTATAGGTCTATAATCTTCAAGGGATGTATATCTCCACATGTAAATAGTAAAATGTAGATAGACTTGATTTAAATGGCAGAAGTTGGTGCTCGCAGGATCATTCATCTTTATTATTTGTAGAAATGTCATTCATTGGGAAAATGGGTGGGTGGGTTCTGTAAAGTTTTAATCTTCTTTAAATTTGTATTGATCATATATGTATTATATATTTTTCAAACAGCCTATAAATTTTGCCCGAATTACTGCGGGTATTTGCAATATATTGAATTTTATATTATATTTTCTTTCAAATTTTGGGGAAAATTGTCCACAAATTTTGTATGTTTCTTTGATTGCTGTCCCTGAAGGATGTCTGGTTCAAATATCATGCATTGAAATCTTTTTTACAAAATTGACTTTCTGTCTGAAAGAAGTTCAGATCTTGCCGTCTGTCATCTCAGATTAATGAAAAATCAGCATGACATAAACTACATTTGATCCAAGTTGTAATTGTGTACTTTTGGCAAAACTGCACGATCATGAATTGACACTTACTTAGTATTACCCTAGTGTTGATATATTGATCTCTTCTCAGCCCTCATTGTGTTGGTCATCTAATATGATTCTTACACCAATTTATATACAGACATACAGTGTGGTGCTGCCGGTCTGATCAAGTGTTTCCCAGTGTTCTTGTATGGAAATATAACAAATAGCACTATGTCACCAGTCGTATGTTTGACCCTAAGTATGTGACCTTGACCTATATTGGGTATTGAGTCTCATAATGCTTGACCATCCCTGCAGGTTTGAAAGATGTCTGATTTATATCAAGTAAGTATTAGCCAAATATGTAAAAGTGTGACTACCAGACAGACAAACACCGGACATAGTGATCCCTATATGATGCTCTTGCGTTGCATGCGACATAGCCACCACAATCTACTGTGATGATTAACTCTGGATTTTCCTGGTCAAAGGTCAAGGTCACAACCTTTTTAGTTGAAGAGCTTTGTGGGTGAGATGCCGACAGTCTTATCCTTGTATCATTATGGCTAGAGGAAGAACCCTATTTATTGTCAAGGTCAAAGTGTAGGCATCTTTAATAGTATAGCCATGTAGTCAAGGTGCAGACAAAGTATTGTCATGGGATCATTATGGCTAGAGAAAGTACCTTACATACTGTCAAGGTCAGAGGTCAAGGTAGCTTCTATCAGGTATGGAATAGTCTCTGATATACATATAATGAGCCATTAGCAGTACTCTTGTTGGTATTGTGTTTCACAAAAGTGCAGTTTTGTTGACTCCTTGATATATGCAGCATAGTTGTTTGTTATTCTGTGCAGGACTCTTTGATAGGCGTTAAATTCTTGCTTGTAAAAGTTTGCTCATAATTTTTTATGCCCCCACAATCAAAGATTCGGGGGCATATAGTTTTTGGCCTTTCCATCTGTTTGTCTGTCTGTTTGTCCGAAAACTTTAACATTGGACATAACTTTTGAATGGTAAGTTATACAGCTTTCATATTTCACATGTGCATTTCTAGTGACAAAGACTTTCCATTGATACCAAAAAATTTTTACCTTGTGACCTTGACCTTTGACCTACTTTTCAAAAACTTTAACATTGGGCATAACTTTTGAATTGTAAATGATAGGGCTTTCGTATTTCACGTGTGCATTCCTTGTGACAAGACCTTTCCATTGATACCAAAATTTTTGACCTTGTGACCTTGACCTTGACCTTTGACCTACGTTTCAATAACTTTAACATTGGGCATAACTTTTGAATGGTAAGTTATAAGGCTTTCATAGTTCACATGTGTATTCCTTGAGACAAGGCCTTTCCATTGATACCAAAAGATTTGACCTCTTGACCATGACCTTGACCTTTGACCTATTTTTCAAAAACTTTAACATTGGCCATAACTTTTGAATGGTAAGTTATAGGGCTTTAATATTTTATATGTGTATTTTGTTATGTTAAAACCTTTCTGTTGCTACCAAAATTTTTTGCCTTGACATTGACCTTTGACCTACTTTACAAAAACTTTTACATTTGGAATATCTTTTGAATGGTAAGTGATAGGGCTTTGATATTTCACATGTATATTCCTTGTCACAAGATTTTTCCATCGATGCCCAGAAAATTTTAACCCAGTGACCCTGACCTTGACCTTTCACATACATGTACTTAATAGAAAATGGTGTTTATACTAACAAAGATACCTCCGGGGGCATTCGTGTTTCACAAACACAGGCTTTATTCTTCATATGCATGTATTGTATACAATATTATAGTTAACAACAGAGTTTTATTGTCTAGAATTTTTTGAGGGGGTGGGGGTTAATGCAAAAAGAAGGGGGGGGGGGCAAAAAGTGCATTCGAACAAGGGTTGTGTTTTGGAGTTTTAAAGATGCAATGGCTGCATGTATTATCTAGAAAGAATACGAAAAAATTAGTAGTAAGAATTTAAAATCAAATGTACCAATGGACTGTTTATTGACGTCTTTCAGTCCTGCTTTGTATTATATTCACCAAGTTTCCGTTAAGAGCATGCACTACAGTTATTCACATGTTTTAGTTATGAATTGTTTTTATTATGCAGGACTTGCTGTGATTGTATTCGGAGGTATTTTTGTACAGGTCAGAGGTGAAGGTGACTTCAAATGGCAGCTAAAGTAAGATTTGAGGTCATGAGGTCAAGGCTAACATTGTATTTTCTTTTTGCTATTTACGTAATATGAAGTGTACATTTTTAATGTCATTTTTTCCATGCTATCAATGTTGTAATTATTGGGAAGTTTCTTCCTTTGACAATACAATTTACATTGTAACTCAAAGTTTTAAAAAGCAATCGTGAACAAATCATTTTGTTAAAAGAGCTATTTTATTGCATACATGTAGTGTTTTACTTCTCCACCTCTAGATAAATTAAAATAAGTGTAGCCCACAAAAAAAAAAATTGTAGACCCTAATTCTTTATTGTCTTTATTTAAAGAATAAAAAAACGGGAACTTTATAATATGTTGAGGGATATACAAGACCTGATGTAAATAAAACAAAAAGCTATAATTCAAATTTCATGTTTTGGATTGAAAAAAAATAATGATTCTTTCTTTTACTACATGTAGTACATGCATTTTGACATCAACATTGATGTTTTTACAGCTTGTTTATACTTTCATGATCATGCTATCGTATAATTTCATGTGTTTATATGTACATATTTTTATTGATCTCAGTTTCATATTATATGAAATATTCTTATTTGTCCGATTCATACACTCTGCTTATTGTGCTGTCATCTTTGTACAAAAAAAAAACATGTAAATACTTAAAAGGTACGCCCCAATTGTAAAGAGTACATTTTCTGTGAGGATATGAAGAGAATTGTTAGTAGATGTTAAAAATGGTCTTTAAAAAAGAAACAGTGCTCTTCTCTTCTTGATTTGCTTATAACTTCTTGTACATTTTTATCTGACTTCATTTTTAATGAGCCCACTCTGTACAGGATTATTGTCTTTGATTACTTGTTAGTGTATGTTGTTTGATGTCTTGTTTGTGGAAATAAATGTTTTCAAATAAGTAAGACATTTTACTCTTTTTTAAAAGACTACAGTATTATAAAGGAAGTGCTGAAGTTTCATCCCCATATAGTAATTTCTTTGTCAATTTGTCTGTCAAGAAACTTGGACATTGGCCATATTTTCTTTGCCATAAGAACCAGGCCTCTGGGATTTGGCATGTGTTCCTTGTGTTGAGACCTTTCTGTTGGTACCAACATTTTTGTTAGGATTTCGAAGCAAAATTTGATCTATGAAATGGCAATCGGTGTATCAACATTTTGGTTTAGCTGTTGTATTTATCCATTTGGGAAAAATGTTTGGAGCAGCAGCTTGAAACTTATTACGTGAATGTTGATAGACCTTGATGAGACCAATCAAATTAACGCTGCAAAACTACTAGGAGTATTGACATGTAACATTACATGATGATGGACCATGATGAACTGATTTTTTAGCTCTACTGGTCTATGACCAGTTAAACATTTCTTGTGGTTTCCAGTCCTCTGAAACTGTTGGTGATGGAAAGTTATTTCTTTTTGCAACATGATTGGTCTATGGTCTAGTTGTGCACCTGATAACTTGTTTGAGCCCCTGACCCCTAGGGTCTTAGAAAATGAGTGCGGTCGTTTTCTCTTATGTAACTATATAATCTTGTGGTCACCATTTCTCAGAAAGTATAAATGATAGAAAGTTAATTCTTTTTTGCAATATTAAAGGTCTATGATCTAGGTCACTAGGTTTGCACCTGATATTTCATCTAAGCCCCTGACCACTGGGATCTTCGGAAATGGATGTGGTCATTTTCTTCTATACAACTCTGTGTAATCTTGTGGTCACCATTTCTCAGAAAGTATAAGTAATAGAAAGTTAATTCTTTTTGCAATATTAAAGGTCTATGATCTAGCTGTGCACCTGATATTTCATCTGAGCTCCTGATCCCTGGGGTCTTAGGAAATGGGTATGGTCATTTTCTTCAATATAACTCTATGCAATCTTGTGGTCATTATTTCTCAGAAAGTATATATTATAGAAAGCTCATTCTTTTTACAATATTAAAGGTCTATGATCTAGTTGTGCACCTGAAATTTCATCTGAGCCCCTGACCCCTGGGGTCTTAGGAAATGGGTGTGATCATTTTCTCCTATATAACTCTATGTAATCTTGTGGTCACCATTTCTCAGAAAGTATAAATGATAGAAAGTTTATTCTTTTTGCAATATTAAAGGTCTTTGATCTAGGTGTGCACCTGATATTTCATCTGAGCACCTGACCCCTGGGGTCTCAGGAAATAGGAGTGGTCATTATCTCCTGTAGACCTCGATGTAATCTTGAAGTCACCATTTCTTAGAAAGTTTAAATAATAGAAAGTTAATTCTTTTGGCTATATTTTATGTCTATGATTGAGTTGAGCACAAGATATTTTGTTAGAGTCCCTGACCCCAGGAAAGTGGGTGTGGCCATTTCCTCTTATTTAACCCTGTGTGATCTTGTGGTCACCATTTCTCAGAAAGTGTAAATGATAGAAAGTTTTTTTTGCAATGTTCAAGGTCTATGAGCTAGTTGTGCACCTGAAGTTTTGTTTGAGCCCCTTACCCCATGGTCTAAGACATTGGGTGTGGTCACTTTCTTCCTTATCAGATCAAACGATTTTGATTTTTCCATCCAATTCCCGACACCTTCTGTGATGAAACTTCACACATAAATTGTATATGAAGATACTCATTGAGGCCAGCGGTTAAGATAAAAACTTTCCTTGAATGGGAGATACTGGTGTTTCTATACCATAATTCAATACGTTATTAGCATAAATTGATGAAATCTCACACATTGATTGCAGGAGATGAAAGGTTGATCCGTTTGATTTTGTTTTCTGTGAAAGGGTCAAGGTCAAAGCGGGATGTATGGACAATAGAGGTTTTTTTTTTTCGACAATAGCTAAATCTATTCTAATTCATATTGTATATGCCCAAGAAGAGATTCTTATTGTCCATTGGCAAACGGTTCACCGGGGAAGGTCAAAATCACACTTCTGCCTGGGGACCATTGGTTACAAACAACATTAAGGAAGGGGAGGTCCGGAATATCATGTTTGTCCTTGTAGAACAAATCTAGCTTTTTGGTCTGTCAGTTTGTCCATAAAATCAATATTGACCAGATACTAATATTTGACTGATTTGTAATGGGTCGCCATATTACAAATATGTAGTCCTTGTTACAAGTCTTCTGATATAAGTTTATCATACAATTTTTAAAGATTTTAACACTGGATAACGCTGGATAAACATAAAAAGAAAAGAATATGTTCAGAAGGCTGCTCTCTGACAGATAAGTTATAATACTTCGATCTTTCTGATTTAAACAAACGTCTTTTAGTTTTAAAAGAACGAAGTGGATCTCCAACAGGACTCGGTTTCTCCAACAGGACTCGGTTTCTCCAGCAGGACTCTGTTTCTCCAACAGGACTCGATTGCAGCACCTAGAACAAACACCAAATCACCCAAATTTAAAACAGTGGACAAACACAGTAAGAGACACCAAAAGGGGCAAGAGAGACTAAACACCGAAGAGAACATGAAAACACTGAACAGAAAAGACTGTCCGAATAATCCCGATTAAGTGCGCGCAACTTGCCCATGCACTTGTCCTGTTACCCTACGGTCTCAAAGAACGCACAATTCTAAGTATAACAAGACAATAAGACGTATGGGACTAATTGAAATAAAAGTCACTGAAAAATTAAAAAAAATTAAACTTGTTCAAAATTTTACGACGAATGAATTGAAATTACAACGAAGTTTAACGCTTCCAAACAATTCACACGAAATCAACAACGATGTGAAACGATGATATGCGAAGGGAATCGGATTTGGCTAAAACCCTATTCGCCAGTTGACGTTGGAGGGTTTCGTCTTTAGGACTTCAAAGAATTCGATGTCCCTGCCGGGATATGCACCTGCTCGTCGTGTACATGTACGTACTATAACATGCGCGGATCCAGTATGGACCCCCCCCCCTCCCCTGAGATTTTCGGAGATGGGGTCCAGCTTTTGTCCATTTCTAATTGAAAGGGGTCTAAATGCATATAAAGGCTTTCACACCTAAAATCGCTTCGCTCGCCATTTACAAATGCACAATTATTTTCTTTTGCACAATCACTTAACTATTTTCAATCTTTTATTACTAAATAATTTTATATTTGTCTTGGGTCTCAGGATCTCATATTTTCAACAGTCCCTTCGTAGGATGTCACCTCCCCCCTCATCTTTTCCACATCTTCCCAAGTCGCGGTGGTCGATCCGCGTTTCTAAGAGAAGACACGCGGATCGATCACCGCGACTTGTGAAGATGCTTTTCCAAGGTTTTGTCATTTTAACCAAGGACTTAAAAACAGTTTGTTTATAAGTCCTTGTTTTAACATGTCTGATTATTTGGGAAAATGACACATCTCTTATCCTTTTATTCTCATGAAATATAAACAAAAATAATGTCAATTCATCAATTTTCAAAAATTTCGCGGCTTGCCGATATAAGGAGTAAAATATTCAATGCAATAAATAATCATCTCGATCGAATCAAGAAAATTCCAAAAAAATTTCTGGCTCGCTGGATTCTTCATAAAAATGAATTTGAAAGGAAAGCTTACAAAATTTTACATGCTATTCAACCCTCCCTCCAAAATCAATCCTTAGTGCCCCCCCCCCCCCCCCCCCGGTCACCACTCTTTCCCCTCCCCCATGATGTGCACCGAGATATACCTAAATGATGGGTGGATTACCTAAAAAAATGGACCCCCTCTGACCAAAAATGCTGGATTCGCGCATGAATAACCTGGCGTAGAACATGAACATTGCATTCTTTCCCTGATTAAACAATCAACATAATCAAGTGAGCTTGTTGTGATTCTTGTGATCTCGACTGGCCAAACCCGCGAGTCACGTGACTTTTCCATTGTCTTTGTGCAGGTGTGTGAGTGATTAGAATTCATTTTCCTGAACGTGACCAGAGACATAAGGCGACAAGAAAGAAAAAGAGATGAAAGATTCAAAGATTAGGTAAATAACATATTTTGCGTTAGACAAAAATTAAAGAAGCTCATCAGTTTCCATTAAAATTAGGAGTTGGACTTGGAGTACGTACCACCCCAATGGATGTAAAACTGTGTGGTTTGATAAAATTTTCATAATGTTTACATTAAAACAACCAAGTGACATCATGTTTTAATAGTAGATAATATAACGAGAGATGCCTTATAGGCATATCTACTATGTGTTAAACAATTAAAAATGCTTAAGAAAGACTTTCTAAAATGCATTGGTATTAGTATCTATTTGAACAGATAATTTGGAGAAAGGTACATCTATCTTTCCATTTTCACTGAGTGTTACTGGGGGCTGAACCCCAGTAAAATGGGTTGTTTCATGTATTACCCTAACTTACAGTGTTGCACACCCTCATTAAAATACAACTACTGTCCTGTTCACTAATTCCAGAGCACCCTGTTTTCCCGGTTTTCTCTAAAATCATGAAAATATGATAATGTCATCTTCCAAAAAGATATCAATTTTATAGTGCTCCTTTAGTCGTAACAGAAAATACCATTCGTTTGGCTGTGCATCAGCTAAGTTAGAAATAGGACGGAAAATAAAAAGTCTACGGGGATTTTCTATAGTAAAATCGCTAAAAATGTGTGACGTCGGAGGCTTTGACGTCACTGTTTACTATTGTTGACACGGAGAACAATATGGCGGCGGCTTGAAATTAACATGGGAATTTCCCGTAGACATTTTATTTTTACATATTGCGGTTTGAGGGCAGCTGATAGGGTAAGTTGAAGTTAATTTCCAGTTACGACTAAAGGAGGTCAATTATCGGAAACTATAATTTATAGCAAAATTCTTCAGACGACAGAATAAATCGCCCAAACAGGGTGCTCGAGCTGGAATTGGTGAACAGGACAGTAGAGTGGGATTTGAAGCAAATTTGACCAAACAGAATGTAATAATAACACAGTCCTCTTGACAGAGATTCAAGAGTATTAAGGGCTGATCGATCTTCGCTTTGTAAAATGCAAGGGACAACTGATGATGACAGGGAATGGGGGGGGGGGGGGGTCATGACGGGTCCAGAATTACTATATATTGTTTCTTTTTTTTTAAATTGCAAACTTTATATTCAAGCGAAGCGAAGTTATTTTCTATATATTGTTTAAGTTAGGGGGTGTATGTGTGTTTGGGGGGGGGGGGGGGGGCAATATTATTTGCATATCACATTCTCAATTGATCAATGGGCCTTATCAATGAACATGTTGATAAATAAATAATTTTTAAGAATTAAGAAAAATAAACAAATAGAAAAATAAATAGATAAACAAATAGAAAAATAAATAGATAAACAAATAGAAAAATAAATAGATAAACAACAGAAAAATAAATAGATAAATCTTTGTCTAGATAAATACAAGATTGAGGATAATCAGTAAATTCTGAAAGCCGTCCAAAGATTTAATACTTCATGTTCTGTTAGTCCGGAAGATCAGGACTCTAAACAAGAGCCCCAGGGGGCACAACGCTCACCTGATACCCATGCACGCTCTAATTGACATACTGACATTGAATACTGATAGTGCCAGTACCAGGATTTTAGCCCACAACCTTTCTAACAAGATTTTTGCCGGATGCAGACAAGTTTTTTTTTCAGACAACCTTTAAAAGTACAAACAAGAGAAAATAGTCACATTTCAAAACAACAACTTTTTTACTGATTTGAAAAGATGGATTATGCGATCCAAAGTCATATGCCCAGCTAGTATAGTTTGATTATGCAACATCAAAAATAAAATCATTTTGTAAAATTCCACATCAATGTGCAACAGAAACAGAATAAAACAATGAAATGATTTCATAAATTAAGTTTATTTAAAACAGAACATCAAACCTTTCATTATTAATAGCTAGTATGCCAGAAAATAATAAAGCCTGTGTTTGTGAAACACGAATGCCCCGCGGTGGCATCTTTGTTGGTATAAACACCATTTTCTGTTAAGTATGTGAGAGGTCAGGGTCAGAGTAATGTTGGTATCAATGGAAAGATCTTGTCACAAAGAATACACATGTACAATATGAAAGCCCTATCACTAACCATTCAAAAGTTATGCCCAATGTTAAAGTTTTTGAAAAGTAGGTCAAAGGTCAAGGTCACGAGGTCAAAAATTTTGGTATCAATGGAAAGGTATTGTCACAAGGAATACACATGTGAAATATGAAAGCTCTATCACCTTCCATTCAAAAGTTATGCCCAATGTAAAGTTTTTCGGACAAACAGACAGACGGACAGGCCAAAAACTATATGCCCCCGTATCTTTGATTCCGGAAGCATAAAAACAAAGACTTTTCAGTTTTGCCTTTATTCATATTAAATTATACAGAAATCTATGAATGAGAGCTTTTGAATAGTATTGATTTCATCTTAATACATGTAACGTAGTCAAAATCGTGTTAATCCAATTAACACAGACAAGTTGTTAGCGGACAATATTAATTCAAGTGAGTTGTGCAGAAATTGAGCCAATTTATTTTCCAAACAGCAGTGTACGGTGTTTCAAACCTCATGACCCAGTGAAGCCACTTGGACAAATTATTTTCGGTAAATATGCTGAAATGCGGCACTTGGAAATGTATTTTTAGCATATTGAATCAATAGTCGTGATAAATTTAACTTCGAACTTGATCTTGTCTTTTATGCAATCTACAGATAGGTTTGAAAATATGCAAAATTCGGAACATTTTCGATGAGGACGCAGAGTTCCTGTAAAAGTGAAATTTGCGAAAAAAGGACATGCATGACCCCCCCTTTTTCTTTACACTTTTATGCGTGCCAAAGATTCGCAATCAAAAATGACCAATTTTACAGACTTCCGGGCATTTCAAGTCAGTCAAAATTTTTAGTGTGCACCTTTTCATTTCCTGTAGTTACCCCTACTAAAGGGGCAAGGAGGTATTGAACCAATCAAATCTGTAACACAAGATATATGGCGACTATGTTTACCATAGATACAGAAATAAGACAGAGAAAATAATCATTAAATAGGGAAATTGTTCTGAAATATGCATGTATGAAAAAAAAGCAATCCAAGGAATGCTTGTGTCGCCTGCGTAGCGGATTTTTTTTTATTGAAATTAGGTCAAATATCAAGGGCAAGGTCACTAGGTTTAAAATTATGGAATGTTTAGAAAGGTCTTTTCATAAGGAATACAAATGTGAAATATCAAAGCCCTATCACTTACCACTCAAAAGATATAGCAAATCATAGATTTGTTGAAAAGTAGGTCAAATATATAGGGCAAGTGCACGACGTAAAACATAGGTAATCACAGATTACGAAGCTCACCTCGTGACAGCAAAATTCAATTCAAACATATTTCTTAGTAAATGTATATTGGCTTTTAAAGGCAAAACCACTCAAGCAGAAAAAGTAGGTCAAGGTCATTTTATGAAAGTTTGATCAAAAATACATCCAATATGCAAGTTTGGTACATGTAGCAGTTATACTTTGCTCAATATTGGCTTTATAGAGCAAAATCACTCAAGCGGAAAAAGTAGGTCAAGGTCATTTTATCAAAGTTTGATCAAAAATACATCCAATATGCAAGTTTGGTACATGTAGCAGTTATACTTTGCTCAATATTGGCTTTATAGAGCAAAATCACTCAAGCGGAAAAAGTAGGTCAAGGTCATTTTATCAAAGTTTGATCAAAGATACATCTAATATGCAAGTTTGGAACATCTAGCACTTATACTTTGCTCAATATTGGCTTTTAAAGGCAAAATCACTCAAGCGGAAAAAGTAGGTCAAGGTCATTTTATGAAAGTTTGATCAAAGATACATCCAATATGCAAGTTTGGTACATGTAGCACTTATACTCTGCTCAATATTGGCTTTTAAAAGCGAAATCACTCAAATGGAAAAAGTAGGTCAGATGCTGCATCCGATGTATGGGTCCATCTCAGCATCCAAAGATGAATCACTTGTGCAAGTTTAGTTACTGTAGCATTAGTACTTTGTCAGATACTGAGCTACCCCAAACTTCTTATCCAAATCACTCAAGCGGAAAATGTACGTCAGATGCTGCATCTGATGCATGGGTTCACCTCAGCATCTAAAGATGAATCACTTGTGCAAGTTTGGTTACTGTAGCATCAGTACTTTGTCAGATACTGAGCTACCCCAAACTTCTTAACCAAGTCACTCAAGCGGAAAATGTAGGTCAGATGCTGCATCCGATGCATGGGTTTACCTCAGCATCCAAAAATGAATCACTTGTGCAAGTTTGGTTACTGTAGCATCAGTACTTTGTCAGATACTGAGCTACCCCAAACTTCTTAACCAAGTCACTCAAGCGGAAAATGTAGGTCAGATGCTGCATACGATGCATGGGTTCACCTCAGCATCCAAAGATGAATCACTTGTGCCAGTTTGGTTACTGTAGCATTAGTACTTTGTCAGATACTGAGCTACCCCAAACTTCTTAACCGGACGCGGACGCGTGGGGTTATAGCATAAGCTCACTCAACTTCGTCGAGGTGAGCTAAAAAGTGGTTTTCAAATTTACAAACAGATAGTTGTCGTCGAGACGCTAGATGGAAACAGAATGATGCACGCGCATCGTAAGACCATGTAGAATTTTAAATGGGGTTCAATAAGGGGTGTATGCGAACATAAAACATTTTATATAAGATATAAATGATGGTATGTGAAGAAAGGTCTTGTCACATGGAATGCACATGTGAAATATCAAAGCCTATCACTCAGCAATCAAAAGAAATAGCCAATCTAAGATTTTTTGAATAGTAGGTCAAATATCTAGGTCTTGGTCATGAGGTCAAAAGTTGTGATATGTGTAGAAAGGCCTTGTCACAAGAAGGAATACACATATGAAATATCAAAGCTCTATCACTTACCAATCAAAAGATATAGCAAATCTTAATTTTTTTGAAAAGTAGGTCAAATATCTAGGTCAAGGTCATGAGGTCAAAATTATGGTATGTGTAGAAAGGTATTGTCAAAAGGAATACACAAGAGAAATATCAAAGCCCTATCACTTGCCAATCAATAGATATAGCCAATCTTGGTTTTTTTTTTAAAAGTAGGTCAAATATCTAGGTCAAGGTCACAAGGTCAAACATTATATGTGTAGAAAGGTCTAATCACAAGGAATACACATGTGAAATATCAAAGTCCTGTCACTAATCAATCAAGAGATATAGCCAATATTAGATTTTTAGAAAAGTAGGTCAAATATCTAGATCAAGGTCACAAGGTCAAACATTATATGTGTAGAAAGGTCTAATCACAAGGAATACACATGTGAAATATCAAAGTCCTATCACTAATCAATCAAGAGATATAGCCAATATTAGATTTTTAGAAAAGTAGGTCAAATATCTAGGTCAAGGTCACAAGGTCAAAAATTATGATATGTGTATAAAGGTCTTGTCACAAGGAATACACACGTGAAATATCAAAGCCCTATCACTTACCAATCAAAAGTTATGGGGTGTGACACCCAAGTGTGACAGACAGACGGACAGACGGAGGGACGGATGGACGCACAGACGAACAACGGACAAAGTGATCCCTAAGTGTCGCTGTGCTTCGCAGGCGACACAAAAAGTCAACATCTTAAAAATAAATTCAGAGTATATTTGATAGCGTATGTGGCCAAGTTAATTCGAAGTATGAAAATAAGTACACAAAGCCAAACTAAGCTATAGCTTGTCTTATTTAAAAAATCATTAAAAATCTAAAAGTTGATATTTTGACAAAATTCTTTCACAGTTTCATTTCTAGCGATAAATATAAAAATAAAAAGAGTAAAAAAAAACTGAAAAAGGGAAAAAAAATTGTTGGGGTCCCGCCGGGGTTTGAAGCTACTCCCCATGGGTCCATTTGGCATGGAAAACATACATTATACCTATGTACAATCTTAAAAAATATTCCTTAAAAATCCAAAAGTGGATATCTTGACAAAATTCTTTCACTTGTAGGGTACCATGCATGAGTACCTCATACCTACAAATTGTCATGACAATCTGAAGAGTGGTTATAAAAAAGAAGCAAAAAATGTATAAAAATCAACCCCCCCCCCCCCTTCCTTTTTACATAAGAAAAAAATTCATAAAAAATCAAAAAAATAAATTTTAAGCATAAAATACATATCAAAGCATTAAGTAAGTTAAATATGATAAATATGTAGTAAATGAGTGTGTAAAATCATACACTTATTGAGTTATTTAAAGAATTAGTGCAAAAATGTGCATTTCTGACAAAGTCCGAAAAGACGTCAAAAACGCGTCAAAAATTTGACTTCGAAGTGGAACCAAAAATAACAACACTTCTTAAGACATCTCTCTAGATCATCCTGATGCTTTCAGTTTGTCGATACATGCTTCGGTTCTGAAGAAGAAGTTTGTCAAAGGAGGGTACCCCCCGTGACCTACTTTTGGCTGTGGTGGCGCCACCTGTTGACAGATCCGGACGAAAAACAACAACACTTGTAGGGGACCATGAGTACTTCATACCTACCAAGTTTCATCAAAATCCCTTCAGCCGTTCTGGAGAAGAAGTTTAAAATGTGAAAAGTTTACGACGACGGACGACGACGGACGACGACGAAGACGACGACGCCGGACGCAACACTATGACAATAGCTCACTTGAGCCTATGGCTGAAAATGTGAAAAGTTTACGACAGACAGACGACACACGACAGACGACGGACGCCGGACGGATCGCTATGACAATAGCTCACTAGAGCCTTTGGCTCAGGTGAGCTAAAAAGGGAAAAAAATTTTGTTGGGGTCCCGCCGGGGTTTGAAGCCACTCCCCATGGGTCCATTGGGCATGGAAAACATACACTATACCTATGTACAATCTTAAAAAATATTCCTTAAAAATCCAAAAGTGGATATCTTGACAAAATTCTTTCACTTGAAGGGTACCATGCATGAGTACCTCATATCTACAAAATGTCATGACAATCTGAAGAGTGGTTATAGAAAAGAAGCAGAAAATGTATGAAAATCACCCCCCCCCCCCCTTCCTTTTTACATAAGAAAAAAATTCATAAAAAATCAAAAAAATAAAATTTAAGCATAAAATTCATATCAAAGCAATGATTAAGTTAGATATGATAAATATGCAGTAAATGAGTGTGTAAAATCATACACTTATTGAGTTATTTAAAGAAATAGTGCAAAAATTTGCATTTCTGACTAAGTCCGAAGAGACGTCAAAAAAGCGTCAAAAATTTGAGTTCGGAGTGGAACCAAAAATAACAACACTTCTTAAGACATCTCTCTAGATCATCCTGATGCTTTCGGTTTGTCGATACGTGCTTCCGTTCTGAAGAAGAAGTTTGTCAAAGGAGGGTACCCCCTGTGACCTACTTTTGCCTGTGGTGGCCCCACCTGTTGAGGGATCCGGACGAAAAACAACAACACTTGTAGGGGACCATTAGTACTTTATACCTACCAAGTTTCATCAAAATCCCTTTAGCCATTCTTGAGAAGAAGTCGAAAATGTGAAAAGTTTACGACAGACAGACGACACACGACAGACGACACACGACAGACGACGGACGACGGACGCCGGACGGATCGCTATGACAATAGCTCACTAGAGCCTTTGGCTCAGGTGAGCTAAAAAGGGAAAAAAATTTTGTTGGGGTCCCGCCGGGGTTTGAAGCCACTCCCCATGGGTCCATTGGGCATGGAAAACATACACTATACCTATGTACAATCTTAAAAAGTATTCCTTAAAAATCCAAAAGTGGATATCTTGACAAAATTCTTTCACTTGAAGGGTACCATGCATGAGTACCTCATATCTACAAAATGTCATGACAATCTGAAGAGTGGTTATAGAAAAGAAGCAGAAAATGTATGAAAATCACCCCCCCTCTTCCTTTTTACATAAGAAAAAAATTCATAAAAAATCAAAAAAATAAAATTTAAGCATAAAATTCATATCAAAGCAATGATTAAGTTAGATATGATAAATATGCAGTAAATGAGTGTGTAAAATCATACACTTATTGAGTTATTTAAAGAAATAGTGCAAAAATTAGCATTTCTGACTAAGTCCGAAGAGACGTCAAAAAAGCGTCAAAAATTTGAGTTCGGAGTGGAACCAAAAATAACAACACTTCTTAAGACATCTCTCTAGATCATCCTGATGCTTTCGGTTTGTCGATACGTGCTTCCGTTCTGAAGAAGAAGTTTGTCAAAGGAGGGTACCCCCTGTGACCTACTTTTGCCTGTGGTGGCGCCACCTGTTGAGGGATCCGGACGAAAAACAACAACACTTGTAGGGGACCATTAGTACTTTATACCTACCAAGTTTCATCAAAATCCCTTTAGCCATTCTTGAGAAGAAGTCGAAAATGTGAAAAGTTTACGACAGACAGACGACACACGACACACGACACACGACGGACGACGGACGCCGGACGGATCGCTATGACAATAGCTCACTAGAGCCTTTGGCTCAGGTGAGCTAAAAAAGGAAGAGTGACTGATTCAATGTCAGACAGGAAAACAAAATTGAAATCAGGTCTCCTTCATGAATTATAATGTTCTGTTTGTTACAATTTGTATTCATTACTGACGATTATATAGACACAATTGATGTTTATACTTAGTTATAGGCTGACTTGAAATCTGCCATGCAGTTAAAACGAACATCACTTTAATGCAGTGAAATATTTAACATCTTATTTTACTGTGCAGGATATCAAATACGTTTGTCTATTCCGTTCTAAGTATAGATTGTAAACATTATTCGGAATCCCCATTATCTATTCTGTGTTACTTGGGAAAGGTTGCCCTCCACCATTATTTCCATGTACATTTTGCTTTATCGCTGATCGATCCCCATGAACCTCCTCATTATGGACTAAGTATATATAAATGTGATGTCATACTATGTACATGATGTATTTGGTTTCAATTACATAGATTCAGAAAGATTTTTGTTAGGATCACTTTGTCCGTAGGGATCACTTTGTCCGTTGTCCGTTGTCCGTCTGTCCGTCCGTCTGTCAGTCCGTCCGTCTGTCTGTCTGTCACACTTTGGGTGTCACAGCCCATAACTTTTGATTGGTAAGTGATAGGGCTTTGATATTTCACATGTGTATTCCTTGTGACAAGACCTTCTTACACATACCATAATTTTTGACCTAGTGACCTTGACCTACATATTTGACCTACTTTTAAAAAAAATTAAGAATGGATTTATCTTTTGATTGGTAAGTGTTAGGACTTTGATATTTCACATGTGCAATCCTTGTGGCAAGACCTTTCTACACATACCATAATTTTTGACCTTGTGACCTTGACCTAGATATTTGACCTACTTTTGAAAAAAAAGATAAGATTCGCTATATCTTTTGATTGGTAAGTGATAGGGCTTTGATATTTCACATGTGTATTCCTTGTGACAAGACCTTCCTACACATACCATAATTTTTGACCTATTGACCTTGACCTACATATTTGACCTACTTTTCCAAAAAATTAAGAATGGATATATCTTTTGATTGGTAAGTGATAGGGCTTTGGTATTTCACATGTGTATTCCTTGTGACAAGACCTTTCTACACAGACCTTAATATTTGACCTTTTGACCTTGATCTAGATATTTGACCTACTTTTCAAGAAAAGTAATATTGGCTATATCTTTTGATTGGTAGGTGATAGGGCTTTGATATTTCACATGTATTTTTCTTGTAACAATGCCATTCTACACATACCATAATTTTTTAACTTTTGACCTTTACCTAGCTATTTGACCTTCTTTTTTAAGGTTGTAAATATCTTTTAACTGGTAGGTGATAGGTCTTAAATATTTCTTATGATGACACCTTTTTGTTACCAATTTTTACGTAGTGACCTTGACCTAGATGATTGACACTCATTTCTGAAAAATTTGAGAATGACCATGATAAAATGAGATAAGATGAAATGATAATTTGTAATTAAGAGGTCTGATATTTCAAATGAATTTCATTTGACAAGACTTTTCTACTGATACCAATAATTTTGTTCCACTTTCTAGAATAATAATCAAACCGCTTCGCAGGCGACACAAGCATTCCTTGGATTGCTATTTTTTATATACATATATAAGACAATATTAGAGCAAAATTTAATATAATTGACCACATTACCTATGCTGAAATAACATAAAAATGGGATGAAATATTTCATGCAAAAAGTGCCATACTGCCCTAAGTGTTCATAGGGCAATATTTTCACTAAGTTGCTTCAGTTTCCCCAGATAATTTCAATCAACTGTCTGAAAGATATATTTTTACTCTAAAACACATGGAAAAATCAGGGGTTCCTTAAATGAGGCTTAACTTCTCCCAAAACCACTGTCAAATCAACTTAATTGATTTTTGGTGAGGGGAAATCACATGGATGGCGTTGCACATTGTAGTGTTTATATGGGATATGAAACTAATTAAGGATTCAAACATTTTCAGTGTCCTGTCATTGCGTACATATAACATGACTATGACTATTATTAACACTAATTTTCAACCATTTCACTACTTTTCACCCTAGCTTTATATATTAGCTGTCATATTCAGGGGTATATGTCATGGTCTAAGACTAAATATTAATAAAGAACATATTCATCTAGAAAAACTTTTGTATAAATACTGATCCATATCATCCAGGCTTTTTCAAAATGGCGGCGCACATCATTGGCAGGTTTCTTGGAGATTTTTGAAAGCGTCAGTATGGATCTTTTCCTCCTTTTTTTCGATCATTTTTCCACTTGTTTCATATATATGTGTTTCCATTTAAGCTTGCTCAGCTTCAGGCCATCTTGCTCGCTTCGTTATCAATTGTCTTGCACATTTAGAAATATGTTACATGGATATGAAATGGCTTCCTCAGAGGCTACATTATAAACAGTATATTGTAAATTTGTACTGTAATAGATATACATAGAGTATATTTTTGTATACAGGCATTGAAGGGGAAAATAGAATCAGAGTTTCAGTTTTGCACAATTTTTTTGTTAACATGCTAGCTAATATCTGGGGAACTAATATCATAGCCTGAGTGTGTTGATTGCGCTATGAACTATTAGGGCCAGGGCTTTGATATTTCACCATGGCAGGGCATTTGCATCAATTTTTGGAAGAGAGACTGAGGGCCTTTAAATTAAAAAATATTGCGGTATTTTTTCAAAAATTCGGGAAAATATAAATACAAAATGAAGTAGAATGCTTTAATAGGCCGGATTGCAAAGCGATTCCGGTCTATGGATTGACAATGTTGGTCTGTATGTCTCTCTGTCCATCTGTCATCAACATTTTGGTTAAAGTTTCTGGTTTACGCAAAATCTAAGGAACTGTATGTAGTAGAATCATAATATTATACATGTAGTTTGCCCATGACAAGATCTTTCAGTTTATGCTATAACATTTGACCTAATGACCTTAACCTTGGAATTAACCCTGTTAAAGTTTCTGGTTTAAGCCAAATCTAAGGAACTGTATGCAGTAGAATCATAATATACATGTAGGTAAGACATAAGATAAGATAAGACCTTTCATTTGTGACCTTGGCTTTTGACCTAGTGACCTTGACCTTGAGGTTTGACCTACTTTAAAAAAAAAAAAACCTTATATCTTTTGAACCCTATAATGGATAGAGCTTCCAAAGATCACTCATACCGGTACATTCCTTACGACAAGACCTTTTATTGAAACCTTGACCTTAAACTTTGGTATACTTTTAAAAATTTAAACTTAATATATCAGTAGTATTGCATTCAAATTTTACATTAAGATTCTTTATGAGAAAACCTTGGAAGTGAAACTGTGACCTTGAACCTTTCATTTCATGATTTGAGACAGTGACCTTAAAATTGTATCTCTTTATAGAATAACTGTCTTTTGGAATGTGATTATACTGTGATTACCTACAATGGATCCAGGAATTATGTTCCATAATGCGCTTTAGCCCATTAAATTTAAACTTAATATATCAGTAGTATTGCATTCAAATTTTACATTAAGATTCTTTATGAGAAGACCTTGGAAGTGAAACTGTGACCTTGAACCTTTCATTTCATGATTTGAGACAGTGACCTTAAAATTGTATCTCTTTATAGAATAACTGTCTTTTGGAATGTGATAATACTGTGATTACCTACAATGGATCCAGGAATTATGTTCCATAATGCGCTTTAGCCCATTATGAGAAACATAATTCCTGGATCCATTGTAGGTTATCACAGTATAATCACATTCCAAAAGACAGTTATTATATATATTTACAATATTCCAGTTTTTAAATGACGTTAAACATGTTAAAACACATTTACAACTCCGTTGCTAAGGCTCTGTTACTTGTCATACCGTCAAAGTTCAAATCAAGCCAACTTACTACGACTTCATAGTTCAAATCATGCCACTACCGTTATACTCCTATAATCACAGTCTAAATTCTACAGAAATGAATGGGCATATGTAAATATTTATTAATAGGGGACAGGGCTTTAATATTTCACTGGTAGATTTGTTATATAAACAATACCCGTATTACCGTAGATACTGTAAACAACTTTTTATTCGCGAGGACTTTATTTTCGCGTAATTTCATTTGCTTGATCAAACGCGAAAATAAAGTCCTCGCTAATAAAAAGTCCGTCCAAAAGATAAAAAGTAGATCAAATTTGACAAAATTCAAAAAGCGTCTTGTTTTCCCTTTCCATTATAATTAATTACCCTAATTAGACAAGGGACAATCATACGCGTCGATGTTAGGGATGTTTGAATTACAAACATAGCAATTAAATCAATTAGCCTTAATTACCCAGACAAACAATATACTTAAGAACTGTAAAATCTTTTACGGGAAATAAAAATGGTGCATTTCTTTATATTTCAAATCATCCCTTTTTCAATAAATTTCAGTAAGAGGCGAATAAGTAAAAAGAATGACGTGTTTATAAAATTAATTAGTACGCAAAAATATGACGATACGAAACGTTTAATTTTAGCTTACTAGATTTGTAAGCATTTCAGCAATTAATAGAGGGTGATTTGAAATGAAATTACACAATTATACAGAAAAAAGAAACATATAAGAAAAATTCAGATGCTCATGAAGTATATGGGATAGGGTTTTGATATTAATCACAAATAAATTCCTTTTGGCAAGACCTTTTATTTGGGACCTTGAAATGTGACCATGACCTTTGTGTTTTTAAATACTTTGATTTGCCCTTTATCTCATGAACTAATAAGTTAAGGTTTTGAAGTCTCACTTGAAGATTCCTCATGACCAGACCATTCATTTGTACCTTTACTTTTGACCTAATGACCTTGACCTTGGAGTTTGACCTACTTTTTCAAAAAATCTGCACCTGTCCATATCACTCTATTTTATGAAATTGCCATTTTACTGGAGTTGGGTATTGCCAATTAAAAATTCATTTGAAATAATGCAATATATTGTGCGTGAAGTTATCATATATTGACAGAAAAGACTAGAAAAATTTAATCTTGGCCATAACTTTTGAATGATAAGGGATAGGGCTTTGATATTTCGCATGTGTATTTCTTGTGTTAAGACCTCTCAATGGATACAAAATTTTTGACCTTGGAGTTTGACCTACTTTTGTAAAACTTTAACCTTGGTCATGATTTTTGAATGGTAAGATATAGGGCTTTTGTAATTCACATGTGTATTCTTTATGTCAAGACCTTTCCATGAATACCAAAATTTTTTGACCTTGTGACCTTGACCTTGGAGTTTGACCTACTTTTGAAAAAGTTTAACCTTGACCATAACTTTAAAAAGGAAAGTGATAGGGCTTTTCATATTTCACACGTGAGCTATTGTGACAAGACCTTTCCATGGATAACCAAATACTTTGAACTTGCGGCCATGACCTTTGAGTTTGACCTACTTTTCAAAAACTTTTACTATGAACATAACTTTTGAATGGTTAGTGGAAGGGCTTTCATATTTCACACTTGTATGATTATTTCCTTGTGAAAAGACCTTTACATTGGTAACAACATTCTGACCTTGTGACCTCATCCATTGAGGTTGACCCACATTTAAAAACTTCATCATCAACCATAACTTTTAGATGGTAAATGATAGGACTTTCATATTTCACATGTGCATTCCCTTTCCCTTGTTACCAAAGTTTGGACCTTTTTACCTTTTCTTGGAGTTTTATCTTTTGATATTTAGAATTTTGATAATACATGAGATATTTTATGAAAACTTAGACAAACACCCAATAGTGGGGGACCACAATTCCTTGAATTTGATTTTTTTAAAATTTTTTCTGTAAGGGTAATTGCCCCTGACCTCAAGGGACTTAGAAAATGGGTGTTGTCATTTTCTCCTATTTAACGATACTGATGGCGCGCAAAATTCTTATATGAGTCTCTGCACAAAAGATTTCCACCAAATTAATTTGCAGTAGGATTATCAAATCGAATTTGGTAGTGAACCCTTAACTACAGTATACAAGTAACAAGTTTTTGAGAAGTCTGTCAGGCAGTTATCACCATCTGATCTTTTTTTCTTGGCCTTTAAAGAAGTTTTATTAAACAAGAGGCCCGAGGGGGACCACATCGCTCTCCCGAGTTTCAGACGAAGGGCTGAAAGTGGCCAAAATGATTCTACCAATCAGTCATTTTCTTCCATATTGAACTTCTTCTCCAGAACCAAAAGGTCCTCTATGAAGTTTTTGCTTTTCAAGCAGATTGATCAACAAACATGTACCTGAGGGCTCCGATGGCTGTAGCATTTTTGACTTCTCCTCAGTGAGGTCTGCACTAGATTTTCACAAAACCTTACAGAAGCTAGTACTCAAGGTCCTCGACCCAAATGGCCACTTTCAGTCCTTCGTCCGCAACTCAGGTGAGCAATGTGGCCCCTTTGGGCCTCTTGTTTAGAAAAATCACTATCGTCTCCTGATAGTGGTGATTCCATGGTACATGTATTCAAGATCATTTATAGAGATTTTTGAGTTTGTACATTTTTTTTCTGTGCAATCTTCCTACTTGTAAGAGATAGTAAAACAAAATATTTTGTTTATGCTATGGATAATAGATTTCAAACTGGGATATTTATGCCTCGTTCACACGGTTGCGCAATAAATTTATTTTGCTATAACTTTATTGCGCAACAAATTTGTTTCCCAATAAGCTTTTTTGCGTTCACATGAGACCAAAAGTATTGCACAGTAAAATGCCAATGAACATGCACAAGAATCATGAATAAAAATGTACAAGGGATACCTTCATGAAAATTGTTCAAATAATTTTCGTAGTCTAAATTATAAGACTTCTTTTAGAGGTAGTATACTGATATCAGGTAATTTTCGCGTCGGGTAAATTTTGCGAAAATGACCCTAAAATGGTGTGTCTTCTTTTCGCTGAGTTCAATTTTCGCTAATCTATTAACAAGATCAAGGGTTAAGATTTGTGTAGTCTTTTTTCACTATGTCCATTTTTCGCAATTTGATGATGCTCTTGAACTTAGCGAAAATTAGACACACGCGGAAAAACATTCTTTTCAGTCTAGAACATGACATCATTCAATTGTGACGTTATTCTCTACATGCGGCCCAGACTTATAGATAGTAAAAGCGTTCTTATATATACGAAAAATAGGAATCTCTCAATAGAATCTTAAAAATAAAGACTTTGAATAGTTATTTGTAATTATAACATTATCTCTTTCTCTTGACATGATGATGCGCAGCCATCAGATTTATTGCGCAACAGTTTCGCTAAGCATTTAGTCGGCAGAATTTGTTGCGCAATAAAGTTATTGCAAAACAAATCGAAAATTTATTGCCCAATAAATTTTGTCATGTGAATGCAAAACAAATTTATTGCACAACAAATTTACGTTTATTGCGCAATAGACTCTCCATGTAAACAAGGCAACAGATAACTCAGCATCCTTTCCATCTATCCAAACCATGAATATTGCATAGGAAAGGGAAGAAGCTTATAGGTTTGATACATTAAAGGTCAATGTCACTTTTGATTGTTGTTGCAAATTGCTACAGTGGGGGCAGATATTTACAACATTTTTCTACTATCATCGATCATATATTATATATTATATTTCAGATTGACAAGGAAATGGTCAAAGAAGAATTTTAATTCCATAAAGATTACTGACCTACATAACCAGCCTGACCTACATAACCAACCTGACCTATATAACCAGCCTGACCTACATAACCAGCCTGACCTACATAATCAGCCTTGCATTGATGTACATGTATGTTTAGGGACCTGAATGCATGGAGGAAAAAAGCTCTCCAACATAACGAATGCTTAATGAAAAACCACATCCACTTTTCTTTTCTGGCGGTGAACAGTGCATAGAGAATAAACCAACCAATTATGGTATCTCCAAGAAAAACCACCACTCTGCCTTGATATACTGTAAGCAGTGTATGAAGAAAAACCACCACTCAGCCTTGATGAATAGTGACCAGTGTATGAAGAAAAAAAACCCCACTCTGCTATGTTGAAAAGTGACAAGTGAATAAAGAAAAACCACCACTCAGCCTTGATGAACAGTGACCAGTGTATGAAGAAAAACCACCACTCTGTCATAATGAACAGTGACCAGTGAATGAAGAAAAACACCACTCTGCCTTGATGAACAGTGACCAGTGTATGAAGAAAAACCACCACTCTGCCTTGATGAACAGTGACCAGTGTATGAGGAAACATCACCACTCTGCTTTGTTGAAAAGTGACCAGTGAATAAAGAAAAACCACCACTCTGCCTTGATAAAGAGTGACCAGTGTATGAATAAAAACCACCACTCAGAGTGCCTTAAAGAACAGTAACCAGTGTATGAAGAAAAACCACCACTCTGCTTTGATGAACAGTGACCAGTGCATGAAGAAAACCATATTCATCCTGTCTTGATGATCAGTGACCAGTGTATGAGGAAAATCACCACTGCCATGAGAAAGACCAGTGCAGTGTAATGGTGTCCATTGATGTTATATCAGTGTGCAGTGGTGGACTTAAGTGTGCAGTGGTGGATCATATTGGTGTGCAGTGGTATGGTTAAGAGAACCAGATGTTACAAACATTCAGTGTTGGGACCTGGAGTGGGGAATATGTAGGCTTGGCAGACTTAGGGGCAGTTCAGACACCCCTGGATGTTTCTACAGAGATTAAGATGCTTACTTGCCTTGTCTTCATCAGGTCTGTTTATTTTTATTTATTTTTTTTTTTATTTACCAGGTGGGTCAGTTTGGTAAGATTTTTTGGTTATGGTGTGCTTGGTAGACTGAGGGAGACGTTCACGGCTAAGGAAGTTTCTGAACCCCTGTAGATCCATCCTGTCTGAGTTGTTCATTAATGGTCTCTCAAATCTTCAAGATTCCCCTCCTCTGGCCTTATATCACTGGGTGAGTGTAGTATTTGGGGAACTTTTCCATACCACAATGTGGGAGGATGCCATAAGAGAGCTGTATTACTTTATGAAGTATGAATTGTAAGACTGACCCATATATGTATAATTGATTTGACATACAAAGAAGGAATTACTGATATGCAATCTTATACTGTCATAGACAACCATAAACCACTGTTGCCTCCTGAAAAAGAAGTAGTGCAACGTGTGAACATAGATGAGATATTATATGAAGCAAAATATATATCAAAAAGAGGATTGAGGAACACACCTGCAGGGACTGACAATAACGAAGAAGGATTGAATTATTCAGCATATCTAATTAAAAGATGTGAAGATGGAAATGATTTTATACAGCCTTAAATTAGAGGATAACTTTTAAAACACATTGACCTGAATGAAAAAATTGTAACTGACGACAACCAATGAGGATGAAGGCTTTAAAAAAACAAGCAATTATACTGTCAGCATCATGATTTACTTGAAGGTAATTTAAGAAATAAGACAATTTCAAATGTATTGAATTTATTATTATATTTTCTCAGTGTTCTCAAATTTTAATATATAATTGCGCCTATATGTATATACATATATAGAATATATGGTATGATATTGATCATCAGAATGTTGATCAAATTATTGATAAAAATATTCTTTTTAAACTTAATTAAGATTGATCTTTCTTTTACTGCATTGAAACAGGTAGTATGGAGTCAAAGATTACCATTGTATTAACAAAGACAACTAGCACATCAGAGCATAAGCAGACAGTCTATATGTACAGTGAAATGGAGAAAAAGTCAATCAAAGGTGAAAGGTGAATTAAGTTTGTTTCTTAAGGAAGTCCAGGACAGCCAGACTTAAATAATAAAGATCCTATCATTTAATTTTCCTAAAAATTATAAATGTTAATAATTGAAAATATACCTTTTCTACATGCAAAATTTCATCAATTTTTCACCGTTAGTTTTGAAGCTACAAACGTACATACAGAGATTCAGATTGGCGTTGGCCATTTGCCGATAAAAACTCTGAATGGCCGATTAATGTGTCCTGCACCTGCCGAAATGGCCTATTCCTTTCCCGTTCATCTGACATATTGGCCGATAATATTTTCCCATGAGCGGACACAATTTAAGGTCGAGTTGACTTGGTACCTCGATAAACATGTAACAACAGTTTTCATTGGATGATAAAAAAAGAGTCCGTCGTACAAGCGTTTTATGTATTGATGACTCGGCGAATGCTTGTTAAAGCGTGTAAATAACTTTGTCAAATAAAAGCTGCGTCTGGGCGAGGGCTAGCAAACTTTGTTTAATTTGATCAAATAATCTCCAAGCGGCGGCCCCCCTTGCGACGGTCCCCCAAGCAGCACTCCTGACACTCCCGAAGTTTAGGCTGAACAACCTGAACCTACTGTTTATAGAAAATTCCAGCAAAAATGGGTAACCCTATACCCTTGGTAACGTTATGGTGAAACTGCGGACGCCATGCTCTGTAAAAAATGCCTTGATGCAAATAGAAACAATACCTTTACGCAAGGTAATAGACCACATCAAGTCTAACGACCAGCATGATCAAACAGCACTGATAGTCCCACTTCTACAGTAAAACAATAAGAAGCCTCAGTTACACACCCAGGCCATTATTTTCAAGTTTGTAGACTTCAATTTTCATCTCAAGATTGGCTTGGATTGCACCATTTTGCTTTAAATTTGAAAAAAATATTCGGACCCCTAGCAAGCTCGCGCCTATGCCGCGTAACGGCCTATACTTTTTCCATGTTTAGGACAAAATGGCCTATAATTTTTTTATGCTCTAGGCCATGTGTCCTATAGCTTCTGAAAACAGTCTGAATCACTGACATATATACCCATTGAAAGCTCTTTCTACTATGATGTCGATTGATCTAGAGCTTTCCGATGGGGTTCTTTCTAATACACTATTCTAGACCCCCTTTAGTGCTGTTACATTCTAAACATGGGTTTATACCCTTGTGTTAAACTTTTGGAGGCAAATTATTATTGTCTGTCTGTTTGTCTCTGTTAGATTAAATTTGCTGTCTAAAATGTTATAATAATCTTATTTTATTAAAGTGTCATACTTGAACCAAAGTTAACTTGGAGGAGATGACTCGGTCACAAACATGAGTCATTGAGTATTTTCCTCGCAGTCTGTCTTTCTGTCTTTTCATTTCCAGAATTTTTAGATCACCTGCTTTATTTTTAATAGGAGTTAATCATATCAACCAGGCTGAGATGAAGTTCAGCCCATGATGGAGATAAGCACACCAACCGGACTGAGATGAAGTCCAGCCCATGATGGAGATATGCACACCAACCAGACTGAGATGAAGTCCAGCCCATGATGGAGATAAGCACACCAACCAGACTGAGATGAAGTTCAGTTAATGATGGAGATGAGCACACCAATCGGACTGAGATGAAGTCCGGCCCATGATGGAGATAAGCACACCAACCAGACTGAGATGAAGTCCAGCCCATGATGGAGATAAGCACACCAACCAGACTGAGATGAAGTTCAGCCCATGATGGAGATAAGCACACCAACCAGACTGAGATGAAGTCCAGCCCTTGATGGAGATAAGCACACCAACCAGAATGAGATGAAGCCCAACCTTTGATTGAGATAAGCAGACCAACCAGACTGAGATGAAGTCAAGCCCTGGGTGGAGATAAGCACACCAGCCAGACTATTAGCACACTGATCAGACTGAGATGAAGTCAAGCCCTGGGTGGAGATAAGCACACCAGCCAGACTATAAGCACACTGATCAGACTGAGATGAAGCCCAGACATTGATGGAGATAAGCACACCAACAAGATTGAGATGAAGTCCAGCCCATGATGGAGATAAGCACATCGACCAGACTGAGATGAAGCCCAGCCCATGATGGAGATAAGCACACCAACAAAACTGAGATGAAGTTCAGCCCATCATGAAGATAAGCACACCAACCAGACTGAAATGAAGCCCAGTCCATGATGGAGATAAGCAAACCAACCAGACTTAGATGAAGCCCAGCCCATGATGGAGATAAGCACACCAACAAAACTGAGATGAAGGTCAGCCCATGATGGAGATAAGCACACCAACCAGACTGATATGAAGTCCAGCCCATGATGGAGATAAGCACGCCAACCAGACTGAGATGATGGAGATAAGCACACCAACCAGACAGAGATGAAGTCCAGCCCATGATGGAGATAAGCACACCAACCAGACTGAGATGAAGTCCAACCCTTGATGGAGATACGCACACCAACCAGACTGAGCTGAAGCCCAGCCCATGATGGAGATAAGTACACCAGCCAGACTTAGATGAAGCCCAGCCCATGATGGAGATAAGCAAACCAACCAGACTGGGATGAAGTCCAGTCCATGATGGATTTAAGGTGATTTTTAATGAAATTGTTCTGTTAAATTGTTTGGATATTTAAGAATTTAAAATTCATATGTTAGTTTGATAATAAATGTTGAATACCTACTTTGAACTTGGAAGGATTCTTAGTAATTGTTGTGGCATTTTCAGTGAATACTGCTAGAGGTTTAGATGGCTCAAACATGACTTTCATTTACACAGTATATTTTAATGATATTCTTTTAAAGTTGACTGCTACTTAATGATTGATGATCTTATTGAAAGCTAAAGGACCACACAGACCAACCTAAGATAAGTCCACACCAACCAACCTAAGATGAGGACCACAACAAACCCATGTTGAGATGCACACCAATCCAAGAGGAGGGCACACAACCAACCCAAGTTAAGGGACACGCCAACCAACCCAATACGAGGAACACACCAACCAACCCAAGAGGAGGGACACACCAACCAACCCAAGACGAGGCACACAACCAACCCAAGATGAGGGACACACCAACCAACCCAAGATGAGGGACACACCAACCAACCCAAGACAAGACAAGGAACACCAACCCACCCAAGATGAAGGGCACACAACCAACCCAAGATGAGAGACACACCAACCAACCCAACACAAGGGGCACACCTACCAACCCAATATGAGGGACACACCAACCAACCCAAGATGAGAGGCACACAGCCAACCCAAGATGAGGGGCACACAATCAACCCAAGATGAGGACATCACCAACCAACCCAAGATGAGATGAACACCTACCAACCCAAGTTGAGGACCACACCAACCAACCCAAGATGAGGGGCACACAACCAACCCAAGATGAGGACATCACCAACCAACCCAAGATGAGATGAACACCTACCAATCCAAGTTGAGGACCACACCAACCAACCCTAGATGAGGGCACACAACCAACCCAAGATGAGGGGCACACAACCCAAGATGAGGACATCACCAACCAACCCAAGATGAGAACCACACAACCAACCCAAGACAAGGGGCACACTACCAACCCAAGATGAGGGGCACACAACCAACCCAAGACGAGGGGCACACAACCAACCCAAGATGAGGGGCACACAACCAACCCAAAATGAGGGGCACACTACCAACCCAAGATGAGGGGCACACAACCAACCCAAAACGAGGGGCACACAACCAACCCAAGATGAGGGGCACACTACCAACCCAAAATGAGGGGCACACTACCAACCCAAGACGAGGGGCACTCTACCAACCCAAGACCAGGGGCACACAACGAACCCAAGACCAGGGGCACACTACCAACCCAAGACCAGGGGCACACCAACCAACCCAAGATGAGGATCATACCATGAAGCAGTCCAACCAGAGATGATGCCCAGCCTATTGAGGGTGGACATCATCCCTGGTACTTGGAACAAAAGGACCACTGAAGGATGTCACATACCAACCAACCCAATATAAAGGAGTATTTAACCAAGATGGCCTATTTCAAGCATGGCAACAACAGAACAGCAGTCCTTAGGGTAAGCAAGTTAATGTTTGATGTATTTCTATTTCACTGTATGTGGAGACAAGGAGCATGAAGTTTTCAGTCTGTGCAAAAACTCTCAACAGTTTGTCCCACCTTTCTTTATGGCTCTTAATTTGTAATTAATGGTAATTTTGTTAGGTAAGGCAGAGATGAAGACAGGGACGATGCAGAGAAGACACTGGTCATAAAATCATCTTGTTGCTAAGTATGTATTCTTACTTTAAATCTTGATTCTTATGCATTCTGTTTGCAATATACATTCTGATTGGATGAACATTAAAAAGTTCTGCATTTGGATTGTTTCAATGAAGTTTTTTATATGAATATGAGCAGCTGGTCATGCCCTCTTGTAGTAATAGTAATACAAGTTATTGTGACTTTAAAACCGGTTCTTCTGTTCATCTGTCTGTCTGTCCGTCACAAAAACTTTAACCGTTGGCATAACAGTTACTTATGAATGGTAAGTGATGGGGCTTTCATATTTAAGATATGTATGTGACAAGACCTTTCCATGGATGCCTAATTTATTGACCTTGGAGTTTGGCCTTCTTTAAAAAAAAACCAGGTATTACAAATGTTTGTTTCTTGTTACAAGGCCTATCTGTAGATACCAGTTTTTGAACCTTGTGACCTTGACCTTAGAGTTTGACTTTAATTTCTTTTGAAAATTAAAAAACACTTAAACCTCGACCATAACTTTTGAGTAATTGATAGGGCTTTCATATTTCACCTGTGAAATCTCTGTTAAAAGACCTTTACCTTTATACCAAAACTTTTGACCTTCACCTTGAAGTTTGATCATAGTGTTAAGATCTAGTATTGTGATTGTACATGTATAGATATATTATAAAAACTTAGGGAGGGGGGGGGATCTGTAAGCATTTCTTTAAAGACAAACACCGAAAAGTGGGAGACCACAATTCCTTGAATTTGATTATTTAGGTTTAACTTGCACTTATTTATGAGAAACTTGTTCAGTATCAAGTTAACTATTGTCAGGTAAGGTAGAGAAGACATTGGTCACAGAGGGAGAGAAGACAATGGTCACAGAGGCAGGGAGGCAGAGAAGACATTGGTCACAGAGGCAGAGAAGACATTGGTCACAGAGGCAGGGAGGACACTGGTCACAGAGGCAGGGACGAGGCAGAGACGACATAACAGGACACCTCCTTGTTGCTCAGTATGTATTCCCACCTTAATTATTAACATCCTGAAAATGGTGTAAAACAGTAAAATGTTGTGTGACTTAAAAAAGTATATCTCAGACATCTTGTCAGAGAATGAGCTAGAGTGAATGAAAGTGTTCTTCATTAATGGAATTATTTCTGTACATGTATAATTTCATTTGTTTTTAGAGTAGTCTTTATTCTGTTATTTTCAGGGAAAGCATTTAAAACATCCACCATAACATTAAATTCACTGCAAACACCCAGCCATCCAGCCAACATTCAGTCCAGTTAGCAAGCCAGATGTGGATGTCGGAAGATAACGAAATAACTCGCTCATTTGGTATGTACATTCTTATTATCTACTTGCACAAATTTCCTCCTACGCCATCATGTGTACTGTAAACATGATTAGTTTCGCTGGGGGAAATTTTTGTGATATAACTGTAATTGAAACAGTCTTTTATATTGGTTGGAACTTTCAGGTGGGGCTTATTTTCGCAATAATTGAGAAGTGTGGAAATTGCCTCTACGCAAAAATGTCCATGTTTACAGTAGTTGGGTGGAACTGGATGTGTAAGCATGGGTTTGTCAAAGCAGTATGGGTATCAGTCTGGACACTTGAAACGTCAGACTTGAATTTCATGATGTAAAGGTCAGAGGTCAAGGTCACAGAGGGTAATGATACAAGAACGTATAGTTTATATGTGTGTGCATAGTAATATGATTGTAGCTCATGTCTAATGTACGAAAGATTGACTGAGCCTTGTAATGAAAATTACACCGCTTGAAAAATTAATTTGATACTCTAATTGTAAGATAAGATTATAATTCAAAGCATCAGCAATCAAAGATGATTTTATTGTTCTTTAACAGTGAAGAGGATACGTATCAAATGTATCCACAAGCTAGAAAATGTGGATGCGGTGGAAAGGAGGCCAGGCCTGAAAGCTGAAAGGCCAGTCAACCAAGCCAACATGTGGGCAATAAACTCCAGCCAAGAGGAACATAAAACCTGAGACTTTAAATCAGCAGACCAAGGCTCCTTGTTAATGGGTATGTATGTAATAGTTTTAGTGAATTTCTTTCAATTCTAAAGCAGATTTAACAAATGTGATACTGTGAAATGATTTATTTTGGTGGGGCCCAATTTTCATGGATTCGTGAGATTCAGTATTTCCGTAGGGACATAATTTTGTGGATGTCGCCTTGAATTAAGCCCCTCCGTGCCAACTGGCTTATTACCACTCACTACAATTTGTTGCTGAGATGTGACCTAATTAAAAGCGGGCTGGCAAAGTTGGCCTGTAACAAACATTTGTAAAAACAGTGTAGACAAACATTGCAATTAAAAGCAATTAAAGTATGTGTCCATGTTAGTGGAAGGTGTTTATACATCAATCTCCTGTAAAATATGCATACTTTTTTGTCATTAAAAATTGCTCCAATTTCTTGCTTAATGTACCGTAATTTGTTGGGGATGAACATTTGTGGATGCAGCTATCCACGAAAACCACAAAAATGAGCCCCCTAAAAATATAATGATTCCACAGTATTTTGATTGGCTACAGAGTGAGATAGCTCATACATCAACTTGAAATTTAATTTTGTGATACCTGTAGGAAAATTTCTTAGATTATTTCCAAATCGCACAAGATTAAAATTAATATATGCAATTTAGATTATTTCCAATAGCTGATTTTCCAATAGATTCATAAGGCGGACAGACACCAGACATCACAAAATTTGGCGATATTTTCATTATGACGTCAAAATCGAAAGCATGACAACTTATCAAGGTGCTTCAAGACATTGTGATCAGATGTGACGTCACAATTGAAAATTTTGCCAAATGATGTGATGTCTGGTGTCTGTACATATAATATGAAGTTTTTAAACGGTCTTAAATATTTTCTGGAAAATGGACTATTGCATGTAGTAATATTTATCCCCTGAGTTGTGGAGGGGATATTACTAAGCATTGCTGCGGTGCGTCGTGTGTGAGGGTAGGTGCGCATGTCCGGATTTTCTTGTGAACAGCATAGAAGGCACAGGAATCGGCAAACATGTTAAACCTTCCACAAATGTTACCCATGGGGAGAGGATGAACCCTATTGATTCTCAATGTCAAACAAAGGTCAAGGTCACTGTGGACTTAGGTTTAAAATCCTTGTGAACAGCATACAAGACATTAATCATCATAGAAATATCAAACCTTCCACAAATATTCACCATAGGGAGAGGATGAATCCTGTTGATTATCAATGTCAAGGGTTAAAGGTCAAGGTCACAGTGGACTTGCTTTTAAAATTCTTGTGAACAGCATAGAAGGCATATAGCAATCATCACAAGATCACTAAACCTTTCACAAAAGATCCCCTAGGGAGAGGATGAACCCTCTTATTTTTTAAGGTCAAGGGTTCAAGGATAAGATAACAGTAAACTTTATTTTAAGATCCTTTTGCTGATGCATAGAACATGCAATTATGAGGGGATGCTACATTTGTGTTGCCTTTATTAATTTAAGTGTTAATTGATTTCTTATTTACAGAAAAAGGCAGGGCACATATATAATCCACAAGCCTAAAGTTGTGGGTTAGACTGCATCAGAATGCCAGCTATCTTGCCAAGACAGCCAGCCAGAAATGGACATAAGTACTCCTGAGAACATGGTAGTGTCTAATGATCTTCAAGCCTGTAATATGAATGTGATGTTAAAATACCGAGCCATTCAGTTAATAAGCAGCCAGACGTCAGCTTGACACTAGGTATGTAACACCAAGTTTGTGCCAGGAAATTATTATCATATTATGGTATTAAGTGTTTGACCTTTGACATTGTTTGAAGAATTGCTTATTTTTTTTTGGAATTGACTTTTCTACTTGTGAACATATGGTTTGTAATTCTAAAAATATAATTATTTTAAAATTAAAAGAACAGTGCATTGGTTAATTCAGTGTGATGTATTTTAACTTGTGTTTTACAGGAAAGAAGTGTCAAATGAATCCACATCTGTCAAAAATGTGGATCTACATGGTGGAAAAGCCAAACCAGCAAGTCAGAAATGGACATCAGCCCAAACAGCCCTGTCACCTCGTATCTTAGGTTTGTGATCTATATCATTGTATTTTATAATTCAACGTTAAGTTTCCTGATAAGAGCTTTAGCTTACATTTTCTAATGCAAAACATTGAAGCTCATGCATTTTGATATTCCCAGAGGCATCAGATTCAGTGCTCTCCTACTAATTTAGGGGCATGTTGCAATTCATTGCTTACAATTGTTTTCTCATTTTCTTGACCTTTGGTAAACATGATCTTGAAGTTTGACCTACTTTAAAAAAGATATTGACCTTGCATGGCTATATCTCTTAAACTGTTGGGATCGGCTTCCGTATACATTTGTCACAAAGTAGATACCATACGACAATACCATTCATATACTTAAAGCGCAGGGACATTAAAACCCGTTCGTCTGTCCATCAGTCACTTTAACCTTGTCCATTCCTTTTGAATGGTAAGTGATAGGTCTTTGATATTAAACATGTGTATTCCTTGTGATAAGACCTTTCCATGGATACCAAAATTTTTGACTTTGTGAGTTTGATATTGGAGTTTGACCTACTTTTTAAAAACTTTAACCTTGACCATAATTTTTGAATGGAAAGTGATAGGGCTTTCATATTACACTTGTGTATTCCTTGTGACAAGACCTTTCCATGAATACCAAAATTTTTAAACTTGTGACCTTGACATTGGCGTCTGACCTACTTTTTATCCAAGTTGCAAAACTCGGCTCTTAATTTGATGCGAGACAGGCGGGCGGGCATAAACAATTGGTTTCCGGACTATAAATCATGTACGATACATGCTAGTTTAATGAAACTTCATACACTTACTCCCCATGAGTCAAGGATGACACCTATTGATATGGGGGTCAAAAGGTCAAGGTCACAGGACTCAGATGATTGAAATTGGTTTCCGGACCATAAGTCAATTACGATACATGCTAGAGCAATGAAACTTCATACACTTACTCCCCATGAGTCAAGGATAACCCCTGATGATTTTGGGGTCCAAAGGTCAAGGTCACTGGACTCAGATGATTGAAATTGGTTTCCGGACCATATTAGAGCATGTATTGCACCTATTATTATGAAACCTGCCAGAAGTGTTTCCCATGAATCAAGGATTACCCCTATTGGTTTTGAGGTCCAAAGGTCAAGGTCACAGGACTCTGATGATTGAAAATGGTTTCCAGACCATATTATAGAGCCTGTATTGTACCTATGATCATGAAACTTGCCAGAAATATTTCCCATGAATCAAGGAATCCTCCAATTGATTTTGAGGTCAAAAGGTCAAGGTCTTAGGATTCAGATGATTGAAATTGGTTTCTGGACCATATTTGAGCATGTATTGCACATATGATCTTGAAACTTGCCAGAAATGTTTCCCATGAATCCAGGATGACTCCTATTTATTTTGGGATTGAAAGATCAAAGGTCAAATTCGTAGGACTAGGATAATTGAAAATGGTTTCTGGATTATATATGAATGCGTATCAACCTGAAACATTAAAGTAATGCCTTCCATCTGTCGAGACCATATATGTGTACGATTCATGTATATTTTAAGTCTGAATATTCATACTTACATTCAAGTTTTGCAACTCGGCACTTTGCATCTTTGATGCATTTTTTAAAAGCGTATTAAAAACTTTAACCTTGACCATAACTTTTGAATGGAAGGTGATAAGGATTTCATATTACACATGTGTATTCCTTGTGACAAAACCTTTCTATGGATACCAAAACTTTTGACCTTGTGACCTTGACCTTGGAATTTTTACCTTCTTTTCAAAAACTTTAACCTTGACCATAACTTTTGAATGGAAAGTGATAAGACTTTCATATTACTATTATTATTAGTGTTTTTCTTGTGAAAGGACCTTTCTCTTGCTAACAACATTCTGACCTTGTGACCACCTCCTTGGAGGTTGACTCATATTTCATATTTCACATGTGCATTCCTTTTCACAAGCTCTTTCCTTTGGTAACAAAACAAAAGTTTGGACCTTTTGACCTTTTCCTGGAGTTTAATCTTTGATATTTAGAATTTCGATGATACATAAGTTATATTATGAAAACTTAAGAAGGGGGAGGGGTCTGTAAGCATTTTTCTAAAGACAAAAACCCAAAAGCGGGGGACCGCAACTCCTTGAATTTGATTTTCAAAAACTTAAAACTGGATGAGATCTCTTGAACCATGAGTAGTTAGACTTTTATGTTTCAATTGAAGATTCCTTATGACAAGCCCTTCATTTGAGACCTTTGCCTTGAACTTTGACCCACATTAAAAAGAGTTGAAATCAGCTAATTATCTGTTAAACTGTATTGGGGTAAGGGATTTGATATTTCACTCCTAGAATTTCAAGAAAACACCATCTTATATAAATTATTTGTAATATAAATGATGCACCTGCATTGCTCCTATGTATAAAACAAAGCACCAATTAATTTTCCAATATCCTCTGATGATTAAGTAGATGAATAAATACATTTTATTATCACATCAGGTGAAAATGGAGGGAAGCTGAGCTATGAAGAAGAAAAGGGATCCAGCCCTGTACAAAAACTGATGTCCATAATTGGTGGAAGGATATAAAATGAAGATATTTGTAAGAAACATTGCTGCTCCAATAATACCCTGAATATGCACGTACAGATGTAAATGGGAAACATCTCCAGCAAATTCTGTCTTCTGTGTAATACCATCCAGCCTATCTGAGGACAAGATGTACGTGTAACAAACTGATGGAAACTTCAGGGTGTATACCAGTGTCCATAGTATTTATCCTTCCAACAGCTGTGTTTGCTGACGTCCAATTCACATTGTCAGTCTATTATACATTGTGATCTCCCACTATCTAACTCTGCATGTTAACCTTTGCACGTTCCCTCACCCTTCCCTAGCACTGCACTATCCTACTTCCTATTTCCTGCATATCCTGGTTCTGGGTTAACATCCTTGACTAACCTGCAGTGTATAAGAAAGCTGATGATGTTGAATGTTCCCCGGTCCAAATGTGATTCTGCAAGTGTGATGTAGAAGCTTAAAAGACAAAACATTGTTCCTTATGTAATATTATAATCCATGGAATTATAGATAGTAATTTATGAAAGGATGTAATAAGCATTGAAAATTTGAAAAAAGACAAATAATGAAAACAGAATTCGAAAAGAGAGGATCTTGTCAACAAGGACAGAAAACTTTCAGAAAAGATTCAAAGATTAAATAATGCGTCATGTATATCAAGGCAGAAGTTAACATTTCATTAGACTAATTGGTGTTTGTAAATCAGTGAAGAAAGACAAAAATTGACTAGTCACAAGATCAAATGAGGCATGAATATCAAGGCAGGAAGACAGAAATTAACATTCATGGATACAACACAGAATGGCCAACTTAACAACATCATCGGCATTCAGATCAGCGTTAAATCAAGGATCGGGGACAAAAGGACTTCATCAATGTTCAAGGTTTGTTCTTTTCACTTTGAAAATGTATAATTCATTTATTTTGAATGTTCATTTGCATATGAAAAATCTTATTTGTCAATATTTAATTTAAAAAATCAAATACAACCGTATGATACTGTCAATTATGGATCAAGGTCAAGGTTCAAGGTCATACATATAAACAAATTATATCAAACTCTAAGTTAATAGAGAAGTTTAGAGAACATCAGTTCTTAAATTTTTGAAGAGAATAAAAGACTTTAAAAGGACATATAAAGATTCTACTCAGCCTCTAAGATTTATTTTGTTTACTGTAATTTTCAGAAGATGAAGTGGTACAGAACTGTGACAGAGAAGCAAAGAAAAATAAGCTAATGATGTATGTAGGATACTGAAACCAGTGAAGATATTACAAAGGACAATGTGACAAGTTGCATATTTAAGGTATTTAGGCAATGTTTATTTAATACACTCTAAGCAATTGTTAAATTGATATGCCTTAAATTATAATTATGATTGCTGTCTAACTTCACTATCTCTTAAACACATTTTCAAGGTCAATGGTCAAGGTCACACCAACCAAGAAATCAGATTACACTATATGGATTAAATAAATTAACTTAGAAATACAAGTTGGTGTCATACATTTATTATAATAAATATTGGAAGATATTGGAAGATAATGAACAGTGCTCCAAGTTGCGACTAAATTGGTCACATTTGCGACTGAAAATTTGGTTTTGAGACCTTTATTTAAATGAACTTGCAAAATCGCGACCATTAAAAAAAATTGGGCGCAGAGTTAAACAAATTTTATACTGATGTTTACAAATTAATTTAAATTTTAATCCCAATACACTGTGCAGGTACGTATTACGCAAATAAATAAATAAATACATAGTAAAGGAGATACTACGAGCAGGTAACCAGTTTTTGGTCGGTAAAAACTACTCAGTCATATTCAATTTCCTGCTAACCTTTGATCTTCTAAAGGACTGTCTAATACTATAGGCTTAAACTACATGGACATTATTTTTATAATGTTGGAATAGGGGTGTTTTTCAGTTTTAAATCAGAAACTTTTCCTCAGAAATGCACATTCATTCTTTTTTCGACAATTTACGATAATTAAAACAAATCTTTCAGATGCACATGAATTACAGATTTGCGTTGGTGAAGTAAAAATCAGTGTTTATAAAATTGATAAGGTATAGCTAACGGAGGCAGACTACTGACACATGTACATAGTTATACACTGATAAACGATGTCTACCCCAGTAACGTACCCCCGGCAATGTCTACCCTTGTGCAACGCTCAATTTTCTTTCTTCATTTTAAAACTTCTTTTGCTACTGGCAAAAGATGGGTAGCACGAGTCCTGCCAATGCAGGGATAAAATTGATTACGTCTAGTGTTTTTGGAGCACTAAGATGAAGAGTTTAAAAGTAGATAAGATTCTATGTTTTATGAAGATTTATTAAAAATAATTACTTTACTTTTCAGAAGATGAAATGGTACAGAATTATGACAGAGAAAGGAAAACTAATTCTGTTTGAAGGAGAAGGAAACCAGTGAAGATATATTATAAAGGACAATGAGACTAGCTGCATAATTAAGGTATTTAGGCAATATTCATTAAATAAGTGACTTTCTAGATCAAAAATCGGTATGCCCTATCATAAATTTTGCCTTAATTATCATCACTATAACACTTCATCAATACAAGTGTTTCGTGGTGGCATGAAATCCTATGCTACTGTGAATTCTTTTTCAAGGTCAATGTTCAAGGTCACACCAACCATCAAATCAGATTCAACTTACAAATGTCATTGTCATAAATTTTCGAAAATAATGAAGAGTTTAAATTAAGATTCTTTATAGTTTCAGAAGATGCAGTGGTACAAAGTTATGACAGAGATGTATACAAACACCTTATCATCAAGGACAATGAGACCAGCCGTATGTTAAGGTATTTAGGCAATATTCATTTTATAATCCCACATTAAAAGTGGATATGTTCTATATACTATAGATTTCTGACAGTCTCTTTGTTCCAACCTTTACACACTTCTCCTCTGTAACTTATAAATACAGGTGATTTTGTGGGAGCGTGAAATTCTATATGTCTTGTAGCTTGAGAACCTTGCTCGTGAATTTGAATGTCATTTGTAATAGCTTCTGGGGTAAGAAAAATTGAAGAGGTGAAAACCCCTATATGTATTTGTTATTATATCTCTATGATCTTGATGAGCAAATAAAAAAAATTAAGGTACAAGAAGGCCCCCCTTCCCCATTTTTGTAGAATCATTTACAACACGTCTATTTTACCCTCCTCAGTCTAATAAAGTTGATCAACAACAAATTATTTTCATACTAAACTCTATTAGTACAGTGTTTTTGTTGGCCGGATTGCAAAGCAATTCCGGTCTATAGATTGACGATGTCCGTTCGTCCATCTGTCGTCAACATTTTGGTTAAAGTTTCTGGTTGAGGCAAAATCTGAGGAACTGTATGCAGTAGAAACTTAATATTATACATGAAGGTTGTCCATGACAAGACCTTTTAATTTTTGCCGTAACATTTGACCTAGTGACCTTGACCTTGGACTTTGACCTAGTTAAAGATTTTTGTTAAAGTTTCTGGTTGAGGCAAAATCTGAGGAACCATATTCAGTAGAAACATTATATTATACATGTCGGTTGCCCCATGACAAGACCTTTCAATTTATGCCGTAACATTTGACCCAGTGACCTTGACCTTGGACTTTGACCTAGTTAAAGATTTTGGTTAAAGTTTTTGGTTGAGACAAAATCTATGGAACTGTATGCAGTAGAAACTTTATATTATATACATATAGGTTGCCCATGACAAGATCTTTCAATTAATGCAGTAACATTTGACCTAGTGACCTTGAACTTGGAGTTTGACCTAGTTAAAGATTTTGGTTAAAGTTTCTGGTTTAAGCAAAATCTATGGAACTGTATGCAGTAGAAACTTTATATTATACATGTAGGTTGCCTCTGACAAAACCTTTCAATTTATGCCGTATTACTTGACCTATTGACCTCGACCAAGTTAGTGACAGAAACTTACTTTGCAGTCTGGCCATACCATCTTTAGTGGTGTTTAATTATTTCATATCATAAAGGTATATTCATATTATTAATACAGATTGATTTCTGTTTTAGGACTCAGATTTGCATTTAATACAGTGAGGAACCACAGTACACAGTCATTTGAAAAGTAAAAGACACACTGAGCTAGATTCAATGGTTGTATGGCTGGATTTATGGGGTCTGCAGTATAATGACTGGAGTAGTCTCAGTAAGGATACACTGAGCTACTGTCACTGCTTGTATGGCTGGATCAAGGGGGACTGCAGAGTAAAAGCTAGAGTTGACCAAGCAAGGACACACTGAGCTACATTCAATGGTTGTATGGCTGGATCAATGGGGACTGCAGAGTAATGACTGGAGTGGACTCGGTAAGGACACACTGAGCTACTATCACTGGTTGCATGGCTGGATCAATGGGGACTGCAGAGTAATGACTGGAGTAGACTCAGTAAGGACACACTGAGCTACTGTCACTGGTTGTATGGCTGGATCAATGGGGACCGTAGAATAATGACAGGAGTAGGCTCAGTAAGGACACACTGAGCTACTGTCATTGGTTGTATGGCTGGATCAATGGGGCCTGCATAGTAATGGCTGAAATGGACTCAGTGAGGACAACACTGAGCTACTGTCACTGGTTGTATGACTGGATCAATGGGGACTGCAGAGTTATATAGGAGTAGGCTCAGTAAGGACACACTGAGCTACTGGGGACTGCAGAGTAATGGCTGGAGTGGATTCAGTAAGGACACACTGAGCTACTGTGACTGGTTGTATGGCTGGATCAATGGGGACTGCAGTTATCATAGGAGTAGGCTCAGTAAGGACACACTGAGCTACTGTCACTGGTTGTATGGCTGGATCAATGGGGACTGTAGAATAATGACTGGAGTAGGCTCAGTAAGGACACACTGAGCTACTGTCACTGGTTGTTTGGCTGGATCAATTTGGAGTGCAAAGAAATCACAGGAATAGGCTCTGTAAGGACACACTGAGCTACTGTCACTGGTTGTATGGCTAGACCAATGAGGCCGCAGAGTCAGCACTGAAGTAGGCTCAGTAAGGACACACTGAGCTACTGTCACTGGTTGTATGGCTGGATCAATGGGGACTGCAGTTATCATAGGAGTAGGCTCAGAAAGGACACACTGAGCTACTGTCACTGGTTGTAGGCTGGATCAATGGGGACTGTAGAATAATGACTGGAGTAGGCTCAGTAAGGACACACTGAGCTACTGTCACTGGTTGTATGGCTGGATCAATGGGGACTGCAGAGTAATGACTGGAGTGGACTCAGTAAGGACACACTGAGCTACTGTCACTGGTTGCAGGGCTGGATCAATGGGGACTGCAGAGTAATGACTGGAGTGGACTCAGTTAGGACTCACTGAGCTACTGTCACTGGTTGTATGGCTGGATCAATGGGGACTGTAGAATAATGACTGGAGTAGGCTCAGTAAGGACACACTGAGCTACTGTCACTGGTTGTATGGCTGGATCAATGGGGACTGCAGAGTAATGGCTGGAGTGGACTCAGTAAGGACACACCGAGCTACTGTCACTGGTTGTATGGTTGGATCAATGGGGACTGTAGAATAATGACAGGAGTAGGCACAGTAAGGACACACTGAGCTACTGTCACTGGTTGTATGGCTGGATCAATGGGGACTGCAGTTATCATAGGAGTAGGCTCAGAAAGGACACACTGAGCTACTGTCACTGGTTGTAGGCTGGATCAATGGGGACTGTAGAATAATGACTGGAGTAGGCTCAGTAAGGACACACTGAGCTACTGTCACTGGTTGTATGGCTGGATCAATGGGGACTGCAGAGTAATGACTGGAGTGGACTCAGTAAGGACACACTGAGCTACTGTCACTGGTTGCAGGGCTGGATCAATGGGGACTGCAGAGTAATGACTGGAGTGGACTCAGTTAGGACTCACTGAGCTACTGTCACTGGTTGTATGGCTGGATCAATGGGGACTGTAGAATAATGACTGGAGTAGGCTCAGTAAGGACACACTGAGCTACTGTCACTGGTTGTATGGCTGGATCAATGGGGACTGCAGAGTAATGGCTGGAGTGGACTCAGTAAGGACACACCGAGCTACTGTCACTGGTTGTATGGTTGGATCAATGGGGACTGTAGAATAATGACAGGAGTAGGCACAGTAAGGACACACTGAGCTACTGTCACTGGTTGTATGGCTGGATCAATGGGGACTGCAGAGTAATGACTGGAGTGGACTCAGTAAGGACACACTGAGCTACTGTCACTGGTTGTATGGCTGGATCAATGGGGACTGCAGAGTTATCATAGGAGTAGTCTCAGTAAGGACACACTGAGCTACTGTCACTAGTTGTATATCTGGATCAATGGGGACAACAGAGTAATTACTGGATTGGGATCAGTAAGGACACACTGAGCTACTGTCACTGGTTGTTTGGTTGGATCAATGGGTACTGCAGAGTAATTACAGGAGTAAGCTCAGTAAGGACACACTGAGCTACTGTCACTGTTTGTATGGCTGGATCAATGGGGACTGCATAGTAATGGCTGGAGTGGACTCAGTAAGGACACACTGAGCTACTGTCACTGGTTGTATATCTGGATCAATGGGGACAGCAGAATAATTACTGGATTGGAATCAGTAAGGACACACTGAGCTACTGTCACTGGTTGATGGGTACTGCAGAGTAATGACTGGAGTAGGCTCAGTAAGGACACACTGAGCTACTGTCACTGGTTGTATGGCTTGATTAATGGGGACTGCAGAGTAATGGCTGGAGTAGTCTCAGTAAGGACACACTGAGCTTCTGTCACTGGTTGTATGGCTGAATTAATGGGGACTGCAGAGTAATGACTGGAGTAGTCTCAGTAAGGACACACTGAGCTACTGTCACTGGTTGTATGGCTGGATCAATGGGTACTGCAGAGTAATGGCTGGAGTAGTCTCAGTAAGGACACACTGAGCTTCTGTCACTGGTTGTATGGTTGAATTAATGGGGACTGCAGAGTTATGACTGGAGTAGTCTCAGTAAGGACACACTGAGCTACTGTCACTGGTTGTTTGGTTGGATCAATGGGTACTGCAGAGTAATGACTGGAGTAGGCTCAGTAAGGACACACTGAGCTACTGTCACTGGTTGTACAGCTGGATCAATTTGGAGTGCAAAGAAATCACAGGAATAGGCTTAGTAAGGACACACTGAGCTACTGTCACTGGTTGTATGGCTAGACCAATGAGGGCCGCAGAGTCAGCACTGAAGTAGGCTTAGTAAGGACACACTGAGCTACTGTTACTGGTTGTATGGCTAGACCAATGAGGGCCGCAGAGTCAGCACTGAAGTAGGCTTAGTAAGGACACACTGAGCTACTGTCACTGGTTGTATGGCTGGATCAATGAGGGCCGCAGAGTCAGCAGAGAAGTAGGCTCAGCAAGGACACACTGAGCTTAACTGTCACTGGTTGTATGGCTGGATCAATGAGGGTCGCAGAGTCAGCACAGAAGTAGGCTCAGCAAGGACACACTGAGCTTAACTGTCACTGGTTGTATGGTTGGAAAAAGTGGGACGGCAGAGTAGTTATGTTTAAGGTAAGGAGAATTAATTGAGATTTTAAAGGGCTTCGCTGAAGGGTTCTTCTATTGCTTTCCTCTTGGTGTGTGTGTCTGTCTGTCTGTCCATTTACCAATATTCCAGTTTTCTGCTAGGAATAGAGATATTGAGATTATAAATTTGATAGAAAGATTCTTCTCGCACATTGGATAGACTGATTCCCTTTTCAGCGGTGCTGGAGAATTCGATCTGGCACCCCTGATCTGGCACTGTTGATTATTCCTTTATGACGTCACAAACAAACTGACGTACATTATTTTACGTGCACATGCATTTAGCATAACATTCAGTCATTCTGATGTGTAAACAAGAGGACTTTAAAGTTTTCAATGTGCGAGAAAAAAAATCAAGTGCTGTATTCGAATTCCGGATAGAAAAATATCAATCTCGGGTGGGATGATCAACGTCCCAGCCTCGGCTAACGCCTCGGTTAAGACTTTATCAATCCCACCCTCGACTGATATTTTTCTATCCGGAACTGAAAGTGGTGCTAGATCTATTAATCTTGGATAGTTATTACAGAGCAAGTTAAAGTTTGGTCATGGTTGACAAATTTTAGAAGGAGTAATTCCTCTTGATGACTTTCAAAATTCATTTTTACGGACTTTTTTCTGTATCGGATAGTGATAATGAGGTGAAATTTGATACATAGCTTTGTCTTTGATAGTTACAGAGGAAGGTTACAGCTCGCAGTAGATAGTTAGAGAAAGACAGGAACAGCTAGGAGATGATAGAATAAAGCATGGACAGCTAGTAGAACATAGAGAAAGACATAGACAGCTGGCATAAAAGGGGGTTAGGCAGGGATTACTAGCAAATGATAAAGAAAGCAGCCAAAGTCGACAGAAGGAAAAGCTAGCAGAAGATAGAGGAAGGCAGGAAAAGTGAACAGAAAATGGAGAAAGGCAGGCACAGCTAACAGAAGATAAAGGAAGGCAGGAACAGCTCATTTATGGAGGAAGGCAGGGACAATCCTATCAGTATATAGATGGAGGAGGAGGTCACAAGACTACCTAGTTAATAATGGTAAGTTGAAACAATGGAGTAGATATAATTTATATATGTGGTTATCTGAATAAAATAGAATAATATTTAAACTGTATTAATAGGCATCCTTCTTGCATCTTAATCTCAGATCAAGAGAGCTTTGCAAATAATTAATGCACTGAACATATATTTTCAGTATGAATCAATGCTTCAATGTTTTTATAGCATTTGTAAAGTTCTGTTTAATTGTCAGTAATTATGCTTGAATATTTCATATGTATTCCTTGTAATAAAACCTTTCTATCGGTACCAAATTATTTTATTTAGAACTTAACCTTGGAGTTTGACCTATTTTTCCACAAATCAAAATTTAAAGTAAGGGTTAGGGCTATAGGGTTAGGGTTGAAGCTAGGGTTAGGGTCAAAGTTACTTGGGTTGTTATTTCATCTATATTTTATCAAAGCCCTTTTAAAAGGTAGAATATTATATTGAATATTTTAGGTGGTTGATACTGTAAGGTTGATGCAGAAGCTCTAAGACTACATAGACCCAGAATTCAAACCCTTGTTGCGTACCAGACGAGGACTCCGTTATTGGTGTAAAAAATGTGGGCAACATTACATAATTCCACCGAAGTACAATGGGCTTAGAATTCTATAAATTCTATACTTCAGAAGACGAGCATATAATTACGCCATACAGTGAGGTTTATTTGATCGAGTCTCTGAAGAAGAAATGGATTCTGCCTATAGAAAACAGTGCTCCTAGTAGTGTCCAATTGTCGGTCCTTACGTCAAAGGACAGAAAAGCAAACGACTGTCTGTCTCGTCTTTAGACAGGTGAAGTCGTATTCTCTTCGTAGCAGGATTTTGGATTTTCTGAGTGCAAGACAAAAGGCAAGTTAGTCTTTATTTCTCTGTAGCCTTTGTGTTTTATTGGTTTCTAAGACCTGGCAGTGGTTACCGGGATTGAGTCAGAATGACCTTCACATTTGACCTTGATCAACAAGAGACACTTTCCTTTCATCATGGGATGAAGGAATGCCAAGTTCAGCCATTTCAGAACCTGCAGCACAGACCACATCTTGCAAGGAATATCCTCTTATGGAGTTACCCCTTGATCTTGACGGTAGGTTGATCTATGGTGAGTGGTGGAGTGGGAAAGGGAGGCAAATGTTGCAATCAATCAGTAACAGGGCTTCAGATGAGGAATGTAGATTGGGGAGACATTGAAGCAGCTCAGACAGGGTGTTTCTATTTGCTTGATCCAAGGTCTTACAAGACTGAACTTGGTTACATTAAGGTCTGTTTATTTTTTTTTTCCTTTTTTTCCTTTTTCAGGTGGGTCATTTTGGGTTAAGACTTGGTTTGGTGTGCTGGGTAGACTGATGTAAACAGGCCCAGTCAAGGTTTTGGATTAAAAGCTATAGAAAAATCCTGTCTGAGCTGTGTCAGTGTCTCTCTGATCTATAGATTTCTTGTTTGAAGTTTTGTTACTGGTTGATTGCAACATTTGATGAACTTTTCAATTCTATTATACTCATTACAGATTAATTGAAATCAAGATCAAGGGGTAACTCTGTAAGAGGATGCTCCTTGCGAGACGTGGTTTGTACTGCATCTTCTGAAATGGCTGAACTTGGTGTTCCTTCATCCTATGGTGAGAGGAAAGTGTCTCTCGTTGATTAAGGTCAAGTGTGAAGGCCATTCTGAATCCTTTCTGCTGGTCCATTGACTGGTCTTGTTTTAGTAACACAAAGATTATGGAAGGTAAAGTTACTTTCTTTACTTTTGGCTTAATCAAAGAAATTCCATGATTCTGTTGTGAGGGGGAGCTGCCTTCCATGAAGTCCTCCAGTGTCCTCATTCATCATTCTTGGCGTCTGTGATATGATGATCAATGACTTTACATGATAAGCTTATTCCAATTAGGCTATTAAAGGGACCTAACTAATGCAAAGGAAACAGTGATAAAATTCAGCCAATGAAGAACATTCAGAAAATAAAGCTGAAAAGAGTGTTAAGTGAAACCAGTGGTCAAATTCAGTCACCTAGAGAAACTAGTGGTAAAATTCATCCTATTGAGGACATTTAGAAAGTAAATTAGAGAAGATATGCCTAGAGAAACCAGTGATAAAATTAAGCCCATGGAGGACAGAAAGTAATGTAGAAAGAAGTACCTTGAGTGACAAGTGATAAAATTCAGCCCATAGAGGACAGAAAGTAATTCAAAATAGAAAGGAGTGCCTAGAAAAATCAGTCACTGTGATAAAATTCAGCATAAAGAGGACACAAAGTGAATGAGAAAGAATAATCTGTGATCAAACTGAGCTCTTGATGGACAGAAAGTACAGTAGAAAGAAGTGCCCATGGTAACCGTTGATAGAATTCATTTCGGAGTGCCTAGAGAAACCAGCCAATGGAGGAGAGAGAGTACAGTAGAGAGAAATGCCTAGTCTAAGAGTAATACTGCAAAGCACTAAAAGATTTCGTCAAAAGAAAACCAAGGTTAGCAGAATTTTGAATAATAATTATGATATTCATTTTATGAAGCAATGGGTTTCAATAATATTTCATAAAATTGTTACTCTGTAGTTGTGTCATGACCTTGAACCAAATTAAAATTCCCTTTAGTTACTGTAGATGTGGAAATTTTCGTGTGGGGTAGTTTTAGCGTTTTTCGTGAATCAAGGGATTTTATGAAAATCTCCCCCACGCGAAAATATCCCCACTGCATTCTTACAATGGGAAAGACATTTTCATCACAAATATTTCCCCCACGCGAAACGTCATGTTCTAATCCAGCGAAAATAACCACGTTAACAGTAGAAGAAAATTTCATTTGGATTTCAAGGTCAAGGGTTAGAGGTCAAGGTCACTGTAGACATAGGCTTAAAACCTTTATGAATAGCATAGAACACAAAGCAGCCTACATGTGATTATCAAACCTTTTATGAATGATCTCCATAGGGTAAGGTTTTGTTCATGTTCTAGGTCAAAGATCAAAGTCAACGTTATTTTGACCTTGATGCTTTTAAGAAAATCATAGAAGACATTACAGATGGGAGGGGGTGTCAAGTTTGCACTGCCTTTATTATCCCCTTGCAACTCTGTATCCCCTCGCAACTCTAAAGCATGGCTGTCGTCAGTGTGTGTTTGTGAGAGAGAGAGGGAGGGTGTGTGTGTGTCTGTATTCTTGTGAAAAGCATAGAAGACAAAGTAATGACTATAGAAACATCAAACCCTCCAGACATGTTCCCCATGGGGAGAGGATGAACCCTATTGATTTTCAAGGTCACTGTGGACTTGGGCTTAAACTCATTTTGCTCAGTGATATAGAACATGCAATTGCGAGGGGATGCTACGTTTGCATTGCCTTAAAATTTATTATTCATTTCTTTGTCCTTTTTATCTTGGAATGTAGGTTATTCTTTGTAAATAGGAAAATCAATGAAGATGATGAAAGTATTCTTTTCACTTACGCCTTAATGTTTATTATGTTCAATTGTGATGTCATATTAAATTGCTATGTAAATTAAACAAAGTATGAAAACGATAAATGTGATCCTGGCAGTCGTTTTACAAAGATATCGTAAGTTGCAAGTCCTAGTCACATATAACTTACGAATTTTCTTAGGATCGTTTTGAGAAAGAGGTTGCATATATGTAATTCGCAATGTTGTAGGTTTGGTCAGTAAGTAACTCTCCCGTTAATGAAGGATTTAATTTTTCACTAAGTTTGTGGGAAATATAACGCATAGATTTTCTTCCTGATTAGTTCAATAAATTTTAAAAATAGATAAAAAGATACAACGATAAGAAATGTGAAATTCCAGTGAATTAAAAAAGCGTAGACAATAAAAATCATATCATTTTAGAGCTGAAACGAAGTGAATATAGTACTATTCCATGAGATTAGCCAATGCCGTAAAATTTAATCTTCATAATACGAACAATGTTATGTTTGCTCTGGAAATACGAAACACACAACACATAGATAATTTTATGACAGTCTTATAGGACAGTATAGTCTTATTAAACACTGATGATCAAAATGGAGACACAGAGATACTAGTATTTTTTCTAAAGTTTTCATAGGCGCGAAAGTTTAGCGAGTGACTGTGAACTCCGAACAGAATTTAAGAAAGAAAATAACAACATCAGCAGTTGGGTAAAATTCTGAAGAAATAAGAATAACATTAATGTGAAAGGATCTATAATTAATGAACTTATTAAACTAACAAGTCTAAGACTTCACATCGCAATAGGACAAAGGCAGTCACATTGGATTCCCTTCCTTATTTTCCATGGCAACAATGACGATTAGAGGCTTACGACTTGCGACTTATGACTTATGACTTAGAGTTGTCCCTGGCAGTCATAGGTTTTCTCCTGATTTTTTTTATTTCCTTCAAATTGAAACTGTGGGAGACTAGGATTTCTTTGCCATATCTGTCTGGAGAATAAGCTTGTTCAAGTAATTTCTTTCTACTGCCTGCATGGACTTGAATTACTTGATATCTTTATACAATTATTAACTTTTGATAACTCTTGAGTCGTGACTATACAGACCTGGTCAGGTATTGGTTGACCGAGGAAGACCTTGACCTTTGACCTAATTTTAAACTATAAGAGATAGAGAGCTTTCATTTGATATCATGACTTTTGACCTAGTGACCTTGATATTGACCTTTGACCTACTTTTAAACTATAAGGAATAGAGCTTTGATATGTCAAATATAGATTCCTCATGACGAAAGCTTTCATTTGATACCATGACTTTGACCTAGTGACCTTGACCTTGGACCTACTTTTAATTATAAATGATAGGGCTTTGATATTTCACATATAGATTCTTCATGATGGGTCCTTTCATTTGATATCATGACTTTTGACCTAATGACCTTGATCTTGACCTTTGATACACTTTTTAACTATAAGGGATAGGGCTTTGATATTTCACATATGGATTCCTCATGACCAGAGCTTTCATCTGATACTGCGACTTGACCTAATTACCTTGATCTTGACCTTTGACCTACTTTTTAACTATAAGGGATAGGGCTTTGATATTTCACATATAGATTCCTCATGACCAGAGCTTTCATCAGATACCATGACTTTTGATATAGTGACCTTGGCCTTTGACCTACTTTTGAATTATAAGGGATAGGGCTTTGATATTTCACATATAGATTCCTTATGACCAGAGCTTTCTGTGTTATGTCATAAATGAATCCGTTTAGAGAAAAATGTCCCGGGGGGGGGGGGGTATTATTTGTCCACTTTAGGGCAGTTCTAGTCTATCCCATGGATGATGGTCATATTCTATAGATGCGTTAGATTTATCTCATCATGGTCCATTACCATGTAAAGTTTTTTTTTAAATGGTTGATCCAATCAGTTTTCTCTCAGCAGAATATAACATAGTTGATACAGCTTCCCCCAAAAAGTTGATTATTTGATTAAGTGACCTTGACCTTGAGTTATATAGCAATTAACAGAATAAACATGATAAAGGCAGCTGAATTTTTGTTAAATTGGAGCTTTCCTTTTCAATCCGAAACTCATAGTGTAGGAACGCTTTTGTACAAAATATTTAGTTTATTGCGATTTACTAAGCGAGAGATTTACATGTGTCAATTATTAATATTAATCCATTTATCGTGTACGCACTAGAAGGTATACTGCTATAGATTCAGTATAGAACATTTCCTTAAGACTGATACTTCATAGACAGGTAGTACTTCGTGATTTAAATAAATTAGATTGCCGTGAAATTGCAACTTAAAGAATATAATCAATGGAATACAATGAAATTATTAGGGCTGGGACGATACTGTACCCAGCCGATCCGATACGTATCACGATACCTGATATCCGATACGATACATATCGCGATTCTAAGTTAAGTAATAAAACCTTCTCAAAAAGCTTTTTGATAGTATTTATTTTCATCACATTTGTAGCTTTTTTTTTATTCCACATGTTACATTTATCCAACACTAGATTTCTGTATAGAATAAAGATGAAAACAATTAAATGGTTTGTTATTTGACTAGAAGAATTGAAAAACAAAAAATCATTTCAAATAACAATAAGAAGTCATGGAAATTTCGTATTAAAAATCAATGGTTCTTATCATTTTGTTATTTTATATCTACATACTTGCCATAATTTTGTCATGTTGCAAAGAGGGACAAAAAGAGTGATAAATCATCAAAAAGAGGGACAAATATAACACCAATGAGGGACACTTTTTCATCACTATAATAAGACCTTTTAATTATAATTACAAGTTGTGGATATTTTTTTGGGGGGGGTTCTTCACTTTTGAAGGAGCAACACAGTCAAATCAGTGAGAAGTGTAAAATTTTCAAAACAAAGGACCATGTGGTATTAATTTGTTTCACATATTTCCTCTTCAATTTGTCTGATTTTTTTTCTGAAAATACTGAAATTTATCTCACTAAGTATCAGCATCTGAGTGTGTCGCACACAATTCATCCTGAGCTAATTTTCATAATTATGTTTAAGGTAACTTTCCATTAGGAGGTTGAACTTCAGATATTGCAATCCAAAATTGCACTAGATCATAGCTCTCTGCAATCACAAGAACGTCAGAGAATAAATAAATCTTACTAACGCGCGCCGTATACGTTCACGGGCGTCGGCTCCTGGTCGGACGCATTTCTAAAAAGTGGCGCCTCAGCGAACTTTCACAAGTACATTGTATTAAACACCTGTGCCGTTACCTGAGTTGACGTTGGCGAACAATAACAAGGGAGTTTAAATCAAACACACAATCGATACCTTAACGTCTCGGATATTGAAAAAGACAGTAAGCTGACGTACGTTGATTAGTATTGAGGTTTTTTTACGTGATAATAATAAAGAGAGTATTATAATAACTTAAGAGCGTTCCGTGGTTGCCGTATTTTTTTTTTTTTTTTTTTTTTATCTTGTTTACATTTTTACTTCACGTTGTTTCTTCTCATAAAAATTTTGTATCTTGGCTTACACAAATGGTATCACTCGAACATCTTATAACTATCATGACTATTACAATATCTATGAGGTCTATTGATCGAGGTTTTTTTTACGTGATAATAATAAAGAGAGTATTATAATAACTTAAGAGCGTTCCGTGGTTGCCGTATTTTCTTTTTTTTTTTTATCTTGTTTACATTTTTACTTCACGTTGTTTCTTCTCATAAAAATTTTGTATCTTGGCTTACACAAATGGTATCACTCGAACATCTTATAAATATCATGACTATTACTTTCAATGATCAAATTATTTTTCTAGTAAAAAAAAAACCTCACCAACAACAACAACAACAACAAGAGAAGGCTTACTTGCATTTATTTAGCGACGTTAATTGACTATTGTTTGTGGTACAGCCGACAGATTACCGGCTGATTACTGTACATGGGTATATAGCGTGCGGTAGATAAATATTATGAAACAGTTTAAGTTTATGAAAAGACGGAGTGACTAATAATCAATATTACGCTGATTTTTTTTAATGGAACGTCCAAAAATCGGGATTTCCCGGCCGGGACAGATTTTTTCGGTTGAAAATGCGGGACAATGGCAAGTATTTATCTATATGTAAACTGAAGACAGTTGGATTTAAACTTGAGTACTTGAAAATACGGAAAGTTTAAGCACAATTTCTTTGTAAATCTTAATTTAGGTATCGTCGGGGTGTATCGATACTTGGATCGCGAAAAAAAAATATCGCGATGCACCGATGAATCGGAGTATCGTCCCAGCCCTAGAAATTATATCGTTTAATTGTGATTTTTGAGTTCCTACGTGTGTCCACTGTGACAAGTTCCATATTCAAAGAAATCTTCACATAACCTAATACTCTGTAAACACAAACTTGATTGTATATCTATAGAAATAAAGCTTTTAAAAATAATGATAAATTAGTTAACATGAACTGTGCGGTTATAAATGCAGCCACTGTAAGAGTTCTGTATTTATCATATTTTATTGGCACCTTACATACCAGTAAATCTTCTTCGACTTCAATATAGGGGGTATAAAACAACATAATTAAGGGGAATAAACTTATAGGGTTTGGGTAATTCTAGTCAATAAAATTCCAATATAATGTATTTATCGTACATGTATGGTACCAGTCAAATATGCTTAGTACAAGTTACCGGTCGTGAACAGAAGCGTTCCTACACTGTGAAACTGTTTTTAGCTCGCCGGGACGAAAAAGTCCGGAGAGCTAATGCCATACCCTCGGCGTCGTCGTCAGTAGACAAAACTTTAACCTGGACTCTATCTCTTGAACTATAAGGGGTAGGGCTTTGATATTTCACATGTAGATACCTTGTGATGAGACCTTTCATTTGAGACCATGACCTTTGACCTAGTGACCTTGACCTTGGACTTTGACCTACTTTTCAAAAACTTTAACCATGGCTATATCTCTTCAACTGTAAGGGGTAGGGCTTTCATATTTCACAAGTAGATACCTTGTGACGAGACCTTTTATTTGAGACCATGACCTTTGACTAGTGACCTTGACCTTGGACTTTGACCTACTTTCAAAAACTTTAACCTGGGCTATATCTCTTCAACCGTAAGGGGTAGGGCTTTCATATTTCACATGTAGATACCTTGTGACTAGACCTTTCATTTGAGACCATGACCTTTGACCTAGTGACCTTGACCTTGGACTTTGACCTTCTTTTCAAAAACTTTAACCTGGGCTATACCTCTTCAACCGTAAGGGGTAGGGCTTTCATATTTCACATGTAGATACCTTGTGACGAGACCTTTCATTTGAGACCATGACCTTTGACCTAGTGACCTTGACCTTGAACTTTGACCTACTTTTCAAAAATTTTAACCTGGGCTGTAACATTTGAATGGTAAGAGATAGGGCTTTTATATTTCACATGTAGATCCCTTGTGACGAAACCTTTCCATGGATACCAAAGATTTTGACCTTGTTACCTTGACCTTAAAATATGAAACTGTTTTTCAGCTTTTTTACTGTCAAAGATTCCAATTATTTTTCATGCATATATTTACTAAAACCAAGACCTTTCATTTGAGACATTATGACCATTAAAAATTACTTAAACTTTGGCTCGATCTTTAGCTCTCTAAGGGATATGACTAATGTTAGATGCATAGACTCTTCATGACCATGTTTTTTGTATTTTAGAAGTTTTATGATTTTTCATCAAGCTATGTAATCTTTGATTACCCTATGTTTTTATGCCCAACAGAATCAAAGATTCAGGGGGCATATAGTTTTGTCCTGTCCATCTGTTAGTCTGTTTGTCCTTCCGAAAAACTTTAACCTAGGCCATAACTTTTTTTTAAAGGTAAGTGATATTGCTTTCATATGCATGTTCCTTGTGACAAGATCTTTGTATTGATACCAAAATTTTTGGCCTTGTGACCTTGACGTTTGACCTACTTTTGAAAAACTTTAACATTGGGAATAACTTTTGAATGGAAGGTGACACAGCTTTCATATTTCACATATTACACAGGAAATGTTGTTAATAATGACAAAGATGACAACGGGGGCATTCTTGTTCTACAAACACAGGTTTTATTTTTATTATCTTGTATGTATAACTTATAAAGAAGGAATATTTTTCAGTGTGACAAGCTGAGGCGAGATGATGAGGCTGTCTGTATGATTAGGATGTTGCCTACCAAGGTCAAAACATGTGGTCTACAGCATTAGATGTGATGTACTCTGTAACATTGGGAGATAGGAATGGGAGAGTATAGCCAGAGCACAAGATAGTGGGCCTGTTAGAACAGAAGATAGCAGTTAGTAAGAAGTAATATCAGAACACTGGAAGATAGCGCCATACAGGAACACTGGGATATAGCAGTCACCATTAGTTTAATCATATTTCATTTCAATAGATGAAATAGGATCGGGCACAAGTTAAAGCAACATTACAGTGATGTAGCACGGGAAGATGGCAGTCATGGATGATTGCAGTCAGTTTCAGATATATGACAATGTGGCATGTGTAGTCCAAATGGCATATAATTTTTTTTATCTGTAGTATGTGTGTTTTAACCTCAATTTTCATTGATGTTTAACAAGCTAGCTTTTGACTGAAGATTACTTATTGGTCTATTAAAAAGTCAGGGGATGTGATTAACAAATTGAAATCTAGAAATTTTCTAGTCAATACGAGCATATAGTGTTACATGTTTTTGAGAATTGTAAATCCTCCTCCCACCATGTTATTGATGGTAAATAAGGGTATATTTTTTACAGCCTTTTTACTTCGACAGAACCGCTGTTCAATCGATCCCTCATTTCAGGTCCTGTTACTGGGTGACATTGTAACAGGAGTCTAATTCTTCTATTCTACTATATTACACCTCCACTCAGAGATATATAATTTTGTCTACCAAAAGTTTTATAATATATACTTTCTTGAAAGCTTATCTTTTTAACTTATTGAGCATTTGAAAATGGAAACACAATCTTTACATTGAATTGAAATATATTTAATCTGTCGTAAAAGAAAAGAAGCTGTCATATTAAAGAGTTAGCTTAATTTTGTTTCTGTTCAGTTTAAAATACTTTTAAATGAATATTTTGGAGTTTTCTTTTTTCCTCAAGAAAATCAATGTATAGTTTTGTAGTAAGTCATAATTTTTCATTTTCTGAAAACATATGATCAGATGTATAATTGCCGTTAATTTAATGTTGACAATTATTCTGTCAATATCATTAGTTACTGTTCTTAGCTGAAAGGCAATGATCTTTGTGTAAAAAAAACATTTTGGAAGCTTCTTATGAAAGATTTTATTTTTGACTTTTTTATTTTGTAATGATTTTTATAAGTTATAAGAATATTCAAATTATAGTAGACTGACTTAAGAGTTGATATACATTTTGAATTCTAAATTATATGCTCAAATGCAACTTAAATTTAGCTACGTTAAATATATTTTTTGTAAATTCTTCTATCTTGAGGTAATGTGAGACATTTATATAAGTTGTGTAACTAATGTTTGTTAAACGTTGTAAAATAAATAAAGTTTAAATTTTTATCTTGAGGTACCCTTGATTTGTTCATATTGTATTAATAATTGTTAAACTTCCTGATATTAGGGACCATTGACCTTTTAAAATTGCTTGTCATGGGGCCATTCATTTTAAACTTATTGTTACGGTTTAATGTAAAAATATTTTAAAAACTTCATCTTTATTCACTGAAAATCTTTAATTTGAAACTTATGGAGAATCCTCTCATATAATTGTGAAGAAAATGATATCGGCACAGTGTTCTTGTCAAAAATTGGGTACTTTACTGTACATTAAGAGAAGAATTCTGTACAAAATTATGGACAATAATTTGTAACATATAATAATTATCAAGAATCAAAAATGATTCAAGAAAACTCAATAATTAGTTCTTGAAAAAAAAAAACCAAATAAAAAGTTCCATAAGTAATATTAACAAATGGAGAAAAAGAATTATGATAATTTTATTATAATATTGTAGTAATGAAAGGTAAATCCAAGTTATATATTGTTTTGTTCAGTAACTATTGTACTGTTTATGTAGATTATAGTTAGTGGTGGTAAGGTATGGCTGAAGGGGAGGAAAGGAGGCCATTATAATTATTGTTGTATAATATTGTAGTAAAGAAAGATAACTCCAGTTTATAAATTATTGTTTTCAGTAACTATTGTACTGTTTATGTAGATCATAGTTAGTGGTGGTAAGGTATGGCTAAAGGGGAAGAAAGGAGGCCATTATAATTATTGTTTTATAATATTGTAGTGGATAAAGAAAGATAACTCCAAGTTTTACTATTTATAATTGTTTTCAGTAACTTAATCTTTTTATGTAGATTATATAGTTAGTGGTGGTCAGGTATGGCTGAAGGGGAGGAAAGGAGGCCATTATGATGATTGTTTTATAATATTGTAGTGGATAAAGAAAGATAACTCCAAGTTTTACTATTAATAATTGTTGTCAGTAACTTAATCTTTTTATGTAGATTATATAGTTAGTGGTGGTCAGGTATGGCTGAAGGGGAGGAAAGAGGCCATTATAATTATTCTTGTAAAATATTGTAGTAAAGAAAGATACCTCCTATTTATACTTCTATTGTTTTCAGTAATTATTGTACAGTTTATGTAGATTATAGTGGTGGTAAGGTATGGCTGAAGGGGAGGAAAGGAGGCCATTATAATTCTTGTTTTATGATATTGTAGTTGATAAAGAAAGATAACTCCTATTTATATATTATTGTTTTCAGTAACTATTGTACAGTTTATGTAGATTATAGTGGTGGTAAGGTATGGCTGAAGGGGAGGAAAGGAGGCCATTATAATTATTGTTTTATAATATTGTAGTTGATAAAGAAAGATAACTCCTATTTATATAATATTGTTTTCAGTAACTATTGTACAGTTTATGTAGATTATAGTTAGTGGTGGTAAGGCATGGCTGAAGGGGAGGAAAGGAGGCCATTATAATTATTGTTTTATGATATTGTAGTTGATAAAGAAAGATAACTCCTATTTATATATTGTTTTCAGTAACTATTGTACAGTTTATGTAGATTATAGTTAGTGGTGGTATGGTATGGCTGAAGGGGAGGAAAGGAGGCCATGATAATTATTGTATAATAATATTGTAGTTGATAAAGAAAGATAACTCCTATTTATATTACTATTGATTTCAGTAACTATTGTACTGTTCATGTAGATAAAGTGGTGGTAAGGTATGGCTGAAGGGGAGGAAAGGAGGCCATGATAATTATTGTTGTATAATATTGTAGTAAAGAAAGATAACTCCTATTTATATTACTATTGTTTTAGTAACTATTGTACTGTTTATGTAGATTATAGTTAGTGGTGGTAGGGTATGGCTAAAGGGAGGAAAGGAGGCCAATATAATAGACCATTTTCAGATCTTAATAGAAAGCACAAAATGTCTGAGTCAACATCTTCTGGCGTTGTTTTTATGCCCCTGGAATCAGTCTGTCTGTCTGTTTGTCCGTTTGTCTGTTTGTCCGAACTAAAAACTTTAACATTGGGCATAACTTTTGAATGATAAGTGATAGGCCTTTCATATTTCAAATGTGCATTGCTTGTGACAAGACCTTTCCATTGATACCAAAAGTTTTGACCTTGTGACCTTGACCTTTGACCTACTTTTCAAAAACTTATTGGACATAACTTTTGAATGGTAAGTGATAGGCCTTTCATATTTCACATATGCATTCCTTGTGACAAGACCTTTATATTGATACCAAAAGTTTTGACCTCGTGACCTTGACCTTTGACCTACTTTTCAAAAACTTTAAGATTGGGCATAACTTTTGAATGGTAAGTGATAGGCCTTTCATATTTCACATGTACATTCCTTGTGACAAGACCTTTCCATTGATACATAAAGTTTTGACCTCGTGACATTGACCTCGACCTTTGACCTACTTTTCAAAAACATAAACATTGTGCATAACGTTTGAATGGTAAGTGATGGGGCTTTCATATTTCACATGTGTATTCCTTGACAAGACCTTTCCATTGATACCAAAAGTTTTGACCTCGTGACCTTGACCTTTGACCTACTTTTCAAAAACTTTAACATTGGGCATAACTTTTGAAATGTAAGTGATAGGGCTTTCATATTTCACATGTGTATTCCTTGTGACAAGACCTTTCCATTGATAACAAAAGTTTTGATCTCGTGACCTTGACCTTTGACCTACTTTTCAAAAACTTTAACATTGGGCATAAATTATGAATGGTAAGTGATAGGGCTTTCATATTTCACATGTGTATTCCTTGTGACAAGACTTTTCCATTGATAACAAAAGTTTTGACCTTGTGACCTTTACCTTGACCTTTGACCTACTTTTCAAAATCTTTAACATTGGGCATATCTTTTGAATAGTAAGTGATAGGCCTTTCATATTTTACATGTGTATTCCTTTTCATTAATACCAAAAGTTTTGACCTTGTGACCTTGACTTTTGAACTACTTTTCACAAACTTTAACATCGGGCATAAGTTTTAAATGGTAAGTGATAGGGCTTTCATATTTCACGTGTGCATTCCTTGTGACAAGACCTTTCCATTGATACCAAAATTAATGTCCTCATGACCGTGACCTTTAACCTACTTTTCAAAAAATTTAACATTGGACATAACTTTTGAATGGTAAGTGATAGGGCTTTCATATTTCACATGTGTATTCCTTGTGAGAAGACCATTTCATTGATAGCAAAAGTTTTGACTTTGTCACCTTGACTTTGACCTTTCACGTACTCAGCAGAAAATGGTTTTATACTAACAAAGATGCCACCAGGGGCATTCGTGTTTCACAAACACAGGCTTTATTTATTATTACGTCACTGTTAAAAGAAATATAAGTGGTGGTAAGGTATCAGGGCTAAAGGGGAGGAAAGGAAGCCATTATAATTATTGAATTATAGTATTGTATTCAAGAAAGATAACTCCAATTTATATGATTGTTTTGTTCAGTTACTATTGTATTGATAATATAGATTATACTTAGTGGTTCTAAGGTTTGACTGAAGGGAAGGAAAGGAGGCCATTATAATTATTGTATTTTAGTATTGTATTCAAGAAAGATAACTCCAATTTATACTATCGAGTCTTTGCGGAATACAGAGTTTTTTCCCCTTACAGACAGTATCTGACGTATTTAAACAATTGTGGTAATGGTAACATCGATTTTATACCGTCATTTCCAAGACTTTTAGGACTGTTTCTATAGAATTTGATGACGTCATAATCAGTCTACGTCAGATACCGTCTCCGATGGGAAGTAACTCTGGTTTTCGAAAATAGCGAATTGTACTGGATAATATAGATTATACTTAGCGATAATAAGGTTTGACTGAAGGGGAGGAAAGGAGGCCATTATAATTATTGTATTATAATACTGTATTAAAGAAAGATAACTCCAATTTATATTATTATTTTGTTCAGTTACTATTGTACTGGTAATATAGATTATACTTAGTGATAATAAGGTTTGACTGAAGGGGAGGAAAGGAGGCCATTATAATTATTATACAAATATGGACTTGGTTGAGGTCATTATGTCATTATAATGACCCGATGAGATTTGTAATATGGAGCGAGGCCAAAGGCTAATGTCGATATTACAAGTCTCTTCGGGTCATCATAATGACCGAGGCCAAGTCCTTATTGTATAGTCTATAACGAATAGTAAGAGAACATATGATTAAAATAATGAATGAAAAGAATATCAGTACATATGATTTTAATAAAAAATTCAACAATTAATTGCGCTTTTTTGTGAAAAGAGACTATCTAAACTTTTGAAATTTAACAAAACAACTATCTTAATTTTTATATTAGAATACTGAAATCAGGATAAATACCACACAGAGTCATTATCTTCCGTCAGCGGTCATTATCGGAAAATAATGACTCGCGCTCCAGCCAATCATAATCAACGTTACATCCTGGTTATATAATATTGAATTATAATATTGTAGTGAAGAAAGATAACTCCAATTTAAGTTATTGTTTTGTTCAGTTGCTATTGTAGTGTTAATATAGATTATACTTAATGGTGTTTATGGTTTGGCTGAAGGGGAGGAAAGGAGGCCATTATAATTATTGTATTGTAAAATTGAAGTAAAGAAAGATAACTCCAATTTAAATTATTGTTTTGTTCAGTTACTATTGTACTGTTTATTTAGATAGTAGTGATGGTAAGGTATGACTCACAGTAGCGTATCAAGTGATATGCAAATAATCTCTAGCCCGGGAATCCCCTTTGATTAAATATGGTAAATACAGTCGAAATCTACTTTATACGAAACTATGAGCATCACTTTCATCTTTATGCTGGTAATCTTTTCTGGTCAAGATTATAGAGGTATATTCAGAGAACACTTCTTGAAACAGATTTTTTAAAAATTTTGTTTACATGTTATATCAGGTGAACGTAAACTAAATTTTCTGTCTAAGTGTTCTATGAATATAATTCTATTCTTGACCAGAATAGATTACCATCATATAAATGATAATGATGCTCGTATGATAGACCTAAAATAAATTCATATTAATTCTATTTAGACAGTATTATACCTGTTTAATCGGAGGGAATTCCCAGGCTATTATTTGCCTGTCTATTTGTGCCTGTTATTATTTGATTAGATTATTTATTAGATTATTTATTTATTAGATTATTTATTAGATTATTTGCCTGTCGCGTGATATGCTACCTTGATGACTGAAGGGGAGGAAAGGAGGCCATTATGATTATTTATTTAGCAGAGTTGCAAAACTCATCTCTTAATTTGATGCGAGATGGGCGGTTGGGCGGGTCTGTCAACAATTATATAAGTCAAGTATGATACATGCTAGTGCAATGAAACTTCATACACTTACTAACCTTAAGTCGAGGATGACCTCTGTTGATTTTGGGGTCCAAAGGTCAAGGTCATAACCCTCTGATTGAAAATGGTTTCCAGACCATATTAGAGCCTGTATTGCACCTATGATCATGAAACTTGCCAGAAATGTTTCCTTTGAATCAAGGATGACTCCTATTGTTTTGGGATCAAAAGATCAAAGGTCAAATTCATAGGATCCAGGTAATTGAAAATGGTATCTGAACTATAAATGATTGTGTATCAACCTGAAACATGCTAGTAATGTTTCCCATCTGTCAAGAGCATATAATTATACAATTTGTTATATGTTATTAAGGTTCCAGACAGGTAATATGGTCCGATATAATTTGTCTGGAATTTATATTTATTCCAGACAAGGTATATCAGACAATATTACCTGCATGTAATAACATTTTTGTCATACTGCAAATCACTTATAAACTGGAATTTTCAAAATGGCGTCAACAGTAAAATTTCTAACTTTTTTATTTGTTGATGGATTGTAAGATTTTCTTCACCATTAAAAAGATCGTACCCATAAATGGTTTATTGTGTTGCTTGCGAAGCACAGCGACACTTAGGATCACGTTGTCTGTCTGTCAGTCAGTCCGTCCGTCTGTCACACCCCATAACACCCCATAACTTTTCATTGGTAAGTGATAGGGCTTTTTTCACATGTGTATTCCTTGTGATGAGACCTTTTTACACATACCATAATTTTTTACCTAGTGACCTTGACCTAGATATTTGACCTACTTAAAAAAAAACAAAGATTGGCTATATCTTTTGATTGGTAAGTGATAGGGCTTTGATATTTCACATGTGTATTCCTTGTGATAAAACCTTGCTTATCATGCCATAAGTTTTGACCTAGTGACCTTGATCTAGATATTTGACCCACTTTAAAAAAAATAAGATTGGCTTTATCTTTTGATTGGGTTTAAGTAATAGGGCTTTGATATTTCACATGTGTATTTCTTGTCATGAGACCTTTCTACACATACCATATTTTTTTACCTAGTGACTTTGACATACAGTAAAAAAAAAAGATTGGCTATTTCTTTTGTTTTATATGTGATACGGCTTTAATATTTCAAACATGGAATTCTTATGATGAGTCCTTTCTTTTATTCCCAAAAAATGTACCTAATGACCTTCACCAAAATGATTGACCTTTTCTGATAGTAAGAGATTGACCATATCTTTTAATTGGTTAGTAAGAGGTTAAATATTTCACATGTGAGTTCATTTGACACTTTCCCACTGATACATGTACAAATATTAAACCAAGTGACCTTGACCTAGATATTTGATCAACTTTTTAAAAATAGGCCGCTTCGCAGGCGTCACAAGCATTCCTTGGATTGCTATTTTACAAAACAAGAGAAAAATTCAAAACGTCTAAACTTTTTTACGCGCTATGACGCCAAGAAACAATAAACAAATTACGGCTGCAGACGCGTAACATAGTCTCATAATTACGGCTTAACAACCAATGGGATTCATAGAAATTTATTTGCAGTGTGATAAGTATTTTTTAAGTCTGCATATTCATACTTGCATTCAAGTTTTGCAACTCGGCGCTTCAAGCTTATTGCTGTATAATATTGTAGTGAAGGAAGTTATCACAGATGCTTACAAGTAAATAAAACATGATATTCAATAAATTTGATTATATTTATTCAATTGGCATAATTTGGCCGCGGTGGCTTTTAATATACTGCTCAAAAATGGTTTAGAATCACAATGGGTTTTCTCATACAGTCAAATCACACCATTTTGAGTAGAATGAAACTTAGATAATCAACTGATTCAAAATTCTAACAATCTGACCTGGTAGGTAAAAGATTTCTCTTTCGGAAAAATGTACCCTCCAGGAAACAATCGAGGATTTGCAAAAAAGTGATATTTTTGAATTTTCCCGCTTTTTGCATTTTAATCACTTTTTATTGACTTCTGACCAAAATGGCACCGAAACACCATCATACCAAAGAAAACACTTCATGTCTCAAATTACTGTACAGAAAGACTTGCATTAAAATTGAAGGCTTTTAAAAATGCTACATTTTTAAAAATTCTAGCAGTTTCCTGGAAGGACAATTAGATTCAAATTCATCCCATGTTTGTGTTCATTTATGTCTTGACTTTGTACTGTGAGAAGTGAAATGTTTATGAATTTCTTATATTTCACAAAAATCGTATGATAACAGAGTACCTGTTAGCTGAATGTATAGAAGAAATGGTAGCGTGATTCTATAATTTCTTGAGCAGTATATATACAAAGGAGGACACCAATGGACGAGCCTCAATCACAACATATATAACCACACAAAAGCAGTAACAAGCAATCACCGCAATGGATAAACGTCCATCAAAGTTGAGGGGTGACGATTCATGAAGTCATAACAAACGGCAAACAGATAAAGTCACAACAATCAGTTCGCAGTGTCTGAAAACTACATGGTAGTCCACCGCGACAGGTAATCGAAAGGAAACTGGAGTACCCAGGAAAAAACCTCCTAGGAGTGGTCTATAGAATCGAGATATCTTCGGAAGGTATTGGTATATGGAGCCAGACAATACAGATAAAATAACGACGACCATTTCGCAATAAGTTGATAAATGATTAAAACCAAACCGAGATTTTCGTTGAGATTCGTAATCATTTTGTAATCATTAAATCAAATCGAGATTTACGGTTTGGTTCTAATCATGATTAAAACCAAAACCGTGATTTCCGCAATCATGATTAAAACCAAACCGTGATTTTTGCAATCATGATTAAAACCAAACCGAGATTTTTGCAATCATGATTAAAACCAAACCGAGATTTTCGTTGAGATTCGTAATCATGGTTTGGTTTTAATCATGATTACGAATCTCAACGAAAATCTCGGTTTGGTTTTGATCATGATTACGAATCTCAACGAAAATCTCGGTTTGGTTTTGATCATGATTACGAATCTCAACGAAAATCTCGGTTTGGTTTTGATCATGATTACGAAAACCAAACCGTGATTTTCGCAATCATGATTAAACCAAACTGTGATTTTCGCAATCAGGATCAAAACCAAAGCGTGATTTTCGCAATCAGGATCAAAACCAAATCGTGATTTTCGCAATCATGATTAAAACCAAACCGAGATTTCGTTGAGATTCGTAATCATGATCAAAACTAAACTCGATGAGATTCGTATTCATGGTTTGGTTTTGATCATGATTACGAATCTCAACGAAAATCACTGTTTGGTTTTGATCATGATTACGAATCTCAACGAAAATCACGGTTTGGTTTTGATCATGATTGCGAAAATCACGGTTTGGTTTTGACCGTGATTTTCGCATTCATGATTAAAACCAAACCGTGATTTTCGCAATCATGATCAAAACCAAACCGTCATTTTCGCAACCATGATCAAAACCAAACCATGATTTCGTTGAGATTCGTAATCATGATTAAAACCAAACCGAGATTTTCGTTGAGATTCGTAATCATGATCAAAACCAAACCATGATTACGAATCTAAGCGAAAATCTCGGTTTGGTTTTAATCATGATTACGAAAATCACGGTTTGGTTTTGATCATGATTGCGAAAATCACGGTTTGGTTTTAATCATGAATGCGAAAATCACGGTCAAAACCAAACCGTGATTTTCGCAATCAGGATCAAAACCAAACCGTGATTTTCGCAATCATGATTAAAACCAAACCGAGATTTCGTTGAGATTCGTAATCATGATTAAAACCAAACCGAGCTTTTCGCTTAGATTCGTAATCATGGTTTGGTTTTGATCATGATTACGAATCTCAACGAAAATCTCGGTTTGGTTTTAATCATGATTACGAATCTCAACGAAATCTTGGTTTGGTTTTGATCATGATTACGAATCTCAACAAAAATCTCGGTTTGGTTTTGATCATGATTACGAATCTTAACGAAAATCTCGGTTTGGTTTTGATCATGATTGCGAAAACCAAACCGTAATTTTCGCAATCATGATTAAAACCAAACCGTGATTTTCGCAATCAGGATCAAAACCAAACCGTGATTTTCGCAATCATGATTAAAACCAAACCGAGATTTTCGTTGAGATTCGTAATCATAATTAAAACCAAACCGAGCTTTTCGCTTAGATTCGTAATCATGGTTTGGTTTTGATCATGATTACGAATCTCAACGAAAATCTCGGTTTGGTTTTGATCATGATTGCGAAAACCAAACCGTAATTTTCGCAATCATGATTAAAACCAAACCGTGATTTTCGCAATCAGGATCAAAACCAAACCGTGATTTTCGCAATCATGATTAAAACCAAACCGAGATTTTCGTTGAGATTCGTAATCATAATTAAAACCAAACCGAGCTTTTCGCTTAGATTCGTAATCATGGTTTGGTTTTGATCATGATTACGAATCTCAACGAAAATCTCGGTTTGGTTTTGATCATGATTACGAATCTCAACGAAATCATGGTTTGGTTTTGATCATGATTACGAATCTCAACGAAAATCTCGGTTTGGTTTTGATCATGATTACGAATCTCAACGAAATCATGGTTTGGTTTTGATCATGATTACGAATCTCAACGAAAATCTCGGTTTGGTTTTGATCATGATTACGAATCTCAACGAAAATCTCGGTTTGGTTTTGATCATGATTACGAAAACCAAACCGTGATTTTCGCAATCATGATTAAACCAAACTGTGATTTTCGCAATCAGGATCAAAACCAAAGCGTGATTTTCGCAATCAGGATCAAAACCAAACCGTGATTTTCGCAATCATGATTAAAACCAAACCGAGATTTCGTTGAGATTCGTAATCATGGTTTGGTTTTAATCATGATTACGAATCTCAACGAAAATCTCGGTTTGGTTTTGATCATGATTACGAATCTCAACGAAAATCTCGGTTTGGTTTTGATCATGATTACGAATCTCAACGAAAATCTCGGTTTGGTTTTGATCATGATTACGAAAACCAAACCGTGATTTTCGCAATCATGATTAAACCAAACTGTGATTTTCGCAATCAGGATCAAAACCAAAGCGTGATTTTCGCAATCAGGATCAAAACCAAACCGTGATTTTCGCAATCATGATTAAAACCAAACCGAGATTTCGTTGAGATTCGTAATCATGATCAAAACTAAACTCGATGAGATTCGTATTCATGGTTTGGTTTTGATCATGATTACGAATCTCAACGAAAATCACTGTTTGGTTTTGATCATGATTACGAATCTCAACGAAAATCACGGTTTGGTTTTGATCATGATTGCGAAAATCACGGTTTGGTTTTGACCGTGATTTTCGCAATCATGATTAAAACCAAACCGTGATTTTCGCAATCATGATCAAAACCAAACCGTCATTTTCGCAACCATGATCAAAACCAAACCATGATTTCGTTGAGATTCGTAATCATGATTAAAACCAAACCGAGATTTTCGTTGAGATTCGTAATCATGATCAAAACCAAACCATGATTACGAATCTAAGCGAAAATCTCGGTTTGGTTTTAATCATGATTACGAAAATCACGGTTTGGTTTTGATCATGATTGCGAAAATCACGGTTTGGTTTTAATCATGAATGCGAAAATCACGGTCAAAACCAAACCGTGATTTTCGCAATCAGGATCAAAACCAAACCGTGATTTTCGCAATCATGATTAAAACCAAACCGAGATTTCGTTGAGATTCGTAATCATGATTAAAACCAAACCGAGCTTTTCGCTTAGATTCGTAATCATGGTTTGGTTTTGATCATGATTACGAATCTCAACGAAAATCTCGGTTTGGTTTTAATCATGATTACGAATCTCAACGAAATCTTGGTTTGGTTTTGATCATGATTACGAATCTCAACAAAAATCTCGGTTTGGTTTTGATCATGATTACGAATCTCAACGAAAATCTCGGTTTGGTTTTGATCATGATTGCGAAAACCAAACCGTAATTTTCGCAATCATGATTAAAACCAAACCGTGATTTTCGCAATCAGGATCAAAACCAAACCGTGATTTTCGCAATCATGATTAAAACCAAACCGAGATTTTCGTTGAGATTCGTAATCATAATTAAAACCAAACCGAGCTTTTCGCTTAGATTCGTAATCTTGGTTTGGTTTTGATCATGATTACGAATCTCAACGAAAATCTCGGTTTGGTTTTGATCATGATTGCGAAAACCAAACCGTAATTTTCGCAATCATGATTAAAACCAAACCGTGATTTTCGCAATCAGGATCAAAACCAAACCGTGATTTTCGCAATCATGATTAAAACCAAACCGAGATTTTCGTTGAGATTCGTAATCATAATTAAAACCAAACCGAGCTTTTCGCTTAGATTCGTAATCATGGTTTGGTTTTGATCATGATTACGAATCTCAACGAAAATCTCGGTTTGGTTTTGATCATGATTACGAATCTCAACGAAATCATGGTTTGGTTTTGATCATGATTACGAATCTCAACGAAAATCTCGGTTTGGTTTTGATCATGATTACGAATCTCAACGAAATCATGGTTTGGTTTTGATCATGATTACGAATCTCAACGAAAATCTCGGTTTGGTTTTGATCATGATTACGAATCTCAACGAAAATCACGGTTTGGTTTTGATCATGATTACGAATCTCAACGAAAATCTCGGTTTGGTTTTGATCATGATTGCGAAAACCAAACCGTAATTTTCGCAATCATGATTAAAACCAAACCGTGATTTTCGCAATCAGGATCAAAACCAAACCGTGATTTTCGCAATCATGATTAAAACCAAACCGAGATTTTCGTTGAGATTCGTAATCATAATTAAAACCAAACCGAGCTTTTCGCTTAGATTCGTAATCATGGTTTGGTTTTGATCATGATTACGAATCTCAACGAAAATCTCGGTTTGGTTTTGATCATGATTACGAATCTCAACGAAATCATGGTTTGGTTTTGATCATGATTACGAATCTCAACGAAAATCTCGGTTTGGTTTTGATCATGATTACGAATCTCAACGAAATCATGGTTTGGTTTTGATCATGATTACGAATCTCAACGAAAATCTCGGTTTGGTTTTGATCATGATTACGAATCTCAACGAAAATCACGGTTTGGTTTTGATCATGATTGCGAAAATCACGGTTTGGTTTTGATCATGATTGCGAATCTGAACGAAAATGACGGTTTGGTTTTGATCATGATTGCGAAAATCACGGTTTGGTTTTGATCATGATTGCAAAAACTAAACCGTGATTTTCGCATTCATGATCAAAACCAAACCGTCATTTTCGCAATCATGATCAAAACCAAACCGTCATTTTCGCAATCATGATTAAAACCAAACCGAGATTTCCGTTGAGATTCGTAATCATGGTTTGGTGTTGATCATGATTACGAATCTCAACGAAAATCTCGGTTTGGTTTTAATCATGATTACGAATCTCAACGAAAATCTCGGTTTGGTTTTGATCATGATTACGAATCTCAACGAAAATCTCGGTTTGGTTTAAATCATGATTACGTGAGATTCGTAATCATGGTTTGGTTTTAATCATGGTTACGAATCTCAACGAAATCTCGGTTTGGTTTTAATCATGATTGCTAATCTCAACGAAATCTCGGTTTCATGATTACGAAAATGACGGTTTGGTTTTCGCAATCATGATTAAAACCAAACCGTAATTTTCGCAATCGTGATTAAAACCAAATCGAGATTTCGTTGAGATTCGTAATCATGATTAAAACCAAACCATGATTATGAATCTCTCGAAAATGACGATTTGGTTTTGATCTTGATTACAAAATGATTACGAATCTCAATGGGTTTTTGTAATCAGGATAAAAACCAAACAGAGATTTTCGTTGAGATTCGTATCATTTCGTAATCATGATTAAAACCAAATCATTTTCGTTATGAGAAACATATGATTACGAAATCACGGATCGGTTTTAATCATGATTGCAAAAATTACGGTTTGGTTTTTATAATTATTGGGAAATCAGTTTGGTTTTAATCATGTTTAAGAAAATCATAGTTTGAAATATTCATGATTTTGTTTTTAACATGATTTTGTTTAATTAAAGTTCAATTTTAATCATGGTTTGGTTTTCGTCACAGTTTAGTTCAAACCATGACTTTCTCGCACATGATTTTCTCAACCATGATTAAATCCAAACCGAGATAATATCCGAAGCGAGATTAAATCCAAACCAGAATTAAAACCAAACCGTGATTGACATTAAACCATGATTTCACCAAACCTGTGATAAAAACTAAAAGGTGATTGGAACCAAACCATGATTAAAGTAAGGAAAGCATGATTAAATCATGTTTGTTCATGTGGTGTATTATTTAAATCTTATTCATGTGTTTGCATATATTGTGCTTTCTCATTGAATTTTGTGCAAATTTTATGCCCCCGGAATCAAGGATTGGGAGGCATATTTTTGGCATTTTAGTCTGTTTGTCCGAATGGTAACTAATAGGGCTTTCATATTTAAAATGTGTATTCCTTGTGACAAGACCTTTCGATTGATTCCAAATTTTTTGACATCGTGACCTTGACCTTTTACTTTTCAAAAACTTTACATCTGGCATAACTTTTGAATGGTGATAGAGCTTTGATATTTCATGTGTGTATTCCTTGTCACAAGATTTTCCCATTGATACCAACATTTTTAACCCAGTGACCCTGAACTTAACCTTTGACATACGGTACTTAACAGAAAATGGTGTTTATACTAACAAAGATGTTTCACAAACACAGGCTTTATTACTAATGTTCCAATATTTAAATGGGAATGAGTGACCAAAATCATGGGATATAAAAGATAGCAAGTGACCATGTTAATTAGTTAAAGGATAGCACAATTAGTATAAACAAATTTCTGTACTCAATGCACCTTCAGATCTTTGTCATAACAGGCAAGTTGCCCTGTTCAAAAAGTTGATGATCAATACATATTGGTACTTAACAGAAAATGGTGTTTATACTAACAAAGATGTTTCACAAACACAGGCTTTATTACTAATGTTCCAATATTTAAATGGGAATGAGTGACCAAAATCATGGGATATAAAAGATAGCAAGTGACCATATTAATTAGTTAAAGGATAGCACAATTAGTATAAACAAATTTCTGTACTCAATGCACCTTCAGATCTTTGTCATAACAGGCAAGTTGCCCTGTTCAAAAAGTTGATGATCAATACATATTGGAACAAAAATATCTAGTCTTTTAATTTATTGAATCTTCATAAATATAAAACGTACAAATGCATTTAATTAAAGGATACAAATTCATTTAAATTCCGTTCATTTCATTTTTTACTCTATGTAATAATTCCTAGGTCCAAAGTAAAAATTTTGTGAAACATTACTAAATCTATGATGAGGGAATAGTTACAATTGTGTGACCTTAACCTTTGACATTGACTCAAGGTCATGACACAACACAGCGTCTTGGTTGTTTCAACCATAACGTCCAGATAGACAGGGTGTTACCTATATGAGGGGGTGGACAGGGTGAAAGGGAAGAGGGAGAGGGAGGAGGGAGGAAAGGGGAAAAATTGGAGGAAGGGGGGGGGGTGGTGGCAGGGGAGTAACGAAAGGGTGAGAAGGAGGGAGGTGGGGGTGGGAGGGAGAAGTGAGGTAAGGGGTGGGAGGGGGAGAGGTACCCCCCTGTCCACCCCCCCCCCCCCCCTTATATACCCCCTCCCCACCCAACTTCATTTGCAGGGGTATAAATATTAGTGATTGGATAAAACTCTCAAAAGATACAGCCTGGGAATGAAGTGATCCAGTAAATAATTCAAGAGATAAAGTACATGCTATCATGTCTAGGCTATACTTTTTCATTAAAAATTTACTAAATGAATTTGACCTTGGTCACATGAACTTGGGTCAAGGTGATGTGAAACCTTTGAGTCATAAGCAACAACATACTAAAATATGAAAGTGATCCGGTAAAAAATGCAAGAGATTTAGCCCCGACAGGATAGCATGTATAATTTCATTAAAAATGTACTAAGTGACCTTGACCTTGGGATAAGGTGACTTGAAGCCTTTGGGTCATAAACATCAACATACTAAAATATGAAAGTGATCCAGCGAACGCTTCAGGAGATAGCCCGGACACAATGTGTGACAGATGGACGGGCGCAAACTCAAACACAATGGAGGGACATAAATAGTATAAATTGAGTTACTTTTCTTAACTACAATATCATACATTACCACCAATATCTATATCTGCATAAAGAGAACAATAGATACTGAACAAAATAAAAAATAAGACAAATTTGAGTTATCTTATAAAACAATAATTATAATGGCCTCCTTTCAGCCATACCTTACCACCACTAACTATAATCTACGTAAACTGTACAATAGTTACTGAAAACAATAATATATAAATAGGACTTACTTTACTACAATATTATACAATAATTATAATGGTCTCCTTTCCTCCCCTTCAGCCATACCTTACCACCACTAACTAGAATCTACATAAAAAGATTAAATTTACTGAAAATATTTATAAATAGTAAAACTTGGAGTTATCTTTCTTTACTACAATGTTATAAAACAATAATTATAATGACCTCCTTTCCTCCCTTCAGCCATACCATACCACCACTAACATAATCTACATAAACTGTACAATAGTTACTCAAAACAATAGTAATATAAATAGGAGTTATCTTTCTTTATCAACTACAATATTATACAATAATTATAATGGCCTCCTTTCCTCCCCTTCAGCCATACCTTACCAACACTAATTTTATAATCTACATAAAAAGATTAAGTTACTGAAAACAATCATAAATAGTAAAATAGCAATCCAAGGAATGCTTGTGTCGCCTGCGAAGCGGTTTGATTATTATTCTAGAAAGTGCATCAAAATTATTGGTATCAGTAGAAAAGTCTTGTCAAATGAAATTCAATTGAAATATCAGACCTCTTAATTACAAATTAAAAGATATGGTCATTCTCAAATTTTCAGAAAAGAGTGTCAATCATCTAGGTCAAGGTCACTACAAAAACATGGGTAGCAAAAAGGTATTATCATAAGAAATATAAAAGACCTATCACTAACCAATTAAAAGATATATACAACCTTAGAAAAGAAGGTTCAAATAGCTAGGTCAAGGTCAAAACGTAAACATTTATGGTATGTGTAGAATGGCATTGGTACAAGGACAATACATGTGAAATATCAAAGCCCTATCACCTAGCGATCAAAAGATAAAGCCAATATGACTTTTCTTGAAAAGTATGTCAAATATCTAGGTCAAGGTAAAAAGTTCAAATATTATGGTCTGTGAAGAAAGGTCTTGTCACAAGGAATACACATGTGAAATACCAAAAGCCCTATCACTTACCAATCAAAAGATATATCCATGCTTAATTTTTTCGAAAAGAAGGTCAAATATGTAGGTCAAGGTCAATAGGTCAAACATTATGGTATGTGTAGGAAGGTCTTGCACAAGGAATACACATGTGAAATATCAAAGCCCTATCACTTACCAATCAAAAGATATAGCAAATCTTATCTTTTTTTCAAAAGTAGGTCAAATATCTAGGTCAAGGTTACAAGGTCAAAAATTATGGTATGTGTAGAAAGGTCTTGCCACAAGGATTGCACATGTGAAATATCAAAGTCCTAACACTTACCGATCAAAAGATATATCCATTCTTAATTTTTTTCGAAAAGTAGGTCAAATATGTAGGTCAAGGTCAATAGGTCAAACAATATGGTATGTGTAGGAAGGTCTTGTCACAAGGAATACACATGTGAAATATCAAAGCCCTGTCACTTACCAATCAAAAGATATAGCGAATCTTATCTTTTTTTCAAAAGTAGGTCAAATATCTAGGTCAAGGTCACAAGGTCAAAAATTATGGTATGTGTACAAAGGTCTTGCCACAAGGATTGCACATGTGAAATATCAAAGTCCTAACACTTACCAATCAAAAGATATATCCATTCTTAATTTTTTCGAAAAGTAGGTCAAATATGTAGGTCAAGGTCACTAGGTCAAAAATTATGGTATGTGTAGGAAGGTCTTGTCACAAGGAAAACACATGTGAAATATCAAAGCCCTATCACTTACCAATCAAAAGTTATGGGCTGTGACACCCAAAGTATGACAGACAGACAGACAGACGGACGGACAGACGGACAACGGACAAAGTGATCCCTAAGTGTCGCTATGCTTCACAGGCGACACAAAAACTAGGAGTTATCTTTCTTTACTACAATATTATAAAACAATAATTATAATGGCCTCCTTTCCTCCCCTTCAGCCATACCTTACCACCACTAACTAGAATCTACATAAAAAGATTAAAATTGCTGAAAACAATTATAAATATTAAAACTTGGAGTTATCTTTCTTAAATATTACAAAACAATAATTATAATGGCCTCCTTTCCTCCCCTTCAGTCATACCTTACCACCACTAACTATATAATCTACATAAAAAGATTATTTTTTAGTTACTGAAAACAATTATAAATAGTTAAACTTGGAGTTATCTTTCTTTACTACAATATTATAAAACAACAATTATAATGGCCTCCTTTCCTCCCCTTCAGCCATACCTTACCACCACTAACTATATAATCTACATAAACTGTACAATATTTACTGAAAACAATAGTAATATAAATTGGAGTTATCTTTCTTTACTACAATATTATAAAACAATAATAATAATGGCCTCCTTTCCTCCCCTTCAGCCATACCTTACCACCACTATAATCTACATAAACTGTACAATAGTTACTGAAAACAATAATATATAAATAGGAGTTATCTTTCTTTATCAACTACAATATCATAAAACAATAATTATAATGGCCTCCTTTCCTCCCCTTCAGCCATACCTTACCACCACTATAATCTACATAAACTGTACAATAGTTACTGAAAACAATAATATATAAATAGGAGTTATCTTTCTTTATCAACTACAATATCATAAAAAAAAATTATAATGGCCTCCTTTCCTCCCCTTCAGCCATACCTTACCACCACTATATCTTACATAAACAGAACAAAATCAAATGAAAACAATGATATACCACATAAAAAGTACGAAAGAATATGGAAAAAAATCAGCATACTCAAATAAGTCATCTTTTTTTAGCATTAAATTATGAAAAGATTCCCCTTTTTAATTAAAAATAGACCTAATAAAAAAATTAAAATATAATGAAAGAGAAATCTAGGAACATATGCATTGAAAGTTTTGAATATGAAAAAGTTGATACTTCAAAAAGAATAGTCCCTCGGACCAAAAAGTTAAAATCAATTATCTGACTTAGCCAGTAAGTTCAAAATAAATGTCCCTAAGCCAGTAAAGTTAACAATTACTAATACTCTAGTAAGTAATAATGGTTACATAAGCATGGAATCTTATACATAATGCCTAAGATGAAGCTAATTTTGAGTAATTAATTTAAATTTCAAATTGAGACAAAATTAAATAGATATCTAAATAATTTTATATTTCCTGCCAGACATAATTTGACATTCAAAATTATCTATTTTCAAACTTTGTCTGTATTTAAAGTCATTATACACAGTTTAAATTAGAGATTAGCAATTGGACAAATTTTACTTTATCAATACATTATCGGGAACTCAACCATATCGATTGATTATCAGAACTATAAAATTTTCAAAACACATGTTCCAAACCAGTGAACAATTTAGATTGTAGTTATTTTTAACACTTGAGTGACAATCGATTGTCAATTTCACTATAGATAATCGAAAATTGAAGGGGTTTCAAAGATGGAATATTGAAAGTCGGCAACTATCGTCAAATCACTAGTTTGAATACCGTCAAACAAATCAAATTAACATATTTCTATCATAATACAAATAATCTTAATGACAACATAATATCATATACAGGTCCTTGTACTCTAAACATTGAAAATAACTTTTATAATTATTAACCAAGTTTGATCAAGATCCATCAAGTAAAATGACCTCTGTTGATAATCAAAACATTCGAATAAGTGTGAAAATAAAATTAGTTATATAAAATCAAATGTTACAATATACTGACCACGTTCACATGCAGCACATTCTTGTAATTTTCTGACCTCATGAACTTAGTAAAATCAAACTTAATTTAAACCATGTGTAATTATCATACAACTAAATTAATTGATCCTGAGTGCTGTTGGTAAAAGTGCGGGGTATAAGAGAAATAATTATAAGAGGAAACCGGAGGTCCTGGAGAAAAACCTCAAATGACACAATGGACTTCCACTTTCATTATTATTATGCAACAAAAAATAATCGTGGGAGGAAACTGAAGTGCCCGGAGAAACCTCCAATGATTTGAAGGACTACAGCCTTTAAACAGTACTGAATAATGCTGATCAACCTTTTTAGAATTTATCATATAAGAAATGCGAAAAAAAAACTATTATATTGTACTTTTGTCATTTTTTAAGACAGATAAATAAAGAACATATACAGAGTAAGAATGTCTGACCAAGTTACTGTTACATTCAATGCTCAGGAACAAAATACACATATACGAGGGTTGTCCCAAAAAATCGTAGACATCGGCAATAAGAAAGATGTAATTTAAGGGCTGCATTTTTATAAACTTTGCACCGATAAATTTGACATACAAATCGGCTTCTGTACATGAAAAATCAATAATCTATCTTCAATAGTAAAATTTTTATAGAAGAAATAAAGATGTAGGGTGACGTCCACCGGCGCATGATTTGTAACGTCATGGATTCCAGCGACTGCTGTTAAGAATATGCCTTAAGGAAGCAACTAATAAATTCATCTCATATATTTGATAATAGAATTTGGTAGAAACGAGATACATATTAAATCCACTTGACAGGATTTTTGCGCACAGTAAATTTACTTATATGGACCCTCTCTTCTATTTCTTTTACTGTTCGATGCCGGTCTTCATCAATGACGTTTCTCGCCAAAATAACCGTCTGAATATCGCCCATCTCCTTGTGCCCTTGTTTAGTTTTGTCTGTCAATTTGTCGACAAATCTCTTGTACATACATGTATACTAATACTCTGCGAACATTTCCATACTATTCTGATGTTTTCATTTCTTACTTTGTCTAAAAAGGGGTCAATCCACGATCAAGACAATATCTTATACCATTTACTGCTCCGCTAATAAAGTTGACGTCGCTGTCTTTTGAATGATTAATGAGGGATTGCTTTATAAATTCCTTCATAATTAAATTGTTTATTACGTCATTGACGAAAATATAGCATGTATGTACCTGCTAAAATCAGATCTTTCTGTTGATTAGACTTTTAGTACTATTTATATATACATGCATTGATAAGTATTCAACAGGTTGTATTATCGATTCTTTTTTGGCACATGAAAATTTCGGACTGCTCCGGTACGGTCCAACCGCTCTTCTAATAATTAAATTAATTTTTAAAAATAACGGCAGATTTCAACACTATTAACATTTTATGCTTCCCAGATACTTAAATTTACATCTGGGAAAATCTTGTTTAGATGTAACGCTAAATAAAGGAATTGTGAGCAATGTCTACATTTTTCTGGGACAACCCTCGTATATTTGATGTCATTGTAGTTACTTTACAGAAATATTATTTCACCATGTGATTAATAATAAAGGAGACATTTGGACATAAAGAAAAATTGCAAAACAAAACTTTAAACTGTAAACAGTATATATACAATAAAAATGTTGATTGAAATTGTGCAAAAATGGTAAGGACATTTAAATCTATCATAAATACATGTCTGTATCATTATAATATATGCATTTGCAATTAAAGTCAATGATGAAAGATTATTTTAAAAATTGAAAAATCACAGTGTAACAGTATGGTTACATTAATCATGTTACTGTTGGATGATAGTGTGATGATGTCATGTTACTTTTGGAGGGTAGTGTGATGTTGTCATGTAACTGTTGGAGAATAGTGTAATGTTGTCATGTTACTGATTGGGGATAGTATGATGATGTCATGTTACTGTTGAAGGGTAGTGTGATGTTGTCATGTTACTGTTGGAGGATAGTTGGTTGATGTCATGTTACTGTTGGAGGATAGTATGTTGTCATGTTACTGTTGGAGGGAAGTGTGATGATGTCATGTTACTGTTGGATGGTAGTATGATGATGTCATGTTACTGTTGGAGGGTAGTGTAATGTCATGTTACTGTTGGAGGGTAGTGTGACAGTGTCATGTTACTGTTGGAGGGTAGTATGATGATGTTATGTTACTGTTGGAGGGTAGTGTGATGTTGTCATGTTACTGTTGAAGGGTAGTGTGATGTTGTCATGTTACTGTTGGAGGATAGTTAGTTGATGTCATGTTACTGTTGGAGGGTAGTGTAATGTCATGTTACTGTTGGAGGGTAGTGTGGCAATGTCATGTTACTGTTGGAGGGTAGTGTAATGTCATGTTTCTGTTGGAGGATAGTATGATGATGTCATGTTACTGTTGGAGGGTAGTGTGACAATGTCATGTTACTGTTGGAGGGTAGTGTGATGATGTCATGTTACTGTTGGAGGGTAGTTGGTTAATGTCATGTTTCTGTTGGAGAATAGTGTGATGCTGTCATGTTACTAGTGGAGGGTAGTTTGTTGATGTCATGTTTCTGTTGGAGGATAGCGTTATGTTGTCATGTTACTTTTGGAGGATAGTGGGATGATGTCATGTTACTGTTGGAGGATTGTGTGATGATGTCAAGTTACTATTGGATATTGTTATGTCATTTTACTGTTTTGGGGAAGTGTGATATCATGTTACTGAGATACTGTCATGTTACTGTTTTGGGATTATGTAATGATGTCATGTTACTATTGTCGGATAAATTGATGTTATGTTACTGTTGGGGAAAGTGTAACATTTTCATGTTCCTGATGATGATGTTGTATAATTCATGGACGATAATGTGATAATGTTATGTTATTGTTTGAGAATTGTGTAGTGATGTCATGTTACTGTTTTGGGAATATTTGCAATTAAAGTATGAAATAGCAAACAAATTATATGAGAATAGGCAGCTCAAAATACATGAGAGAATAAGTGCACAATTTCAACCAATTATCATAAGAATCAAAAAGCCTTATTTACATGGCATAAATATAGATACAATGTATTTTAAAGAATGGCTGGAGGACGGACAGTGAAATAGGAAAGTTTGGCTTCACGTTACAAAAACCTAGTAACAGGACTTGACCTGAGGAAAATAAATTGGAGAGACTATATAGAACAACAAGATGAGAGAGGTCCTGGCAGATTGAATCAAAAACTTGTTTGACTCCTCTTGCTTACATCAGTCTACCACGAGCCACCACAACCAAAAATCTAACCCAAAAAGACCACCTGAAAAACTAAAAAAAGAAAAAAAAAGGAAAAAGACCCGATCTAATCAAGTCTAGTCAAGCAAGTGTTTGAATCAAGCTGTCAGGACATCACATCCGAGCTGTTTCACAGTCTCTCCAATTTAGATTCCTCTCTGCAAGTACTGTTACCTGGTTATTGTAACATTTACCTCCCTTTCCCACTCCACATCTCTCACAGATAGCAGTTCTGTGGGAGAAACATTGGGCTAGATGCGAGCCCTTCACTACCCTTACTACTAAGGCAGGCCCCAGGCTGGATAGACTACTTAATTACCAAGGCTAGAGGAGCATGCCCTGTTCATCAATTACAGTACAGGCTGGATACAATAACCCTTTATTACTCTCAAATTAGACAGGCTGGAGTTTGGCATGCCCTGTTCATCAAAGTACAGGCTGGATAAAATAACCCCTTTATTACCCTTAGATTAGACAGGCTTGAGTTGGGCATGTCCATTTCATTGAGCACAGTATAGGCAGGCCACAATAACAAAGCACTAACAAATAGTAATGTTACCTCACAGACATGGTACAAATGAAATACTGTCTAACTTATGGAGAAAATGACTGAATTCTGGAGGTCAAGGTCAGATTGATGATTTCTTCTCTCTGGTTCTGAAATTCCTTACTCACTTCTCTTCAGATAACTATTGTCTGCCATCAATATTGCGAAATCTCTTTATAAAATTGTCCCTAAGTCCTAACAGCACTTCAGGTGGATGCTTATCAAAAGTCTCTCTGCTAGCTTCTTCCTCATTTTCTGTGGTCTGAAAGAAGAATTACTATGTCAAAACGGGCATTCTTTTTTGTATTGGAAGCAATATAAGGTTCTAAACTAACAGTAAAAGGTTTGCCATCAAGGGACACAACTCCTTCAAAAATAGTAAGTCATATCAAAACTCAAACTATAGCTATGTTAGTAGAAAAGCTACATCTATCTGATTTCTTCTCTGAATATTTCTTTTTGGTGCAAAACAAAAAAAAAATCCAAAAAAACTATATCTAGCAAATCATCACTCCTAACAAAACAAACTCAACTAATCCCAACTGAAACTTGTTCTTTAACTATCCAAGACCAAGCTGCATCTCCAACTTTAGCCCTATAGATCTATCTTATTCCAAACAAACTACAGAAAAGAGAATTAGTCATCATTATATATCTAACTTACTTTGCAACAAACAATTCCATCTAAATATCTCTGTGTTACTCCCTTACCTAAAACTTATGTTCATCCAATAGTAGCAATTAAGTACCAACAGTCATCTTCTTTCCAATCTTCCTTCTTCTATTGTCTTCAGCTCTCATCTTCCTTTGTCTTCTATCACATCATACTGTTGATGCTGAAGATAAAACAAATAATACAGTAAGACAGAACACTATGAACGATCCAATTGTAAATTCTATGTGCAGAGACTATAAATAATAAAATTGTAACCTATCTACAGACACTATAAACAATGAAATTAGAATCTATTTCCAAAACTGTGATGTACAACTATCTTTACCAAATATAAACTAGATGTCATTCAACTCTTTACATAGTTTTATGGAAACAAATACATTTGTATCTGCATCACTATATACCCCCACCATTTTATGGTGGGGGTATAAAAATTATTGACCAAAATTAAAATGAGAAATAGAAAAGACAAGAGGTTTTTTTTACTTTATCTCTAATACCTTGTAAAGAATACTTTATGACTCCTTTGCTCCAAATGTTGAACCAGTGGTTCCAGGCATCATTCTGCAATCCCATTAATCCAACCATAGAACCATTGATTGTAGCTCAGAGTGTCCTTTCTGAGTCCACTATAGACATCATTCTGCAGTCCCATTAATCCAGCAATAGAACCAGTGTCAGTAGCTCAGAGTGTCCTTTCTGAGTCAACTATCGACATCATTCTGCAGTCCCATTATTCCAGCCATAGAACCAGTGTCAGTAGCTCAGAGTGTCCTTTCTGAGTCAACTATTGACATCATTCTGCAGTCCCATTAATCCAGCCATAGGACCAGTGTCAGTAGCTCAGAGTGTCCTTTCTGAGTCAACTATTGACATCATTCTGCAGTCCCATTAATCCAGCCATAGAACCAGTGTCAGTAGCTCAGAGTGTCCTTTCTGAGTCCATTATAGGCATCATTCTGCAGTCCCATTAATCCAGCCATAGGAACCAGTGTCAGTAGCTCAGAGTGTCCTTTCTGAGTCAACTATTGACATCATTCTGCAGTCCCATTAATCCAGCCATAGAACCAGTGTCAGTAGCTCAGAGAGTCCTTTCCAAGTCCACTATAGACATCATTCTGCAGTCCCATTAATCCAGCCATAAGACCAGTATCAGTAGCTCAGAGTGTCCTTTCTGAGTCAACTATTGACATCATTCTGCAGTCCCATTACTCCAGCCATAGGACCAGTGTCAGTAGCTCAGAGTGTCATTTCCGAGTCCACTATAGACATTATAATCAAGCCATAGAACAAGCTCCATGTGTCCTTACTGAGACTACTCCAGTCTTAACTCTGCAGCCCCCATTGATCCAGCATTACAACCAGTGATTGTAGCTCAGTGTGTCCTTACTGAGACTACTCCAGTCATTACTCTGCAGTCACCATTGATCCAGCCATACAACCAGTAACAGTAGCTCAGTGTGTCCTTGCTGAGACTACTCAAGTCTTTACTCTGCAGTCCCCATTGATCCAGCCATACAACCAGTGACAGTAGCTCAGTGTGTCCTTACTGAGCCTACTCCAGTCATTATACTGCAGTCCCAATTGATCCAGCCATACAACCAGTGACAGTATCTCAGTGTGTCCTTACTGAGACTACTCCAGTCATTATTCTGCAGTCCCCAATTGATCCAGCCATAAAACCAGTGAAAGAAACTCAATGTGTCCTTACTGAGACTACTCCAGTCATTATTCTGCAGTCCCCATTGATCCAGCAATACAACCAGTGACAGTAGCTCAGTGTGTCCTTGCTGAGACTACTCCAGTCATTACTCTGCAGTTCCAATTGATCCAGTCATACAACAAGTGACAGTAGCTCAGTGTGTCCTTACTGAGTCCACTCCAGTCATTATTCTGCAGTCCCCATTGATCCAGCCATACAACCAGTGACAGTAGCTCAGTGTGTCCTTACTGAGTCCACTCCAGTCATTATACTGCAGTCCCCATTGATCCAGCCATACAACCAGTGACAGTAGCTCAGTGTGTCCTTACTGAGACTACTCAAGTCTTTATGCTGTAGTACCCAGTGATCCAGCCATACAACCAGAGTGTATCTTGGTGTGTCCTTACTGAGACTACTCCAGTCATTACTCTGTAGTCCCCATTGATCCAGCCATACAACCAGTGACAGTAGCTCAGTGTGTCCTTACTGAGCCTACTCCTGTGATGACTCTGCAGTCCACATTGATCCAGCCATACAACCAGTGACAGTAGCTCAGTGTGTCCTTGCTGAGACTACTTAAGTCTTTATGCTGTAGTACCCAGTGATCCAGCCATACAACCAGAGTGTATCTTGGTGTGTCCTTACTGAGACTACTCCAGTCATTACTCTGCAGTCACCATTGATCCAGCCATACAACCAGTGACAGTAGCTAAGTGTGTCCTTGCTGAGACTACTCAAGTCTTTACTCTGCAGTCCCCATTGATCCAGCCATACAACCAGTGACAGTAGCTCAGTGTGTCCTTGCTGTGACTTCTCAAGTCTTTACTCTGCAGTCCCCATTGATCCAGCCATACAACCAGTGACAGTAGCTCAGTGTGTCCTTACTGAGACTACTCAAGTCTTTATGCTGTAGTACCCAGTGATCCAGCCATACAACCAGAGTGTATCTTGGTGTGTCCTTACTGAGACTACTCCAGTCATTACTCTGTAGTCCCCATTGATCCAGCCATACAACCAGTGACAGTAGCTCAGTGTGTCCTTACTGAGCCTACTCCTGTGATGACTCTGCAGTCCACATTGATCCAGCCATACAACCAGTGACAGTAGCTCAGTGTGTCCTTGCTGAGACTACTTAAGTCTTTATGCTGTAGTACCCAGTGATCCAGCCATACAACCAGAGTGTATCTTGGTGTGTCCTTACTGAGACTACTCCAGTCATTACTCTGCAGTCACCATTGATCCAGCCATACAACCAGTGACAGTAGCTAAGTGTGTCCTTGCTGAGACTACTCAAGTCTTTACTCTGCAGTCCCCATTGATCCAGCCATACAACCAGTGACAGTAGCTCAGTGTGTCCTTGCTGTGACTTCTCAAGTCTTTACTCTGCAGTCCACATTGATCCAGCCATACATCCAGTGACAGTAGCTCAGTGTGTCCTTGCTGAGACTACTCAAGTCTTTATGCTGTAGTACCCAGTGATCCAGCCATACAACCAGAGTGTATCTCGGTGTGTCCTTACTGAGACTACTCCAGTCATTACTCTATAGTCCCCATTGATCCAGCAATACAACAAGAGTGTAGCTCAGTGCTTCCTTGATTTATGTAATGGCTGCACCTCTCGCTTCTGTATTAGAAAAGACAATTCATTAGACGTCATGAATCTTCTCTGCAATTAGCATTGAAGGTGTTATAATTTGAAGCTTATATGTAAAGAAACTAATAAATAAAGCACATACCAGGCAACAAAGTATCAAGGGTTAACCAGTTGTTCTCCTATTCATGGATTCCTCACAATATTGGCTCAGATAACTTTGTCCTGGATCCCTAATTACCTCCAATATCTACATATTCAGACCAGTGGGGAAATGGCTGCATCTCTAACCTCTGTATGATAAAAGACAATTCATTAGACTGCAAGTTTTCTGCAATATAGCAGAAAGTTTGACATCAGAATTATAAAGGAGTAGGTGCGGTAACCTGCCATTAGACCCTATTTTCAAAGTTATTCATATATCCATAATTTTCTTGTTTATTAAATGTCAAATGTATGGTGAATCCAAATCCTGAAAGCCTGTTTTGATTTCACAGTCTTATACTGAAAACAACTACGTTCAAAACGTCAAAAAATGTTGAAATCATTGAAAATATCAATAAATGATTGAAATTTTGATACAAAGTTGTGAAATCAAGTAGCGCTCCAGGCCTTGCCCATGGTAATTTTTGTACCAATTGATGGATTTCTGATCGGTCTTTTTATTTGAATAAAAAATATTGTGGGAGAGGCCTGGAGCGTAGATGAAATTTTGAAGATTTGTGTGTAAAATACGACGATTTTCTTTTGTTTTGTGTCATGCAGGGCAAATGACGTCAGAACATGACGTCAAACATCACGCGCTTGATGTTACGAGGGCTCAAAATTATGAAGCCGTTTTTTAATGGTTTGTTTATCAAAATCAATTTTTGTCAAACTCATAGGGCCAATTGGAGGGGTTAACGCACCTAGTCCTTTGTATGCCATAAAAGCTAAATTATAAGTTTGTATGCTGTAAAAGCTAAATCATAAATTTTACGCCATAAAAGCTAAAATTATAAGTTAAAATGCCTATAGTATAAGTTTAAATACCATAAAAAGCAAATGCAATTAAAGCTAAATTGTAAGTTTGTACAGGTATGCCATAAATTTAAAGCTCAATTATAAGTTTAAATGCCATAAAAGCTATAAATTAAAATACATACCAGGTAGCAAGGTGTCTACATTGGCTTCTAGTTGATGGTTTGCTGGTGACATTGGCTGATGGGCTTGACATGGATCCTTCATCTCTAACATCCATATTTTCAGGCAAGTTGGATAACTGCTGCTTCTAACAAATCTGTATGACAAAAGGCCAATTATAAGATTTCATAGCGATATAACTTGCTATGTGCAAACTAAATAGATCAAAATAAATAAATTATTTTACCTCATGGAATGAATGATCAAGAATGAACTGCAGCATCAAGATAGCAAAACATACCAAGTGATGACTTCTCTATGTTTTATATGGGTTCTGCCTCTGTGATCTAGTGAAGCTATATCGCTGACAAGTGTGGGTTCTGTGCTCAGTGTGGATTCTGCCCCTGTTACATGATGAAGCTATTCCACTATGCTCAGTATGGGTTCTGCCTCTACGATCTGATCAAATTGAGCTATACCAGTGACAAGTGTGGGTTCTGCCTCTGTGATCTGATGAAATTGAGCTATACCACTGACAAGTGTGGGTTCTGCCTCTGTCATCTGATGAAGCTATACCGCTGACAAGTGTGGGTTCTGCCTCTGTCATCTGATGAAGCTGTATCGGTGACAAGTATGGGTTCTGCCTCTGTGAACTGATGAAACTATACTGCTGACAAGTGCGGGTTCTGCCTCTGTGACCTGATGGAGCTATACCGCTGACAAGTGTGTGTTCTGCCTCTGTGACGTGATGAAGCTATACCACTGACAAGTGTGGGTTCTGCCTCTGTCATCTGATGAAGCTGTACCGCTGACAAGTATGGGTTCTGCCTCTGTGACCTGATGAAGCTATACCACTGACAAGTGTGGGTTCTGCCTCTGTCATCTGATGAAGCTGTACCAACGACAAGTGTGGGTTCTGCTTCTGTGACCTGATGAAGCTATACCGCTGACAAGTGTGGGTTCTGCCTATTTGATCTGATGAAGCTATACCGCTGACAAGTGTGGGTCCTGCCTCTGTGATCTGATGAAGCTGTACAGCTGACAAGTGTGGGTTCTGCCTCTGTGATCTGATGAAGCAATACCGCTTACTAGTGTGGGTTCTACCTCTGTGACCTGATGAAGCTATACCGCTGACAAGTGTGGGTTCTGCCTCTGTTATCTGTAGAAAATGTAATCTATCACCATTTCATTGAATCAATTCTGTTAGGTTCTAACTACATTTGTTTTATCTTTTAAGAAGATATGTTTAGTTATCTACATATTTTATCTTAATCATTTTCATTTTCTTTGATGAATTACTGTATATCTGAAAACTACATTCTAAGAAGAAAAGCTATTTAAATCAAGTTACCAATATGTCATATTTTATCTGCGATAAGCTTCTTGCATCTCTGTTTTCTTCCTGTAAATCAATAGCAATCATTACCAACACATACCATCATCAAAGTAAAATTATCAATACATAGTCAAGTTTAGAGTTTTTGAAAAGCTGAATTTCAAGGTCAAGGTCACTGGGTTAAAAGTCAAGGTTTCATATATAAGGCCATGTCATTAACAATGACCTACAAGTCAGATATGGAATCTGTACACTTTATGCTTCACAATCAGGCAACAAATATTTGAAATTGCAATATTAAAAAAAATCAGAAAAAGAGATTTCTCCTAGTTCTTCTATATGACTTTGACCTGAGTCACATAACCTTGGGTCAAAGTGATGCAACATACTATAATAGGGAGCATAGCTGCGAACTGGTAGTGAAGGGACCCTATAAGGAAAGTTTAACTAGAACTTCCCTAAAGTGGACAAATTATACCCTCCACAGGATGTTTTTCTCTAAACAGATTCATTTATGACATAACACAGAAAGATCTGGTCATATGGAATCTATATGTGAAATATCAAAGCCCTATCCCTTATAGTTTAAAAGTAGGTCAAAGGTCAAGGTCTCTATATCAAAAGTCATGGTATCAGACGAAAGCTCTGGTCATGAGAAATCTATATGTGAATTAAAAAAATGTTTTACAGAAAAAAAAACAGATGTCTCCCCCCTCCCTCTAAATTACTTTGACCTTAGGCTAAGATGATGTGAAACCTTTGAATCATGGGCAACATCATACTAAAACATGAAAGTGATTCATTATAATGTTTGAGGTAAAGCCCAAACATGATAAGCATATACAATTTCATTATAAGCATATTCAGTGAAAATGACTTTGGTCACATGACCTTGGATATAGGTGATCTGAAACCTACATTGTATGGGTCATGAGCAACAAAATAACTGAATTAGTGATTGGATATACGGTTCAAATAATAAAGCCTAAAGATGATAAGCATAGACAATTTCAGCCTGGACACGATTAGCATATACAATTTCATTACCAAAGTAAGAAGTGACCTTAATCATGTGACCTTGGGACAATGTGATAAGAAACATTTAGTCCTGAGAAACAAAATACTAAAATATGAAAATGAAAACAATTGTTAGAAGGGTTCAGGAGATATAGCCCAGACAAGATTAATACATACAATTTCATTAAAAATAGGGTAATCAAAGATTACATAGCTCGCCTATACAGGTTTTTGTCAAAAACCAGGTTAAAGTTTTTGAAAAGTAGGTCAAAGTCCAATGTCAAGGTCACTAGGTCAAAGGTCATGGTCTCAAATGAAAGGTCTCGTCACAAGGTATCTACATGTGAAATATCAAAGCCCTACCCCATTATAGTTCAAGAGATATAGCCCAGGTTAAAGTTTTGTCTTCGGACAACGCTAACGACGACGCCGAGGGTATGGCATTAGCTCTCCGGACTTTTTCGTCCCGGCGAGCTAAAAGGAACTAAATGATTTTGACCTTAGGCACATGACCTTGGGTCAAGATGATAAGAAACCCTCCAATCCTGTGCAATAGCATACTAAAGTATCAGAATGATCCAGTATCCAGCATGACCTTGAGTCAACGTGATGTGAAACGTTTAGGAGATAAGCAACAACATACTTAAATATGACAGAGATCTGTTACTTAGTAACTTTGACCTTGATCAAATGACCATGGGTCAAGGTGAAACCTTTTGGTCATGAGCAAATACATACTAAAACGTGAAAGCAATCCAGTAAGCAGTCCAAGGGATAAAGGACAGGGATGTATGTACAATTTCATTAAAAATGTAGTCAGTGACCTTGGCCTTTGTCACATGACCTTGGGTTAAGGTGATGTGAAGCCTTCGGGTCATATGGAACAACATACTAAAATATGAAAGTGATCAGGTTAACGGTTCAAGATTTATAGCCCGGACAGGAACGGATGTACAATTTCATTAAAAATGTACTAAAATACCTTGACCTTTGTCACATGACCTTGGGTCAAGGTGATGTGAAACCTTCAGGTCATAAGCAGCAACATGCTAAAATATAAATTTGATATGGCAAACAGTTCAGGAGATATAGCCAGAAAAGAATGTATGTACAATTTCATTAAAAATGTACTAAGTGACCTTGACATTGGTCACGTGAAACCTTTGGGTCATTAGGAACAACGTACTGAAATAAGAAAGTGATCAGGTAAACCATTCAAGAGATATAGCCCGGACAGGAATGTATGCATAATTTCATTAAATATGCACGGACATAATGTATGCATAATTTCATAAAAAATGCACTAAATGACCTTGACCTTGGTAACATGACCTTTGGTCAAAGTGATGTGGAACCTGCGGGTCATAAGGAACAACAAACTAAAATATGAAAGTGATCGGGCAAACGGTTCAAGAGATATAGCCTGGACAGGAATGCATGTACAATTTCATTAAAAATGTACTACGTGACTTTGACCTTTGGTAAAGGTGATGTGAAACCTTCAGGTCATAAGCAACAACATACTAAAATATGAAAGTGATCGGCAAACGGTTCAAGAGATATAGCCTGGACAGGGATGTATTCATAATTTCATTAAAAATGCACTAAGTGACCTTGACCTTGGTCACATGACCTTGGGTCAAGGTTATGTGAAACCTTCGGGTCATAAGCAACAACATACTAAAATATAAAAGTGATGCGGCAAACTGGTTCAAGAGATATAGCCCGGACAGGTATGTATTCATAATTTCATTAAAAATGCATTAAGTGACCTTGACCTATGGTCACATGATTTTGGGTCAAAGTGATGTGAAACCTTCAGGCCATAAGCAACAACATACTAAAATATGAAAGTGATCGGCAAACGGTTCAAGAGATATAGCCGGGACAGGAATGTATGTATTATTTCATTAGAAATACACTTAGTGACCTTCACCTTGGTCACATGACCTTGGGTCAAGGTGATGTCAAACCTTCCGGTCATAAGAAACAACATACTAAAATATGAAAGTAATTGGGCAAACGGTTCAGGATATATAGCCTGGATACGATGTGTGACAGACGGACGGTCGACGAAGGCAAAACCAATATGTCTCCTCCATGATAATCACTTTAAGAACTTCTTAACCAAAATATAACTATAAGGTCAAAGTTCAAGGTCAAGGTCACTTGTTCATATGTCTTGGTATCAAAATGTAGTGAATGTATGTATGAAATAAAACCCTATCACTTATACTTTAATATTTATCTGCTTTAAGAACTTCTTAACCAGACGGATGGACAGACGGACAGGGTGTTTCCTATATACCCCCCCCCCCCCCGCAAATTAAAGGGGGTGGGGGTATAAAAATGGAAGGCCAGGTCATGAGGAATCCACATGCAGGGTTTAATCTACCTCTTCTTCCTGCATTGCTGACGCATAAAAATCGCCCAGGGCCCATTGATTTCTGATCGCTGCATCCAAATCTACCCATTGTTTACTTTCATATAATGTTTCATGTTTACTTAAATTTAACTTTCGAAGTCGAGAAAGTGTAGTATTATTTAGCTGTATAGGGTGTAAATGTTTCGAATGATATAATACAATATAATGATGATATGATACAAGAGGTCCAAGGGGGCCACATCGCTCACCTGAGTTGCAAACAAAAGAATGATAGTGGTCAATTTGGTAGCTAGAGGACCTTGAGTTCTTGCTTCCTGTAAGGTTCTGTTAAATTTTGTGCATCGGTTACAGAGGAAATGTCATAAATGTGTCTGCCAATCAGAGCCCTTGGCGGTCATATTTGTTGACCAATTGGCACAAAAAACACAAACTTGGTAGAGGACCTTGAGTACTTGCTTCCTGTAAAGTTTCGTAAAGTTCTGTGCAGCGGTTGCAGAGGAGAAGTCGAAAATGCATCAGCTAATCAGAGCCCTTGGCGGCAATATTTGTTGACTGATTGGCACGAAAAACACAAACTTGGTACTTGCTTCCTGCAAGGTTTAAGGAAATTCTGTGCAGCGGTTGCAGAGGAGATGCTGAAAATTCATCAGCCAATCAGAGCTCTGGGCGGCCATATTTGTTGACCGATCGGCACGAAAAACACAAACTTGTTAGAGGACCTTGAGTTTTTCTCAAATTCTGTGAAGCGGTTGCAGAGGAGAAGTCGAAAATGTGTCAGCCAATCAGAGCCCTTGGCGGCCATATTTGTTGACTGATCGGCACGAAAAACACAAACTTGGTAGAGGACCTTGAGTTCTTGCTTTCTATAAGGTTTTCTCAAATTCTGTGCAGCAGTTGCAGAGGAGAAGTTGAGAATGTGTCAGCCAATCAGAGCCCTTGGCGGTCATATTTGTTGACTGATCAGCACAAAAAACTCAAACTTGGTAGAGGACCTTGAGACTACTTGCTATCCTAATGGTTTCGTGAAATTCTGTGCAGCAGTTGCGGAGGAGAAGTCAAAAATGTGTGAGCCAATCAGAGCCCTTGGTGGCAATATTTGTTGACTGATCAGCATGAAAATCACAAACTTGGTAGAGGACCTTGAGATCTTGTTTTTTGTAAGGTTTCGTGAAATTCCATGCAGCGGATGCAGAGGAGATGCCGAAAATGTTAAAAGTTTACGCCCGCCGGATTGACGACGGAGCAGGATAGGTGGGATATGAAAATTTAAATATATTTATAAAAAGTTCTTTAAAAAGTTATTGAATTAAAGGATTTCAATAGATTGTCACGTAAAGTTTACCATAGGGTAATTTAAATTTACATGACAATCTATTGAAATCCTTTAATTCACATCCAAAGTGTATTGTCTTTTTATACCGTATACACGTATGACTGGATTGGACAATGTTTTACGATACACATGTACATGTACAAAGCATTGCTTGCGTAAATAAAGCAACTAAATAAATAATCAATTACTTAATTTGGCAAAATAAGATTGAAGTTTAAGAGATAGACGTTTATTTTCTGGAATATATAACGATCTGAAGGACATAAAACACTGCGAGCCAGTCATTTCATTTGTATTCGCAAACTTACGACGCCGTGAAAAAAGAGGGTTTACAGATTGAAGTTTTTAAAAGTAGGTCACACTCCAAGGTCATGATCACTAGGTCAAAAGTCAAGGTCCCAAATGAAAGGTCTGTTCATGAAGAATCCACATGTGAAACACCAAAACAATACCCCTTATAGTTCATGACATATAGCCCTTAATAGGTCTTGGGTCAAGGTGATATAAAGCCTTAGATTCAATCATCAACAACAATATATATAGCAAAATATGATTGAGTAAATGGTTCAAGAGATATAGTCTGGATGTGATGGCATTTCTATTTTTATTACTAATTGACCTTGAAGATGAAAGGTAAATTGTTCAAGAGATATAGCCCAGACATGATTTGTGACAGATGGACAGACAGATCAATGGACGAACAGATGGACACGAATGCAACAATAATGTCTCCTGCCATTGGGGAGGAAACATAATGCAGTAAAAGGTAAGGGCTTGAAAAATGAAAATGATATAATTGTTAAAAAATTCTGCTTACCTTGGTTTTCTTTAATGTAATCTTTCTGATTCACAGTGTTTCTTCTGTCTACTTTACTTTCTGTCCTCCATTAAGGCTGAATTTTAATACTGGTAACATTAGAACGCTCCATTCTCATTCACTTTTGTCCTCCATAGGCTGAATTTTATCACTTGTCACTCGAGGCATTAATTTCTACTTTATATCTTCCATTGACTGAATTTTATCAATGGTTATACTTTAGACATCCCCTTTCTGTCCTCTAAGAGCTGAATTTTACCACCAGTTCCTTTCAGTACTCCTTTCTACGTTACATTTGTCCTCCATAGGTTTATTTGATCACTAGTTTCTCTAAGCATTCCTTTCTGGTTTACTTTCTGTATGTCCTCCATAGACTGAATTTTATCACTGTCCTTATTGCAGTTTACCATCTTGTTGATCGAGTCATTGAGCATCTTATCACAGGCATCAAGAACTGATTAGTCATATAATGAATGAGGACACTGGAGCACTGGAGGACTTCATGGAAGGCAGCTTCCCCTCACAACAGAATCGTGGAATTTCTTTGATTAAGCCAAAAGTAAAGAAAGTAACTTTACCCTCCATAATCTTTGTGGTAACGCAACAAGACCAGTCAATGGACCAGCAGAAAAATTCAGAATGACCTTCACACTTGACCTTGATCAACAAGAGACACTTTCCTATCACCATAGGATGAAGGGGCACCAAGTTCAGCCATTTCAGAACATGCAGTACAAACCACATCTTGCAAGGAGCATCCTCTTACAGTCTGTTACCCCTTGATCTTGATCTCAATTAATCTATAATGAGTATAATGGAATTGAAAAGTTCATCAAATATTGTAATTAACCAGTAACAAAACTTCAAACGAGAAATCTATAGATCAGAGAGACATTGAGATAACCCAGGCAGAATGCTTCTACAGCCTATAATCCAAAACCTTAACTGGGCCTGTTTACATCAGTATACCCAGCACACCACACCAAGTCTTACCCCAAAATGACCCACCTGAAAAAGGAAAAAAAAAAGGAAAAAAATAAACAGACCTAAATGCAACCAAGTTCAGTCTTGTAAGACCTTGGATCAAGCAAATAGAAACACCCTGTCTGTGCTGCTTCAATGTTTCCCCAATCTACATTCCTCATTTGAAGCCCTGTTACTGATTGATTGCAACATTTGCCTCCCTTTCCCACTCCACCACTCACCATAGATCAACCTACTCTCAAAACCAATGGGTAACTCTATAAGAGGATATTCCTTGTAAGATGTGGTCTGTGCTGCAGGTTCTGAAATGGCTGAACTTGGCATTCCTTCATCCCATGGTGAAAGGAAAGTGTCTCTTGTTGATCAAAGTCAAATGTGAATGTCACTCAGAATCAATCCCGGTAACCACTGCCAGGTCTTGGAAACCCAAATTCCACAAAGGCTACTGAGAAATAAAGACTAACTTGCCTTTTGTCTTGCACTTGGAAAATCCAAAATCCTGCTACGAAGAGAATACGACTTCACCTGTCTAAAGACGAGACAGGCAGTCGTTTGTTTGTCTGTCTTTTGACGTTAAGACAGACAATTGCACACTTTTAGGAGCACAGTTTTCTATAGACAGAATCTATTTCTACTTCAGAGACTGGATCAAATTAACTTCACTGTAGTCAGCAGAATCATATGCCCACATTATTTGCTGTGTAGAATTCCATGCCACTTAGATTTGGTCGAATTCTTATTTTATTATTCATAACAGTCCTCTGGTCTGGTAATCAGCCACTTGGGTTTTATCTCTGGGTCTATGTATTGAGCTTCAACATCAACCTTTCAGTATCAGCTGCCTAAAATAGAATTTATTACATTCTTACTATATACAGTTTTGAATTAATAACAGGATTATACTACAATTTAACATGCAAATTCACAGATATAAAAGTCTGCCTTACCCCTAGGCGGAATCTGCCTTTTCATAACGCAGAATCCGTCAAAAATAGGCGGAATTTTGGAGAAATCCAGGAGCTTCTAAAAAATGCTAAGACATAGCAGGTTTTACCTGGAATCCGCCTAGATTCTAGACGAAATCGTCTTAATATTTTGTACAGGAACTGTCATGTCTACTCTTTGGGTGTGTCACAAAAATAATCTAATATTATAATCAAGGTCAACAGGTGAACATCTAGTACTATGTAATGGAAAAGTTAAACAAAATATGATAAAACCTGTGTTTTTGAAACATGAATGTCCCCGTCTGCATCTTTGTCAGTATCAACATTTTCAGTCAAGTAGGTGAAAGTTGACAGGCAAGGGTTTATGTTAAGAGTTTACAAAAGAAGGTCAATGGTCAAGGTCATATGATAAAAAATGTTGGTATAATCGATGAAAAGGTCTTGTCAAAAGGAATGCAAATGTGTAATATGAAAAATCTATCCCCAGTTCCATTCAAAAGTTATGCCCAATGTTAAAGTTCTTAAAAAGTACAGTAAAACCTGTATAAAGAACCTGTTCAAGGGAAAATTCAGAAAGGTCACATATGACAGGTAGTCTCTTAATGCAGGTATGACGTCATATTTTATAGGAAAAAAAGATTTTTGAACATGTTCATATTTCAATCACATGACATATATATATATAACATCGGTAAGACAATTAAATGAAGAATCAAATGGTACATGTATTGCAAATATTTGTTGTTCATAAATCACATTTTGATGAGTTGAAGTTTGAAACACCGCCAAAAATCACCTTCCTCGCTTAGTACGTATCGGCGACCCGGCTTGTGCGAGTGTATTTTTTAAGTTATAGCTTTTAATTACAAATCCTGAGGGTAAGCAGGAATTTTGACATAAAAGTTTGCCTCCAATCATGTCAAAGAAAAAAATCCCGCCTGATTCGAATAACTTCAGATAACTCAATAGTTTACTGTGATTTTTATTAGAGAGTATTTTGTTTAGAATAGTTGAGTAAAGATTTAGTATGTGTAAATCGGAAATCATATCAAAAGTTGTTTAATATGGGGTCAATTCAAACTTTCGGAGTACATACATTTAAGGTTGTTAGTCGTGTAAGCCAGCGAGTCGCTAAAATCAGGTAATTTATACAATAAAATAGTCGTCGGGAGGATTTGAAATAGGTCACATACAACAGGAAAACGCTAAATTCAGTGAGTAATGCTAAGGCAGATTATACTGTAGGTCAAGAGTCAAGGCAAAGGTCACGAGGTCAACATTTTGGTATCGATGGAAAGGTCTGGTCACAAGAAATATACACATATGAAAGCTGTATCACTTTTAATTCAAAGGTTATGTAGAATGTTAAAGTTTTACAGACAGATAAATGGACGGACAGATATTGTATTAACTTACCATATGAAGCTGGGCAGTATAGTGACCTCCTCCTCCTTCTATATACTGATAGGATTATCCCTGCCTTCTTCCGTCTACAAGCTGTCCTGCCTTCCTCTAAAAATTTTCTGCTAGCTGTTCCTGCCTTTCTTCTAAATGCTCTAGCTGTTCCTGCCTTCCTCCATTGTCTAATAGCTGTCCCTGCCTTCTCCCAAATATGTTCTGCTAGCTGTCTCTGCCTTCCTCCAAATATGTTCTGCTAGCTGTTCCTGCCTTCCTCCGAATATGTTCTGCTAGCTGTTCCTGCCTTCCTCCAAAAAAGAATAATTCTGCTGCCTCTGTGATCTGATGATGCTATACCCCTGACAAGTTTGGGTTCTGCCTATGTGATCTGATGAAGCTTTACCGCTGACAAGTGTGAGCTCTGCCTCTGTGACCTGATGAAGCTTTACCGCTGACAAGTGTGGGTTCTGCCTCTGTGACCTGATGATGCTATACCGCTGACAAGTTTGGGTTCTGCCTCTGTGATCTGATGAAGCTTTACCGCTGACAAATGTGAGCTCTGCCTCTGTGACCTGATGAAGCTTTACCGCTGACAAGTTTGGGCTCTGCCTCTGTTATCTGATGAAGCTATACTGCTGACAAGTTTGGGTTCTGCCTCTGTGACCTGATGAAGCTATACCGCTGACAAGTGTGGGTTCTGCCTCTGTGATCTGATGAAGCTGTACCGCTGACAAGTGTGGGTTCTGCCTCTGTGATCTGATGAAGCTGTACCGCTGACAAGTGTGGGTTCTGCCTCTGTTATCTGATGAAGCTATACCGCTGACAAGTGTGGGTTCTGCCTCTGTTATCTGATGAAGCTATACCGCTGACAAGTTTGGGTTCTGCCTCTGTGACCTGATGAAGCTATACCGCTGACAAGTGTGGGTTCTGCCTCTGTGATCAGATGAAGTTATACCGCTGACAAGTTTGGGTTCTGCCTCTGTGACCTGATGAATCTATACCGCTGACCAGTGTGGGTTCTGCCTCTGTGACCTGATGAAGCTATACCGCTGACAAGTTTGGGCTCTGCCTCTGTGACCCGATGAAGTTTTACTAACTCAATTTGGGTCTGTGATCTGTTATAAAGGTTAATCTATAATCATTTTATTATCAGATCAGATAGGCTCTAACTACATTTGTTATATCTTTGAAGAATTTAAGTTTTAATTATCTTCATATTTTTTCTTAATCGTTTTCATTTTCTTTAAGCAGTTATGAATTACTGCATATATATATATATATCTGAAAAATACATTCAATGAAGAAAAGCTATTTAAATCAAGTTACCATTATGTCATCTTTTATCTGTGATAAGCTTCTTGCATCACTTTGGTTTCTTCCTGTAAATAAATATCAATCATCATCTAAGTAAAATTATCAACGCATAAAATTAATGAAGTAGACTATATGGAAATTAAATCTTGTCTCTGAAAGTGAATTCTTTAAGCTACAAAAAAAGTTTGATCGTACCAAATATTTCACATAAAAGATACCTTTAAAGGAGACAAAGGAAAACAGTGGTTTATAAAAATATTTTCAACTAAACATACAGCTTACATATAATTTGTGATAAAAAAAACTGAGAAATAATGCTGTGAAAATGAACTTTACTAACCATTGTGCTTGCATGCCTCCTTCCTCCAAATTCAAATGTATTCTGTTGACGGCAGAATTTCGTCTCCAGATTTCTGGTGAGGATTCTATGTACATAGTATGTGATCCATTCCTAAAGTTTGGCTTCTTTGTTCACAAATATGCTCATTTTCCTACATGGGACTATTATCACTTGTTAGTTGTAGATTAATGTGCTGTATGCATTCCATTTCCTTGGCTGGAATTTATCACCTGCTGAACATTTGTAAGTGTGCTATCTCTGCATTATGTCCTTTGTGCTCCATTTCAAAATCTGGACTAAATACAAGGTTATTTGTGCTCTGCCAGTTGGTAGAAATTATCTCTGGTTGAACAGTGTGCTTTTTGTGCTCCCTATCCTTGGTTTGACATCAGACTGATTAAAGACTATGTGATCCATTTCATATACTGGGCTGTTCATTGTGCTCTTTGTGCTCCCTATCCTCGGTTTGACATCAGATTGATTTAATAATCTGTGTGCTTCATTTAATACACTTGGCTGATCGTTGTGCTCTTTGTGCTCCCTATCCTCGGTTTGACATCAGATTGATTTAATAATCTGTGTGCTTCATTTAATACACTTGGCTGATCATTGTGCTCTTTGTGCTCCCTATCCTCAGTTTGACATCAGATTGATTTAATAATCTGTGTGCTTCATTTAATACACTTGGCTGATCATTGTGCTCTTTGTGCTCCCTATCCTCAGTTTGACATCAGATTGATTTAATAATCTGTGTGCTTCATTTAATACACTTGGATGATCATTGTGTTCTTTGTGCTCCCTATCCTCCGTTTGACATCAGATTGATTTAATAATCTGTGTGCATCATTTCATACACTTGGCTGTTCATTGTGCTCTTTGTGCTCCCTATCCTTGGTTTGACATCAGATTGATTTAATAATCTGTGTGCTTCATTTCATACACTTGGCTGATCACTGTGCTCTTTGTGCTCCCTATCCTTGGTTTGACATCAGATTGATTTAATAATCTGTGTGCTTCATTTAATACACTTGGCTGATCGTTGTGCTCTTTGTGATCCCTATCCTCAGTTTGACATCAGATTGATTTAATAATCTGTGTGTTTTATTTAATACACTGGGCTGATCATTGTGCTCTTTGTGCTCCCTTTCCTTGGTCTGACATCAGATTGATTTAATAATCTGTGTGCTTCATTTAATACACTTGGCTGATCATTGTGCTCCCTATCCTGGGTTTGATATCAGATTGATTTAAGGCTCTATGTGCTTCATTTAATATACTGGGCTGATCATTGTGCTCTTTGTGTTTGGGATGGAATTCCATCTCTGGTTGATTAGCATTGTCTGGATATATCATGTGACTGTTAGAGACTGTACTGATCTGAAACCTTTGGATCTAAAATACAAAAACAATTGTATATACAGTTCAAAGAGATATAGCCTGGACATGATAAGCATATACAATTACGTTATTAAGACTTGTCAGATTTAAAGACCAAAGTATTCGCTGTATAGAATTTGTAATAGTAAAATGGCAATTTTTTTTAAGTGAGATTATGGCCAGGTTAAAATTAAAGTAAGTAAAATTCATAGGTCAAGGTCAAAAGTGAAGGAATCAAATGAAGGTTTAGTCATGAGGAAACTACAAGTGGTATATCAAAGTCCTCTTCCTAATAATTCATTAGATACAGCCCAGGTTCAATTTTTTTCAAAGTAGGTAAAAAAAAAACAGGTCAGGGTCACTTAACTAAAGTTTACGAGACGTACAGACAAAGAAACCAATATATCAATCTTGAGCAAAGAAATAACCCAGTAATGTTCGCACAACTGGTCAGTACCTTACATATTATTTTAAACATGCATGGGGCTGTCGTGTGTCATTTGCTTTAATCAATAATGGATAAAGACGCTTAAATGTCTTGCTATAACATTATAAGATCTCATCTGATATTTTCAAGCGAGAACTGCACCTGAAAATCTAAGGTTGCATGACATGTACCCTGTGCCCCGGCCCTCCTTTCCTGAGACCTGTCTTATGATAAAGGAATTTATAATAGAAAAATTGATGTACATTGCTGTAACTTTCCAACATCTTTTTTTTTTGTCACCCGTAAATCCATAGTCCGTTTTAACCAGGATGGGGTCACTAACACTTTGTGCATAATGCAACTTTTAACTTGTGTACAATGTACTGTCCCTGTATGATTTCCACGTTGTCATGTTCATGAAGATACCACGTACAATACTACCACAGGAGCTTGATACTAACGATCAGCAAGAATATCCGCCTCAACTTTCCTTATATTTGACTAGAGAGAGATGGGAAAGGGCGGGTGTCATTGAAGGTTGTTGGCATCGAGCTCCTGTGAATACTATCAAGTCCGGTGAATTGCTATTTTCGTCTCACGGCTTGATAATTATTACGGGATTATGACGTTTTTACGTAGAGATGCGTTAGTGTTTCACTGGGTAACAATTGTTTACCCCAAACCTAACTCTTTACCGGAATCTTTATTGTACAAGGTTTTTTTTTCAAGTAAATCCATTGGTCAAAAACATAATTTTGAGGATGCTCTTAAAGTCCTTACAAGTACATTAATAACGAACATTCGAATACGAATCAAATACGTGTCACGAATATTTGAATAGCATTTTCAGGTATTCGTTTCAGCTCTATCTATCACATACCATTCAAAAGTTATGGACAGGGTTAAAGTTTTTGTGACTGACGAACAGAGGGATGGACGAAATGGTTTTAATTTCCCTGCGCTCTTGTGAAGCAGGCGACAACAATGTAGCAAAATATGAAAGGGAATTTGAATAATCTGTTCAAGATGCTTCTGCCATTAGGGGGGGGGGGGGGGGGGGGACACAATACAGTAAAAGGTAAGGGATTGAAAAATGAAAATTGTATGTTCAAAAATTCTGCTTACCTTGGTTTTGTTTTATGTAATCTTTCTGATTCACAGTGTATCTTCTGTCTACTTTCTGTCCTCCATTAAGGCTAAATTTTAACGCCGGTTACATTAGATGCCCCATTCTCATTCACTTTTGTCCTCCATAGGCTGGATTTTATCACTTGTCACTCTAAGCACTAGTTTCTACTACACTTCTTTTGTCTTCCATAGGCTGAATTTTATCACTTGTCACTCGAGACTGCTTTCTACAACACTTTTGTCCTTCATAGGCTGAATTTTATCACTTGTCACTCTAGGCACTACTTTTTACTTTACTTTTGTCCTCTATAGGCTGAATTTTTATCACTTTAGGAGCTACTTTCTAAATAGTTTCTCTAAGCACTCCTTTCCTGGTTTACTTTCTGTATGTCCTCCATAGGCTGAATTTTATCACTGTTCTGATTGCAGTCTAAGCCATCTTGTGAGTCGACATTGAGCATCTTATCACAGGCATCAAGGACTGAATGAGGACATTGGAGGACTTCATGGAAGGCAGCTTAATTCCCCTCACAACAGAATCGTGGAATTTCTTTGATTAAGCCAAAAGTAAAGAAAGTAACTTTACCCTCCATACTCTTTGTGGTAACGCAACAAGACCAGTCAATGGACCAGCAGAAAAATTCAGAATGACCTTCACACTTGACCTTGATCAACAAGAGACACTTTCCTCTCACCATAGGATGAAGGAACACCAAGTTCAGCCATTTCAGAATTTACAGTACAAACCACATCTTGCAAGGAACATCCTCTTACAGAGTTATCCCTTGATCTTGATTTCAATTAATCTGTGATGAGTATAATGGAATTGAAAAGTTCATCAAATAGTGTAATCAACCAGTAACAAAACTTCAAACAAGAAATCTATAGATCAGAGAGACATTGAGATAACCCAGGCAGGGTGTTTCTACAGCCTATAATCCAAAACCTTAACTGGGCCTGTTTACATCAGTCTACCCAGCACACCACACCTAAGTCTTAATACCCCAAAATGACCCACCTGAAAAAGGAAAAAAAAAATGGAAAAAAATTAAAAAGACCTAAATGTAACCAAGTTCAGTCTTGTAAGACCTTGGATCAAACAAATAGAAACACCCTGTCTGAGCTGCTTCAATGTCTCCCCAATCTACATTCCTCATTTGATGCCCTGTTACTGATTGATTGCAACGTTTGCCTCCCTTTCCCACTCCACCACTCACCATAGATCAACCTACCGTCAAAACCAAGGGGTAACTCTATAAGAGGATATTCCTTGTAAGATGTGGTCTGTGCTGCAGGTTCTGAAATGGCTGAACTTGGCATTCCTTCATCCCATGGTGAAAGGAAAGTGTCTCTTGTTGATCAAGGTCAAATGTGAAGGTCACTCAGAATCAATCCCGGTAACCACTGCCAGGTCTTGGAAACCCAAATTCCACAAAGGCTACAGAGAAATAAAGACTAACTTGCCTTTTGTCTTGCACTCGGAAAATCCAAAATCCTGCTACGAAGAGAATACGACTTCACCTGTCTAAAGACGAAACAGGCAGTCGTTTGTTTGTCTGTCTTTTGACGTTAAGACAGACAATTGCACACTTTTTGGAGCACTGTTTCCTATAGGCAGAATCTATTTCCTCTTCAGAGACTGGTTCAAATTAACTTCATTGTAAAGCAGAATCATTTGCCCACAATTTATTTGCTGTGTAGAATTCTAAGCCGCTGATATTTGGTCGAATTCTTACTTGTTCATTACTCATAACAATCCTCTGGTCTGGTAATCAGCCACTTTGTTTTTATCTCTGGGTCTATGTATTGAGCTTCAACATCAACCTTTCAGTATCAGCTGCCTAAAATAGAATTTATTACATTCTTACTGTAAAGAGTCTTGAATTAAACAAGATAAAACTACAATTTAACATGCAAATTCAGAGAACTGTGGTCTCCTCTTATGGGTGTGTCAACAACAAAAACATAGGGTAATCAAAGATTACATAGCTTGCCTATACATGTTTTTGTCAGAAACCAGGTTAAAAGTTTTTGAAAAGTAGGTCAAAGTCCAAGGTCAAGGTCACTAGGTCAAAGGTCATGGTCTCAAATGAAAGGTCTCGTCACAAGGTATCTACATGTGAAATATCAAAGCCCTACCCCTTATAGTTTAAGAGATACAGCCCAGGTTAAAATTTTGTCTACGGATGACGACAACGACGACGCCCAGGGTATGGCATTAGCTCTCCAGACTTTTTCGTCCCGGCGAGCTAAAAATAATCGAACAATATAGTCAAGGTCAACAGGTGAATCATTTGGTACTATGTAATGGAAAGATTATATGAAATATAAAGACCCTATTACAGACCTGCCTACCTTTTTCTCACCAGAATTGTAATATTTTGCTTAAGAAAGTGTAATTTAGGGGACTAAGCAATATTTGTTGCACGTTCTATGTTGTAGACAGTAATTAACACTTTTCCACACGATGCAATAATTTTTATAGAGTAGCATTAGATTTAAATGATTGAAGTAATGACTGAATGATATGTTGACTGACTTCCGTGATGAGTAGTTTTCTTTAACTAGCAAAGAAGAATAATTCAATGAATGCTGATAATTGTTTGATGGCCTATGAATTGCAATACAATATTTAAGCACCTAATAAAATCGAAAACTTCTATACTCAAAAGTAAATATTAAGCATAAAATGTAACAGCAAAAGCATAGGGCGTAAATCGGTATTTAACGGTCGAAAATCATAAAAAATATGCCAAGATTGTGAAAGTGGGCAGGTCTGCTATTACCCAACAACCAAAAGTTACAATTTATTATTTCATGTAAATATACCAGTATTTCATGCAAAATCATTCTTTACTGAAAATATTGGAAAGGTCTTTATTTGCAAAGAATTTGCTTGATTAAAGTCTGGAGAAGGATGCTTACTAGTATTTTTTTTTTTCTTAAATTTCATTCAGAGATCCCTCTGAATAAATTCATATTTTCTTTATTGTTTTAACTTACCATACAAAGCTAGGCAAACTTGTGACCTCCTCCTCCTTCTGTATACTGATAGGATTGTCCCTGCCTTCCTCCATTGTTTACTAGCTGTTCCTGCCTTCCTCCAAATGTTCTATCTGTTCCTGCCTTCCTCCAAATGTTCTAGCTGTTCCTGCCTTCCTCCAAACATTTTCTGCTAGCTGTTCCCACCTTCCTCAAAACATTTTCTGCTAGCTGTTCCTTATTTCCTCAAAATGTTCTAGCTGTTCCTGTCTTCCTCAATTGTATAATAGCTGTCTCTGCCTTCCTCCAAATATGTTCCAATATCTGTCCCAGCCTTCCTCTATATATGTTCCAACAACTGTTATTGCCTTCTTCATTCATGTTCCACTAGTTGTTCCTGCCATCCTCCATTGTCTAATACCTTTCTCTGCATTCCTCCAAATATATTCTGCTAGCTGTCCCTTTCTTCCTCCAACTATCTTTTGCTAGTTGTCACTGCCTTCTATTCATCTTTTACATTAAGCTGCCCTTGCCTTCCTCAATCTTGTAATTTTTTGCTAGTTATTCCTGCTTCATCAATCAACTAATGTTCTACTAGCTGTCCCTGCTTTCTCTTGGTGGTCAGTCTGTGGTTATTCTAAGCCATTCCTTTCACCATTCTTTGATTTTGCTTGCCATCCTACATTTCCACAGCTGTCCCTCTCAAAAAAGTTTTCTGTTCTGATGTGGGTTCTGCCTCTGTGACCTGATGCAGCTATACTGCTGTCAAGTTTGGGTTCTGCCTCTGTGACCTGATGCAGCTATACCGCTGACAAGTGTTGGTTCTGCCTCTGTGATCTGATGAAGCTATACCCCTGACAAGTGTGGGTTCTGCCTCTGTTATCTATTGAAGCTGTACCACTGACAGATGTGGGCTCTAACTCTGTGACCTGATGAAGCTTTATGATACCACTAACAAGTATGGGATCTGCCTCTGCGATTTGATGAAGCTGTACCGCTGACAGATATGGTTCTGCCTCTATAATCTGATGAAGCCATACCGCTATGCTCAGTGTGGGGTCTGCCTCTGTGATCTGATGAAGCTATACCACTGACAGGTGTGGGTTCTGCCTCTGTGACTCTATGAAGCTATACCCCTGGCAAGTGTGGGTTCTACCTCTGTGATCTGATGAAGCTGTACCGCTGACAAGTGTGGGTTCTGCCTCTGTGACCTGATGAAGCTATACCGCTGACAAGTGTGGGTTCCGCCTCTGTGATCTGATGAAACAGTACCGCTGACAAGTGTGGGTTCTGCTCCTGTGATCTGATGAAGCTATACCGCTGACAAGTGTGGGTTTTGCTTCTGTGACCTGATAAAGCAATACCGCTATACTCAACTTGGGTCTATGATCTGATATGAATTTTAAACTTTTTTTCATTTTATGGATTCAGATTTTAACTACATTTGTTTTATCTTTTATGAATTATTAGTTGTACGTATCTTCAGATTTTTTCTCAAGTGTTTTCATTTCTTAAATCAATTATGAATTACTGCATATGTATATCTGAAAAATACATTCTATGAAGAAAATCTATTTAAATCAGGTTACCATTATGACTTCTTTTATCTGTGATAAGCTTCTTGCATCACTTTGTTTTCTTCCTGTAAATCAATGTCAATCATCATCAAAGTATAATTATCAACACATAAAATTTATGTAAGTAGACTCTATGGGAATTAAATTTTGTCCATGAAAATGAAAGCTTCAAATAAAAAAACAGACAATCAGACAGACAAACGGACAGGACAAAAACTATATGCCCACGAATCTTTGATTACGGGGGCATTAAAAAACGTTTTTATAAAACATGAATGCCCCCAGCATCTTTGTCAATAAAAATTGCAAAACGGTCAAACTCCAAAGTAAAGGTCACAAGGTCAAATATTATGGTATCCATGAAAATGAATTGTTACAAGGAATACACATGTGAAATATCAAAGCCCTATCCCTTACCATTCAAAAGTTATGGCCAAGATTAAAGTTTTTCAAAAGAAGGTCAAACTCCAAGGTCAAGGTCACAAGGTTAAAAATTTTGGTATCCATGGAAAGGTCTTATCACAAGGATACACATGTGAAATATCAAAGCCTTATCACTTATCATTCAAATGTTATGGCAAAGGTTAATGTTGTTTCAAAAGTAGGTCATACTCAAAGGCCAAGGTCACAAATTATGTTATCCATGGAAAGGCCCTGCCACAAGCAATACACATGTGAAACATCAAAGCCCTATTCCTTACCATTCAAAAGTTATGGCCAAGTTTAAAGTTTTTGTGGACAAATGGACAGGCGAAATGCTATGTGCCCTTCAAACTTCGATAACAGGGACATATAAATTTTTGATCATACCAAATATTTCACTTAAAAGTGACCTTTTAAGGGAGACAAAGGAAAACGGTGGTTCAACTTGCATATGATTTGTGACATAAAAATCCATTTTTTACATATTGAAAATAAATTTTACTAACCAAGTCAAGTAATCAAGTGTGCGTGTGTGCCTCCTTCCTCCAAATTCAGATGCTGACAAATATGGGTTCTGCCTCTGTGATCTGATGAAGCTCTATTGCTATGCTCAGTGTGGGTTCTGCCTCTGTGACCTGATGAGGCTATACCGCTGACAAGTTTGGGTTCTGCCTCTGTCACCTATTGATGCTATACCGCTGACAAGTTTGGGTTCTGCCTCTGTCACCTGATGAAGCTATACTCCTGACAAGTGTGGCTTCTGCCTCTGTGACCTGATGAGGCTATACCGCTGACAAGTGTGGGTTCTGCCTCTGACCTTATGAGGCTATACCGCTGACAAGTGTGGGTTCTGCCTCTGTGACCTGATGAGGCTATACTGCTGACAACTGTGGGTTCTGCCTCTGTGTCCTGATGAGGCTATACTGCTGACCAGTTTGGGTTCTGCCTCTGTGACCTGATGAAGCTATATTGCTGACAAGTGTGGGTTCTGCCTCTGTGACCTGATGAAGCTTTATTGCTGACCAGTTTGGGTTCTGCCTCTGTGACCTGATGAGGCTATACCGCTGACAAGTGTGGGTTCTGCCTCTGTGTCCTGATGAGGCTATACTGCTGACAAGTGTGGGTTCTGCCTCTGTGACCTGATGAAGCTGTACCGCTGACAAGTGTGGGTTCTGCCTCTGTGACCTAATGAAGCAATACTGCTATTCTCATTTGGGTCTGTGATCTGATATGAATTTTAAACCATTATCATTTTTTGGATTCAGATTTTAACTACATTTGTTTCATCTTTTAAGAATTAAGTTGTACTTATCTTCATATTTTTTTCTCAAGTGTTTTCATTTTCTTCAAGCAATTATGAATTACTGCATATATATATATCTAAAAAATACATTCTGTGAAGAAAAGCTATTTAAATCAGGTTACCATTATGTCATCTTTTATCTGTGATAAGCTTCTTGCATCACTTTGGTTTCTTCCTGTAAATAAATATCAATCATCATCAAAGTAAAATTATCAACACATAAAATTTATGAAGTAGACTCTTTGGAATTAAATTTTGTCTCTGAAAATGAAAGGTACAAATGAAAAAAACATGTGTTTATGAAACAAGAATTCCCCTGTCAGCATCTTTGTCTATAAACATAGGGTAATCAAAGATTACATAGCTCGCCTATACAGGTTTTTGTCAGAAACCAGGTTAAAGTTTTTGAAAAGTAGGTCAAAGTCCAAGGTCAAGGTCACTAAGTCAAAGGTCATGGTCTCAAATGAAAGGTCTTGTCACAAGGTATCAACATGTGAAATATCAAAGCCCTACCCCTTATAGATCAAGAAATATAGCCCAACTTAAAATTTTGTCTACGGACGACGACAACAATGACGACGACAACGAGGCCGAGGGTATGGCATTAGCACTCCAAATTTTTTCATCCCGGCGAGCTAAAAATGGTCAAACTCCAAGGTAAAGGTCACAAGGTCAAATATTTTGGTATCCATGAAAATGGTTTGTTAAAAAGAATACACATGTGAAATATCAAAGCCCTATCCCTTACCATTCAAAAGTTATATCCAAGGTTTAAGTTTTTCAAAAGAAGGTCAAACTCCAGGTCAAGGTCATAAGGTAAAAAATTATGGTACCCATGAAAAGGTCTTATCACGAGGATATGCATGTGAAATATCAAAGCCATATCCCTTACCATTCAAAATATGGCCTAGGTTAAAGTTTTTTAAAAGAAGGTCAAACTCCAAGGTCTAGGTCACAAGGTCAAATATTTTGGTATCCATGGGAAGGTCTTATAACAAGGGATACACCTGTGAAATATGAAAGCCCGATCATAATTCTAAAGTTATGGCAAAGGTTAATGTTTTTTTTTCAAAAGTAGGTCAAACTCTGAGGTTAAGATCACAAGGTCAAAAATTGTGGTATCCATGGAAAGGTCCTGTCACAAGGGCAACTTATATGAAACATCAAAGTCTTATCCTTTTCCATTCAAAAGTTATGCCAAGATTAAAGTTTTTGCAGATCAACGGACAAACAGACAAACTGACAGGAGAAAAACTATATGCCCTGAATTTTTTATTACGCGGGCATAAAAATGTTTGATCATACCAAATATTTCACCTAACATGACCTTTAAAGAAAGACAAAGGAAAACAGTGGTTTATAGAAATATTTTAAACAATACACACAACTTGCATATAATTTGTGAAAAATATTAATTCTTAACGAATTGATAATGAACTTTCCTAACCATCAAGTGTGATTGCATGCCTCCTTCCTCCAAATTCAAATGCTGACAAGTTGGGTTCTGCCTCTGTGATCTGATAAAGCTACACCGCTGACAAGTGTGGGTTATGCCTCTGTGATCTGATAAAGCTACACCGCTGACAAAGTCGGGTCCTGCCTCTGTGATCTGATGAAGCTATACCGCTGACAAGTGTGGGTTATGCCTCTGTGATCTGATGAAGCTATACCGCTGACAAGTGTGGGTTATGCCTCTGTGATCTGATGAAGCTACACTGCTGACAAGTTTGGGTTCTGCCTCTGTGATCTGATGAAGCTATACCGCTGACAAGTCTGTGATCTGATGAAGCTATACCCCTGACAAGTTTGGGTTCTGCCTCTGTGATCTGATTATAAAACTATACCGCTGACAAGTTTGGGTTCTGCCTCTGTGATCTGATGAAGCTACACCGCTGACAAGTTTGGGTTCTGCCTCTGTGATCTGATTATAAAACTAAACGGCTGACAAGTTTGGGTTCTGCCTCTGTGATCTGATAAAGCTACACCGCTGACAAGTTTGGGTTCTGCCTCTGTGATCTGATGAAGCTATACCGCTGACAAGTCTGTGATCTGATGAAAATGTTAATCTATTATCATTTTGAGAATTCAGATCTGCTAGGTTCTAACTACATTTGTTTTATCTTTGAAGAATTAAGTTTTACTTATCTTCATATTTTTTCTTCAACATTTTCATTTTCATAAATTGAATTTATGATAATTAGAATCGGCAATGACGATGAAGAGAAAGATTCAACAATTTGATTCTCTCTTATTCTTTGTCTTTTATTTTTTACCCGATCACCCCGCTGTGAAGGGCCCATATCGCAGTCCAATTGTGTAAATTTCAGTCGCACAATCAATGATCGATCTTTACGTGGAAATCAAACTCTTTGGAATAATGATCTTACCTGAGACCTTCTTTTTTTGAAACAACAATTAATTTGAATCAGAGAACGCCTAATTACCTGGATAATTACATTGTTTTGCGGTATTTGTCAGGGAATAAACGGTTGTTTGTATCTTTACACAAGTTGCGGATGGCGGTATGCGGGTTTGGCATCATAACAGGGGATTCATATAGTGAGAATTCTGTTCTTCACAAAATCGTGGCAGTATGCGGGTTTGGCATTATAACAGGGGATTCATATAGTGAGAATTCTGTTCTTCACAAAATCGTGGCAGTATGCGGGTTTGGCATTATAACAGGGGATTCATATAGTGAGAATTCTGTTCTTCACAAAATCGTGGCAGTATGCGGGTTTTGGCATTATAACAGGGGATTTATATAGTGAGAATTCTGTTCTTCACAAAATCATGGCAGTATGCGGGTTTGGCATTATAACAGGGGATTTATATAGTGAGAATTCTGTTCTTCACAAAATCGTGGCAGTATGCGAGTTTGGCGTTATAACATAGCGGGGGAGGAGTGTAGACTCTATGGAAATTAAATATGAAAGCAACAAATAAAAACAAGAGGCCCAAGGGGGCTACATCGCTCACCTGAGTTGCAGACAAAAGAATGAAAGTGTACAATTTGTAGGAGGCCCTTTAGTATTTGCTTTCTTAAGGTTTTGTGAAATTCTATGCATTTGTTGAAGGGAAGTTGAAAATGCATCAGCCCATCATGTCCCCTGGCAGCCATATTTGTTGACCAATTAGCACGTTAAACACATGCATATTTGATAGGCTCAGGACCTGGTGTACTTTCTGTAAGATTCATCAACTTCTGTGCAGAGGTTGCACATAGGAGTCAAAAATGTGTCAGCCAATGAGAATCCTCGACAGCCATATTTATATTTGGCATGAAAAACACAAACTTGGTTGAGGACCTTGAGTACTTGCTTCCTGTAAGGTTTCATAAAATTCTGTGCATTGGTTGCAGAGGAGAAGTCGAAATTGCGTCAACAAATCAGAGCCCTTGGCGGCCATATTTGTTGACCGAACTTCGTAGAGAACTTGCGTACTTGCTTCCTGTAAGGTTTCCTGAAATTCTTTGCAGCGGTTCCAGAGGAGAAGTCGAAAATGTAAAGAGTTTACGCTGGACAGATGGACAACATGAAAGCCCAATCACTTTCCATTCAAAATTTATGGTCAAGGTTAAAGTTTCTGAAAAGTAGGTTAAACTCCAAAGTCAAGGTCACAAGGTAAAAATTTTGGTATCCATGGAAAGGCCTTGTCGCAAGGAATGCACATGCAAAATATTAAAGCTTTATCACCTACCATTCAAAAGTTATGGACAGTGTTAAAGTTTTTGTGCCTGACGGACAGAAGGGCAGACAGATGGATGGACAGACATACCGGTTTTAATGTCCACGCACTTTCGCGAAAGTGGGGCACAACAACGTAGCAAAACATGAAAGTGATTGAGAAATCTGTTCAAGAGATGTAGTAGAGACATGGTAGCATTTACAGTTTTATTAAGTGACCTTGAAGCTGAAAGGTAAATGGTTCAAGAGATATAGCCCAGACAAGATTTGTGACAGATGGACAGACATATCAATGGACAGACAGATGGACGCGAAGGCAAAAAAATGTCTCCTGCCATTGGGGGGGGGGGGGGAACATATAATATAATGATATATGTTCAAAAATTCTACTTACCTTGGTTTGTTTTATGTAATCTTTCTGATTCACAGTGTTTCTTCTGTCTACTTTACTTTCTGTCCTCCATTAAGGCTGAATTTTAACACCGGTTACATTACATGCCCCATTCTCATTCACATTTGTCCTCCATAGGCTGAATTATATCACTTGTCACTCTAGGCACTACTTTCTACTACACTTTTGTCTTCCATTGGCTGAATTTATTATCCCTTACACTTAAGTCACCCCTTTCTAATGCACTTTCCATCCTCCAGGAGCAGAATTTTATCACTAGGTCCTTTAAGTACTCCTTTCTACTATACTTATGTCCTCCATAGGCTTATTTGATCACAAGTTTCTCTCAGCACTATAAGCACTCTTTTCTGGTTTACTTTCTGCATGTCCTCCATAGGCTGAATTTTATCACTGATTCCTTTGCTTTAGTTAGGCACCTTTAATGTTCTGGTTGGAGTTAGCTATTTTGTTCAGTCATTAATGATCTTATCACAGGTATCAAGAACTGATTGTCATATAATGAATGAGGACACTGGAGGACTCCATGGAAGGCAGCTTCCCCTCACAACAGAATCATGAAATTTCTTTGATTAAGTCAAAAGTAAAGAAAGTAACTTTACCCTCCTTAATCTTTGTGGTAACGCAACAAGACCAGGCAATGGACCAGCAGAAAGACTCAGAATGACCTTCACACTTGACCTTGATCAACAAGAGACACTTTCCTCTCACCATAGGATGAAGGAACACCAAGTTCAGCCATTTCAGAATTTACAGTAAAAACCACATCTTGCAAGGAACATCCTCTTACAGAGTTACCCCTTGATCTTGATTTCAATTAACCCGTAATAAGTATAATGGAATTGAAAAGTTCATCAAATATTGTAATCAACCAGTAACAAAACTTCAAACAAAAAATCTATAGATTAGAGAAACAGAGAGATAACCCAGACAGGGTATTTATACCGCTTATAATCCAAAACCTTAACTGGGCCTGTTTACATCAGTCTACCCAGCACACCACACCCAAGTCTTACCCCAAAATGACCCACCTGAAAATGGAAAAAAAGGGAAAAAAATAAACAGACCTAAATGTAACCAAGTTCAGTCTTGTAAGACCTTGGATCAAGCAATTAGAAACACCCTGTCTGAGCTGCTTCAATGTCTCCCCAATCTACATTCCTCATTTGAAGCCCTGTTACTGATTGATTGCAACATTTGCCTACCTTTCCCACTCCACCACTCACCATAGATCAACCTACCGTCAAGATCAAGGGGTAACACTATAAGAGGATATTCCTTGCAAGATGTGGTCTGTGCTGCAGGTTCTGAAATGGCTGAACAGTTGACATTCCTTCATCCCATGGTGAAAGGAAAGTGTCTCTTGTTGATCAAGGTCAAGTGTGAAGGTCACTCAGAATCAATCCCGGTAACCACTGCCAGGTCTTGGAAACCCAAATCCCACAAAGGCTACAGAGAAATAAAGACTAACTTGCCTTTTGTCTTGCACTCCGAAAATCCAAAATCCTGCTACGAAGAGAATACGACTTCACCTGTCTAAAGACGAGACAGGCAGTCGTTTGTTTGTCTGTCTTTTAACGTTAAGACAGACAAAATTTTAGGAGCACAGTTTTCTATAGACAAAATCCATTTCCACTTCAGAGACTGGATCAAATTAACTTCACTGTACAGCAGAATCATATGCCCACAATATTTGCTGTGCAGAATTCTAAGCCACTGAGTTTTGGTCGAATTCTTATATTGTTATTATTCATAACAATCCTCTGGTCTGGTAATCAGCCACTTGGGTTTTATCTCTGGGTCTATGTATTGAGCTTCAACATCAACCTTTCAGTATCAGCTGCCTAAAATAGAATTTATTACATTCTTACTATAAAGAAATTTGAATTATAACAAGATAAAACTACAATTTTACATGCAAATTCAGAGAACTGTGGTCTCCTCTTATGGGTGTATCACAAAAATAGCTTAACATTTATAGTTAGGGCTGAGCGGTTTTATTGCGGTACCGGTTATAATATTGCAATACGAGGGTTCGCAATAAGTATCAAAGTATTTGTTTTCAAAAGCCAGTTTTTGGCAATATTTTTTTTATCTTCATATTTTCATGTTGTTTCTTTGAAAATTATGAGCGAGCGCGCATTACTACTCAAAATCATCAATAGGGTCATTTAAATTTTAAATACGCCAAAGGTGGATTCTTTTGTCTGTGTCTATAATTTAAGATCCATAATGACCTTTAAGTTACAATGTCGTGAATTACATCATGCTCATTCAATATTTTGTCCAATAATAGCAGTCATACAATTATGATAAGTTCTACAATTTTCTCAGTATAGCCACTTTTAAACAAGACAACCTAATAGAATTAATCATGACATAAATATACTTGAATTCTAATTTCTTTCAACTGGATATTCATACATGTATGATTGACCTCGAATGTTACAGAAGGACTGTTAAATTTGTCTGCACATGTCCATCATTATACAATTAAAGCCCTATTTGAATGGAATTTTTCCTAAACAATCACATGGATCGTAATATAAATTAGCCATCTAGGAAATAATATTGTACAGTTTCTTCTTTGGATTTAGCAGATGTAATTTTGTTTTCAGCAGTTCAGCGGTTAAAATACATATCAAAACACCAACATTTACGTTCAAGAATTTCATTTGGGGCTTGGGACTTCTTTATGGAGTGGTCGCTGCAGTTTCAGGTGCAGGATTTAAATTCAAATATTTAAATTTGAATTCGGAAAAATCGGGAGCAGTAGGTAACGAAGAACTGAAGATTAAATAGGTGTGGCCCTATAGCTGTATTTTTTTCTTGAATTTCATTCAGAGATCCCTTTGAACAAATTTGTATTTTCTTTATTCTTTAACTTACCATATGAAGCTAGGCAGTCTTGTGACCTCCTCCTCATTCTATATACTGATAGGATTTGACCCTGCCTTCCTCCATCTATTAGCTGTTCCTGCCTTCCTCCAAAAAGTTCTGCTAGCTGTTCCTGCCTTCCTCCAAAAAAATTCTGCTAGCTGTTCATGCATTCCTCCATTTTCTGATTAAGCTGTCTCTGCCTTTTATCTTGTGCTAGCTGTCCCTGCCTTCCTCCATTTTCTGCTAGCAGTCTCTGCCTTCCATCTTCTCGGCTAGCTCTCTTTGCCTTCCTCTAACTTTCATCTGCTAGTTGTCCTTGCCTTCCTCCAATAATTAGCTGTCTATGCCTTCCTCCGCAAATGTTTTGATAGGTGTCATCTGTCTTTTTTCCATCAAGTCAATTAATAACTGTTCTTCTAGCAGTACCTGCTCTCCTTCAACTTTTTTCTACTAACTGTCATTGCCTTCCTTCATTTATGTTCTACTAGCTGTTCTTGCCAGAGACCATTTATGTTCAACTAACTGTTCCCGCCTTCCACCAATAATAAACTGTCCCTGCCTTTCTCCACATATGTTTATGTCATTCCTTCATTTATGTTCTACTAGCTGTTCCTGCCTTCCTCCATTTATGTTCTACTAGCTGATCCTGCCTTCCTTTCTTTATGTTCTACTAGCTGTTCTTAGGCCATTCTAAGCCATTCCTTTCACCATTCACTGATTTACGTTGCCTTCCTACATTTCCACTGCTGTCCATCTTAATTTTTTTTTGGTTCAAGTGTGTTTAAAGAGTCCTTGTGATTCAAATTTTACATGTCCTTAAACTTTCTCCCCTAAGGAAGTCTGAGTCCCAGATGAATTTCCAGTTGCTACTGTCATTATAACTATGTGCACTTCTACTCAGTTAAAATAATCTCAGCTCTGTGACGATCTATGGCTGTCTCCTTTTTCATGTGTATGCTAAAATACAAATAAATCATTTAAGACACATCAAACAAATGACATGTATTTCAGAAAGATATACCCCCCTCTCTCTAAGTGACTTTGATCTTGGTCACATGACTTTGGGTCAAGATGATGTGAAACCTTTGAGTAATACAAGCGACATCATGCTAAAATGATTCATCTATAATTTAAGAGATATAGCCTGAACATGATTAGCTTATACACGTACATTTTCAATAGAAGCATATTAAGTGACTTTGACTGATCATATGACCTTGTTTTTTGGTGATTTGAAACATTTAGATCATGAACAACAACAAACTGAAATATGAAAGTTATTGGATACACATTTCAAGAGATATAGCCTGGGCAAGATTAGCATATACAATTAAATACACCATAAAATGTACAATTTCATAAAAATGTACAAAGTGACCTAGACCCTAGTCACATGACCTTGGGTCAAGGTGATGTGAAACCTTTGGGTCATAAGCAACAACATACTAAAGGGTCATGTGCCATAGTCCCATTTATTTGCAAAATGGTCCATTGATGTCTCAGTACTTTCATCAGAAATAGCCCACTGAAATTTTTGAAAATCATGGAAAATGGCATGTTTCACAAAATGTCCTTCCCAATATCTAGAGGGGGTTGACAATGACAATTTTTACAAGCAATGGTCCTTAAAAATGGAATTCTGGAGGACGAATTAAAGGGTATGGGCTTACAACAAACAGACAGACAGACAAACCAGTCATACAGGTGTCATACATGTATGAGTTAAGACAAACAGACAGACAGACACATCAGTCATGCAGGTGTCATACATGTATGAGTTAAGACAAACAGACAGACAAACCAGTCATACAAGAGTCATATATGAGTTAAGACAAACAGACAGACACACCAGTCATACAAGAGTCATACATTTATGAGTTAAGACAAACAGACAGACAGACAAACAGACACACAAGTCATGCAGGCATCATACATGTATGAGTTAAGACAGACAGATGGACACACTAGTCATGCAGGCATCATACATGTATGAGTTAAGACAGACAGATGGACACACTAGTCATGCAGGCATCATACATGTAGGAGTTCAGACAAACAGACAGACGGACACACGAGTCATACAGGTGTCATACATGTATGAGTTAAGACAAACAGACAGACAGACACATCAGTCATACAAGAGTCATTCATGTACGAGTTAAGACAAACAGACAGACAGACACATCAGTCATTCAAAAGTCATTTTTGTTTGAGTTTGGACATACAGATAGACCAACAGACACACAGGTTGAGTTATGCATGTATGAGCTTTCCTAATAATATATCCTGGAGCCGACAGTGTTCATGTTATAGATATTAAATATGCTTACCTTTAGGTCGATAGGAGACACTATAAAGTCCTCCTCTAGCATGGAGTAAATACATGTAGCTCAGCTGCTTCATTCTTATACTGAAAGAAATCATAGGAATTAGCCTCCAGATTTATAGTGGACATTCATAAACTGATAATGAATTCAATCATTCAAGGTAAACTATTAAAACTGTAACCTCGAAAGCAAAAAGGTTTTTATACAAAGAGTTTCAACAGTACGTGCTTGTGTTTCGTTAGAAATGTAAAACATGCTTACTTTTAGGTCAATAGGAGACACTGTAATGTCTTCTTCTGGCATAGAATAAATAGCTCAGCTGCTGTGTTGAATTCTGATCATGAAAGAAAATAAACGTTTAAGCCTCTAGATCTTGTATTAATATGCATTATACTGTAAACCATCTTTTATACGCAAGCGTTTTTCTTTCGCCAGGTATTTTGATACGCAAAAATAAAAGGCTGCGTATATGTTCCAACACATGTATAGTAAGATATGTACATACGATATTGCAAAAATAAAATGTTGCGTACCTGTCATCTCACTCGTGTTCGCGAACTGAAGACACCGCGAATAAAAGACGGTTTACAGTGCATAAGCATATATTAGCTGAAAATAAGTTTTGCAAACTATTGTAGGTTTAATCATTGTGTACAAGTTTAAGGTATATAACAGATGTGCTGAGTTGCAAAACTTGAGAGCAAATAATACCCGTACGAAATATTCCGCCTGGTCAAGACATGTAGAAAAGACCAGGCGGACAGCCCATTAGAGGTAATATTGTGAACCAGGCGTCAAAGACACGGAAATCTCACGGAATTCTCACGGAATTCTCACGGAATCCAGGCGTAAAATGGAACGTAATATTTAAATGAGTTCGCCTGGAATTTTAGAACCAGGCGGAAAATTTGCATAACCAGGCGGTATATAGCAGCACTTAAAAACCAGGTGAACAATAAATTCAGACACGTAAATTCTAAAAACCAGGCGTGACATCAACCAGGCGGCTTTGCTGACCAGGCATAGCTAGTAGTTTGTTCATGTAGGTCTATACATGGACAGACAGAAAGCATGATTAATCAAACAGAAGGCCATAATTGAAATAAATAAGTTTATTCTGTTAGATCTTATATTTTATCATATCTGATCCCTAAGCTGAAAAGAACGTTTTCATATTAATGGAGTAGAAATTCTTTCATCTTGATAAAATGTCCTGTTTTTTCTGTGAAGGCCCACAATAATTTTCTTCGAGTAATGTATGAATCACATGCAGTTACCAAACTTTAGAGTTCTGCTCTGGTATCCATCTAAGAATTTGGATCATTTATCGTCATATCTTCATTTCCTTCCTGTACGCATTGTAAAATACACATGTATCTGTTCTGCATTTCACTGTCTCTTCTGGGAGAGTCTTCCTTTATCTTCATATCTTCTGATAAACTTGTCTTTCACAATCTCTGGACATGAATCTGTAAATAACATATACATGCAGTGCATCACTTTACATATTAAGGATACAAAATGTTTCACTGATCATGTCATGAAGTGGCTTAAAATTTTACTTCTTATAGATATATATATATCATGTATATATACATGATATAGGGACAAGACATTACATGTATTTAAAAATCTTGCGAACAAGTAGTATTAATTGTCAGTATATTTATAGTATTACCACTTAGAAAGAAACTTGACTGAGTGTCACAGGGTCTAGATTTCACTGCCCACCTTCCCTCCTCTGTAAGACTATTTAAGTAATGATTTAAAGAGGAGAAAAGGGTATGTGGCCCTTAATGCAGCAGTACCTAGACCCTGTGACAATGAGTATGTATAAAATAGCATACATCTGATCTACATGACTACACCCTTGTCTGGAATTTTAATAATTCCCTCGTTTATCAGGCATTGAGTGAAAAACTTCAATACACCATTGATGATCTTTTCTATTTTGTGTAGCAAATTAATATATACCTCTAGCTCCTGAGACTTTCTCAGGTCCATTTTTGCATTTTTGATGTGCTTTGACCTAATGACACTTGCCACTTCCTTTAAGACATGCCATTAAACAATTCTAGGATATGCTTTTGGTGCAAAAGTTTTGAGACGTCAGGAATCTATTACCATTGATGGCTTCTTTCCTGAAATAAATGAAAAACAGAACAATTACAATATTAGTTCATAATCAAATTATGTTAATCTTATATTTATGGTACTCACAAGCATGTACTGCAAGCCTCCCTCACTACCACCACCATCACTTTTTGTAATTTTTGGAATTTAATGCATAATTTTTATCAGCATGATCAAGTACTTTAAAACAATCATTGCTTTTATTAATATTATTATATATATACAGGACATTAGCACAGATCTACAGCCTAGCTGAGGGGATTATTATAATCAGGGCCCCATCCTCTGAACTTTGACAAAAAATTTTCCTGATTCAACCTCTGCATAATCAATTATTTTCCTCAATTTAGTGAATACATGTACTAGGTTTGAAACCCCTCCTCCTGGATAGATTGGATCCCTGAAAGATTATAAATCCAACTATGTACATCATGTACATGTATGTAAAATCATACTCTAGTCCCCCCCCCCCCCCCACTTACTCCCATTTTTTTTTTCTCGTACTGAAACCCATCCCTCCCTATCTATTTTATATTAAAGGAAAGAAGACTAAATAAAACAATTTTTTAAAGGCTCAATTATTAATTGATAAATTCATTTAGCACAAGAACGAATCTGAGGGGGGGGGGGGGGGGGGGGGGGCGGAGCCCCTGGAATTTGCTAGAAATGCTGATTTTCCATTACAGTTTTTGTGATTATACAACCCCATCCCCCATGACAACTTGGACCCTCCAGGAATACTAGAGAATCGCCCATGTAGCATCTATATGTACCGTCAAACGGAACACCCCCCCCCCCCCCCCCAAAAAAGAAAAGCAATACTAGATTCGCCCATGTTGCATCTACCGTCAAACTTCCGGTGAACTCAACCTGCACAATGGCAATGCATTCAAACGAGGCTTGCGCGCCGAAATCAAATTTTAACATGTTGAGCAGTACTTACTCGTACATCGTAAAAATATCTGAACTTGAAGGGCGAAAGATTGAAAGAAAAAAACCGTGAAAAACACTTTAAGTATTAGTTCAATCATTGTTACAAACTATAACATTTATGATTACATTAAATGTAGCATTAAATAAAATCAAATGATTTTTCTGAAATTTGTGCAAATGTTGGTAACCATATACTTACGGAAAGAGTTATATTTAGCTGGTTTTCGTTTCTTATCCATGTTTGTCCTTCTCTGATTTTCTCCAAAGACAAGATGTATGAGGAAAAACTCCATGTCTTAATTAAGTTCCACATCACAAAATTCAAAGTTTTCTCTTCCATCGAGCGTGGCTGCGAGGTCAATATTTAAACTGGAGAGCTAGGAGTGCGCGTTACGTGTTTTACGACCAGCTGGTCAGAATTAAATGTACAGCAGAAGGGGAACAATCAGGGGTCCGATTGATTTATATAACATATTATGCTCCTTTGACCTTTCTTTTCGGCCATATTCCAATTTATTCAAACCAACAGAAATTAAAAGATACGCGCATATATTTTATATGTTTATCTGCTTTCTTTGTCTGCTTTTTGTAAGGTCTAGCGGGCGGCGAAGATAAATAATTATCAAAGCACTTCCCCCTGTAACCCCACTCCTGTCTCAAGAATAAATCCAAGCGTCAAATTTCAAGATTGCCAAGCGGATGTAATCTGTTTCCCAATGATCAGAAAATGACGTGATAACTTTCCACTTCGGCGAGGGGTAAGGACTGGAACTGTTGAATAACCGCCCCCCCCCCCCCCCTGCTTTCCAGTGACCATAAACAGCGAAGGTAAGGTACCTGGATTTACCGGCAATGACTAGTAATTTGGGGGGGGGGGGGGCTGAACTAAATTCTGGTCACAAAACTGAATATAATTCAAAGACGGGGAGTTCCAGTATGATTTGAAGATTGGAATACGTACCGTATTAGTTTTTAGGCAAAATCGAGTGGGTCCTTATACATTCGTTACAAAACCCCCCCCCCCCCCCCCCCAAGGATCCTGACATGATATAAATACCATGCATACGTCGTTAAATAACAGATGTCTACTGTTGAATTTTGATACTTTTAATCATAAAACCATCACAAACCAATGATTCTGTCCAAGATAAACTGGAGGGAGGGGCAGGGAGTCATTCCATTGAAAGGCTTGATCCGTACTTTGACCTTGATAGAGGTTTTACTGGACAGTCAATTACCCCCCCCCCCCCCCCCCACACACACACACACACATACATCTCCTCGAACTTTTATTTGGCTTTTCCTCCAGACTCAAACATTTTTTGTGTTCTAAATATTTTTTGACTGACATCCATTTTTTTTTCAACAAATTTAAGCTACAAACACTGTTGTCAGTCGAAGAATTTATTGAAATTTTTCTAAGTCAAGAAAATCCGTGTCCTCAAATATTTTTTCTAAGTCCAAATTTACGTCTCTCGATTATTTCTAAGTTCAGATTTCCACCTGGTTGATAGATTGTCCGCCTGGTTCAAGTAAAATACGTCTCTGTAAAGGAGACGGAATCCTTCAAATTTTCCGTGTCCTGCTCTTGTACGCCTGGTAAGAGGCACGTAAACACCCAAACCAGCCGGAATCCAGTTGGTTTACGTGTCTTAACCAGCTGGATTCCGTCTCTTCATTTCGTACGGGTATGTTTCCTTGCACTTTTCAAAGACAGATAAGTTTTCACTAACTGCAGCACATTTACATGAATTTTCAGTCTACAGTCAATAATATTCTGTTACTTTCAATCACCAAAGTGCTATGTCCTTGTCCTTCAAAATTAACCCCAAAATCAATATGGTTCCAATACGACCTGGGAAATTTTCTTGTACATTTCGTAATGAAAGGTATATTACAAACTCTTTCCTTATCCAGAAACTGTTTTAAATAATCAAAATCCTATGACCTAGAGGTTAGCTAGGATACCAAAATCAAAAGGACGCATCCCCTGACTAGTAGGGAACATTTCTAGCAAGTTCCGTAACAATAGGTGCATCACCAATTCTGTAATGAATTGGAAACCACTTTTAAACATCTAAGTCAAATGACCTTGACCTTTAACCATTTCATTCCAAATTAATAGGTTTTTTCCTTGACTAATTGGAAACATTCCTAGCAAGTATCATAATGAGGTACAATGTACACTCCATTATCAACCAGAAACAATGTCAATCATCAAATTCCTATGACCTTGACCTTTGGAATCCAAAAGCAATAATAATTTATTGTAGTATATCTTTGACCGATGGGATGAAATTAAAATTCTAGCAAGTTTTATAATGAAAGGTGCAATACACACTTTTTTTTTTAATTCAGCCCTATCACCTTGACCTAAAGCCCCAAAGAAACAATAGGATTTATCCTTGACTCATTTTGTAGGGATATGAATTTAAGTTTCATTGCGATAGTGCTTTACGTACTAGACTAATAGTCTGGAAACCTATTGTTGAAGCCTGCCCATCCGTCCACCTGTCTATCTCGTGTCAATTCAAATATAGTAAATTTTTGCAACATGTCTTATAAAAATAAATTGTTAAACTTGAAACCAAAATTGTTTTCACACAAGAATTTCAGCAAAGTCTTCACAAAGACTTAAAAGTAAAATTATATGACCTTAGATTAAATGGGCATATTACACATAAACAGGGGTTAAAAAGTTGTACAACAAAATACTTAACTACTTAACCTGTTTGTGTGGGTACTATTCTCACAATGTGTTTCTTTTGGAAGAATAGTGCATGAGCATCAGCAACAGGGCTCTATTTACCTTCCAAAAGCAACACTTTGAGAGAATAGTACCTACACAAACTGGCCTATGATGTTTATGCAATGGGTTTAGTGCATCACATGACCTGGATAGCAAGGGACAGACTTAGCATTCATATTTTACACAGAAGCTGTTTTAAAGAAGTGGCGACACCTATAGCACGTTACTTTCCAAGTGCAGTAACTCTGTGAAGCAAATATAGCAATAGTGCACAGTCACTAGGCTTTTTTCTCCCATAGTCCCAGCAAGCTCAACCAATGGAATTCCAAGATTTATCATGTGATGCAATAAAATATTTAATACCTCATTCACAAGTTCGTACAAGCAATAAATTTGATCCACAAGTCAACATGTGCAATAATTTTTTTTCAATAAAGTTTCAGATGTAATCACATAAACAAGTTAATTGCACAATAAAATACTTAATTATTAAACATGTGAATAAGGTTTTTAATATTTGATCATCTTTACTACTATCAAAAGATATTTTGATGGTGAGTTTTCTTTCTTTTCCACTTTAATTGTCATACTACAATTAAACAAGGTCAATGTAATTGGTTTGAAAAACAGGAATACGAGAAGTGAAACGAATCAATATCCCATATGCAGTTTTAATTGCTTGACCAATCAGAGTATGTATTTCAGATTTCAACTGAATATTGTCTATCAAGACTATGTATGGTATACCTTTCAGAGTGCAGCTATAAACTGTTTTCACTTTGAGTCTGGTCCTCCTGAAGCCTTCAGTGGTTTGATACATGCGCACCTCTGTCCTCCACCCCTGCTGCTCCTATAGATCCACCACTGACCAACTACTGTAAACCAGGTATTACCTATAAAAGAATTAATCCCGTGTCAGAGGTCACAACAGTTGAAAAAGTTCATTACTTATATACCGTCTAGCTATAGATACATGTATATAAGTACGATTATGCTGACAGATTGCAATACTCACACCACAAACAGACATACAGAGTTAGATCCAATAGTGAATTTCAACGTCAACAGTGACCATTCTATATACAGTATCAGGGCATCATGCTGTTTTTAAACTACTTGACCAATCAGAGTATGTATTTCAAACAGAATTCAACTAAATAATTATCTATCAATACTATATATATGGTATACCTTTCAGAGTGCAGCTATAAACTGTTTTCACTTTGAGGCTGGTCCTCCAGAGCCCTCAGTGGTTTGATACATGACGCGCCTCTGTCCTCCACCCCTGCTGCCCCTATAGATCCACCATTGACCAGGTGTTAACTATAAAAGAATCAGTCCAAGATTTAGTGTCAGAGGTTACAACAGTTGAAAAGGTTCATAACTGATGTGGACTGAGCTATAGATATAACAGTCAAGTCACGCTGACAGACACTCACACAGACAGACAGACATACAGAGCTAAATCCCATATTGATTGATGAAAGTCACCAGTGACCATTCGATCTACACTTTCAGCTCCAGAGCTCTCCTGCATTTTACAAAATTTGATATTTTCGAGGAGAAAACTTTAACCTCCCCCTCCCATCCCCTTTTTACTGATTGAATATATATATAGGTATTCATTACCTCATGTCAGCTGTGTAGTCACCATGCATATACCCTCACTGGAATCTGACCTACATGACACCGTATAAGTACTTGTAAATCCGCCTTGCTTTGTTCCTAAAAGGTGTTACGTAATATTTAATCTCAATACTAATCAAAAGAATATCAAAATTTCAATACTCAAATTTGAATTTTAAAAAATTCCTTGAAACTGATATTTTTTTTATTATGAGAAATCCTTACCTGACAATATGGTACCATGATTATACCTTCTAACAGCTCAGGCGTTTCCATTCTAGTTCATCATTTTCTAAGGATCCTATAGCTTTAAAGTCTGCAGCAGCATGTATATTAAAATAGAAGGTCTGATAACAAAACATGACAGAAAATTTTGAAGTTTCTAAAAGTAATAGAAGAAATTTTAGAATTCATCGAAAGATTATTCAAGTCGCAAATTTAAAAGAGACAATTTTTTGGAGAAAAATGCAATAAATTAATTAATTATTCAATAAATCAATCATTAACTAAGGGGTGATTTAAAACATATAATGAACATTATTAATCATAATCAGTTTAAAAATTTTTATCAGCTGATTTATTCTATCATAAGATATCATTAATTTATTATATAAGGGGAACAAATCTGAAAAAAAAAAAATATTACTGCACATTTAAAAATAAGATGGTTTTTGTATGAATAATGAATTTATATAAAATTTGTAAAAAAGATACTTTATTAAATGATAGCAAACATTGGATTCTTCATGTGAATTTTAAATTAAAAATTTTAAGCTAATTCTATTTTATATTCATATGATTGCTGAAGATCAATGCATAAGTTATTCATAGCAGTTCCAATTTGGATCAATGCTTAATATAAGACTAAGCAGTTCCTAATCAGATCAATGCTACGTAAAACCTAGCAGTTCCTCTTGGCTTTAAATTTTAATGTTTTGAATATTTGGTTTTGGTTTTGCAGCAGATAAGTAAACAGATTGCATTATCTCCTACTTGACCTGATCCCTGAGACCAACAGCGGTCACGTGATGGCCTCATTTTCGCTATCTCCTCATAGCGTGCATTCAGGGTAACGCACTCGATTCAAAAGCTGTGGGATCATCTGGTCCACACACTACTGTAGTGTCTGTTGCAGGCTGGCAAATGCTCTCCATAAACAAATCCACCAAAGGGGGTGACGTTGGTAGACCGGCTGGTCCACATCTCCTCCTGGCTGGTCCACATCTCCTCCTGGCTGGTCCTGAAAAAAAAAGAAACCCTGAAAAGAACATCTGAAAGAGATACCTGAAATAGAAGTCCTGAAAAACAATACCTGTAAAAAAGAACATCTGAAAGATAGAAAATAAAAACATCCCGACCGTTGTTGGCTGCTCCCCGTTGTTGGCTGCTCCCCGTTGTTGGCTGCTCCACATCTCTGGCTGGTGGGTCCTCTGTCAGACCTGGAAGAGAAAGAAAAAACATTAAAAACATCCCCACCGTTGTTGGCTGCTCCTCGTTGTTGGCTGCTCCCCGTTGTTGGCTGCTCCACATCTCTGGCTGGTGGGTCCTCCGTCAGACCTGGAAGAGAAAGAAAAAACATTAAAAACATCCCCATCGTTGTTGGCTGCTCCACATCTCTGGCTGGTGGGTCCTCCGTCAGATCTGGAAGAAAAAGATAAACAATAAAAACATCCCCACCGTTGTTGGTTGCTCCTCGTTGTTGGCTGCTCCCCGTTGTTGGCTGCTCCACATCTCCTGCTGGTGGGGCCTCCGTCAGACCTGGAAGAGAAAGAAAAACATTAAAATCATCCCCACCGTTGTTGGCTGCTCCCCCGTTGTTGGCTGCTCCACATCTCCGGCTGGTGGGTCCTCCGTCAGATCTGGAAGAGAAAGAAAAAATATTAAAAACATCCCCACCGTTGTTGGCTGCTCCCCGTTGTTGGCTGCTCCGCATCTCTGGCTGGTGGGTCCTCCGTCAGATCTGGAAGAGAAAGAAAAATATTAAAAACATCCCCACCATTGTTGGCTGCTCCCCATTGTTGGCTGCACCCCGTTGTTGGCTGCTCCTCATCTCGGGCTGGTGGGGCCTCCGACAGACCTGGAAGAGAAAGAAAAAACATTAAAAACATCCCCACCGTTGTTGGCTGCTCCCCGTTGTTGGCTGCTCCCGGCTGTTGGCTGCTCCTCATCTTTGGCTGGTGGGGCCTCTGTCGCATCTGAAAGAGAAAAAAAATATTAAAAACATCCTTATGAGGATGCCCCTGAAAAAGAAAAAAACATTAATACATTAAAAACATCCTTATGAGGATGTCCCTGAAAAAGAAAAAACATTAATACATTAAAAACATCCTTATGAGGATGCCCCTGAAAAAGAAAAAAACATTAATACATTAAAAACATCCTTATGAGGATGCCCCTGAAAAAGAAAAAAGCATTAATACATTAAAAACATCCTTATGAGGATGCCCCTGAAAAAGAACTCCTGAAAAAGAAAAATGAAAAAGTGGTTAGAATTTGTTCTATTAAAGTTGTTTGTATACATTTGAAATGAGATTTCTGCTTTGAAAAGGATTTCTTTATCACCTAATTAAAATAATTATTCATTAATTTTATAATTTTTTTTTCAACTTTATAGAAAGAGAATCACAAAGACCTTCATACTTGACCTTGATGAATTTGAAGCCTTTTCCTCTCACCTTAGGGACATGAGAATGTTATGTTCAGTCATCCCAAAACTGACAGTCCCAGCCATGCCATGCTAGAACCAATTTCCAAAGAGAGACCCCATAACTCAGTATCAATCAGCTTGTGATGAGGAGTGGAATGGAAAAGTTCAGTGGTTGTGCAGTGACCCAGTGATAAGTATTGAGATAAGAAATTTAGACTAGACAGATAAATGAAACAATAATGACAGGACATATAAACCTGCTTCACCTTAAAGCTCTCTTGACCTCAAACTTGTCTCTATTAGTCTACCCGAGCCACAAACACCAAAACCTAGCCCAACTGACACACCTAAAAAGGAAAAAAAAAGAAAAAAGGAAAAAAACCTAATGTCAACAAGTTTATAGCCAGTCAAGCTTTTGGATCAGACAAGTTGACATGTCTTGTCAATACATTGTTCCAAAATCGGCCAAATCCAAGAATTCTTTATTGCAAGACTTGTCACGAAGTAACTGCCACAATCACTTCACTTTTCTGTTCTACTTCTCATAACAGACCAACTAATACAGAGATCAAGAGATCACTCTATGGATAGATGCTCCAAGCATGGCATGGCTGGGGATATCAGTTCTGTGATGGCTGAATATAACACCTCTACTCCCATACAAAAAAGGCTTCTTGTTCTTCAAGGTCAAGTATGAATGTCTTTCTGATTGTATGAATAATAAATATACTTATCTTTTGAGGCATTTTAACAGGATGGTTTCCAACTCCTCCTGTGACCTGGTGGTTTTGGGATGGTTTGGTTCTGTCCCTGCAAAAATTACGCTCATCTCAGGCTTCCACTGTTGGCTCCCGTCTTCTCTGTAAGTCCCTGGATACTCTGGTGTTAAAATGGAAACGGTGAATATGATAAGAATTTTCGATTTTCCTCTAAGAGGTACAAAGTGACCTTGACCTAAGAAATGAGGTCAACGAGATGTAAAACCTTTCGGTTATCAAGCAACAAAACAAACTGTATATATCAATTCAGATTTTTTCATCAGCATCACAACTGTACAATAATATAGGGTAATCAAAGATTACATAGCTCACCTTAGCAGGTTTTTGTCAAAAATCAAACAACTTCTAAAATCCAAAGAATGAAGAGTCTATGTATCTAATATGAATCCTATCCATAGAGAGCAAAAGATACAGCCAAAATATGAGTAATAAAAAAGAAGTTAAAAGGTTAGGGTCATTTTGGTTACTACATGATTGGTCATTGTCTAAAATGAGAGGTCTTAGTAATAATAACTAGAGCTGCCCTAAAGTGAACTAATTATACCCCCTGCGGGACGTTTTTTTTACCGCTAGAAGTTTCTTTTTAAATGGGACCACTTATGATGCAATGTTAAAAGCCTACCATTTATAGTATGCAACAAATCTGCTTTCATCTCTTTTTAATTTAAACTGCAAGATAAGTCCGAAGTCAAGGTCAAGATCACAAGGTCAAAAATTCATGATACCAAACTGTAGTACTCTTTGTGGTGAATGTTTGTATGAAATATGAATTACCTACCATTTATAGTATGAAAGAAATCTGCTTTTAAAATTTCTAAATCTTTCCTAACTTCAACATAAACCAAAAGTCAAGGTCAAGGTCACAAGGTCAAAAAGTCATGATACCAAACTCTTTGTGGTGAATGTGTGTATGAAATATGAAAGGCCTACCATTTATAGTATAAAAGAAAACTGCTTTCAAAACTTCTTCACATAAAATTTTGTACAGGGTGATGGTCAAGGTCACAAAGTCACAGGGTCAAAAGTCATGGTACCAAAATTTAGTACTCTTTATGGTTTATGTGTGTATGAAATATGAAAGGCCTACCATTAATAGTACAAAAGAAATCAGCTTTCAAACTTCTTAACATAAAATGTTGAATATGGTGAAGGTCAAGGTCACAAGGTCACAAGGTCACAGGGTCAAAAGTCATGGTACCACAATGTAGTAACTCTCTATGGTGAATGTGCGAATGAAATATGAAAGACCTACCATTGATAGTGAAAAAGAAATCAGCTTTCAAAATTTCTTAACCGGACGGACAGAAAGACAGACAGACAGACTGACAGAGTGATTCCTATATAACCCCCTAAACTCCGTTTGCGGGGGTATAATAAATATATGCATGAAATATAAAATTCCTTTCCCATAGAGTTGAAGAGCTGAAGACCATGCAAACTAAATTTTCAAAAGAAGGTCAAAGTCCAAGGTCAAGGTCAAAAGTCATGCTCTCAAATGAAAGGTCTCATCATAAGAAATCTACATGTGAAATATCAAAGCCCTACTCCTTATAGTTCAAGAAATATAGCCAAGATTGAAGATTTTGAAAAGTAGGTCGAAGTCAATGGTTGAGAGGTCAAAGGCCATGGTCTCAAATGAAACGTCTCATCACAAGGTATATACATGTCAAATATCAAAGCCCTACCCCTTATACATCAAGAGACATAGGCCAGGTTAAAGTTTTTTTTAAGTAGGTCAAAGTCCTAGGTCAATGTCACTAGGTCAAAGTTCATGGTCTCAAATAAAAGGTCTTATCACAAGGTTGAAGAGATATAGCCACGGTTAAAGTTTTTTTTTAAGTAGGTCAAAGTCCTAGGTCAAGGTCACTAGGTAAAAGGTCATGGTCTCAAATAAGAGGTCTTATCACAAGGTATCTACATGTGTAATATCAAACTCCTACCCCTTATAGTTCAAGAGATATAGCCAAAGTTAAAGTTTTTGAAAAGTAGGTCAAAGTCCAAGGTCAAGGTCACTACGTCAAAGGTCATGGTCTCAAATGAACGGTCTTGTCACAAGGTATCTACATGTGAAATATCAAAGCCTTACCCCTAACTCAGATTAAAGTTTTGTATACGGACGACGACAACGACAACAACAACGACAACGTCACAATGATGACAGCAATTCCAAGGGTATGGCATTAGCTCTCCGGACTTTTTTGTCCCGGTGAGCTAATAATGTTACCTTGACATTGACTTGACCTGATACAAACGAAATGCATGTACAAATGTATATTCCATGTATGAAAGCTCTATCACCTACTATTTAAAATTTTGCCAAATGTCAAGATATTTTGACACAGACGGATGGACAGACAGGCAGGCCAAACTAGAACAACTGCATGTCTATTTGATGTCTCTGATGAGACTGAAGCTCTCCTGGTTGTTTGTTTGAAATCTAAGTGACACATCAATTCCAAGACCCTGGAAATCAGGGGCTGAGACAAACAAAATACAAGATCAGAGAATAATTTATATAATGGAAAAAGAATTAATCTATCAATTATACTATCTGAGAATTGGTGTTCACAAGATTACATAGAGTTACCGTAAATAGGAGAAAATGACCACACCCATTTTCCAAGACCCTAGGGGTCAGGGGTTCAAACAAAATACAAGGTGCACATCTAGACCACAGACTAAGAATAATGCAAAAACAATGACCTTTTTATCAATTACAATTTCTGAGAATTGGTGCTCACCAGAGTAAATGGAGTTATACAAGTTATATAGGAGATAAACCATAAACGGCTAAAGGCGGTAAGGCCAGATTGCGAAGCGTTTGTATGAGATGACGTATACATTTTTGCACAGACAGAAAAGTCAAAGGTCATTAAAACTATTGCGCAATGAAAAAAGCTATGGTCATAAGGAATCTAAATGTGAAATATCAAAGCAGGTCAAAGGTCAATGTCAAGGTCATTTGATAAAAAGTCATGATATCAAATGAAAGGTGTGGTCATGAGGATTCTACAACTGAAATATCAAAATCCTACCTCTTATAATTTAAAAGTAGGTCAAACGTCAATGTCAAGGTCACTAGGTCAAAAGTCCTGATATTAAATGAAAGGTCTGGTCATGAGGAATCTACATGTGAAATATCAAAACCCTACCTCTTATAGCTTAAAAGTAGGTCAAATGTCAATGTCAAGGTCATTAAGTCAAAAGTCATGATATCAAATGAAAGTTCTGGGCATGAGGAATCTACGAGGACTGTTCGATAAATTCGTAGACAAGTTTGATAAAATTTTTATCGTTATCGTTAAACAGTTTGATTATATACTAATTTATTCCTTAAAATAACATTCTTATTGTGCAAAATTCAAAGCAATTGGTCCATAAGCAAAGAAATACGGTGTTTTTCTCCTAGGAGTCATTTCGGAGAGCGGCCCAGTAAATGGCGTCCAAAACGACGCTATGCAAAGTACAGAGTAATTATAAAATATTTTGCTTTTGTGATAGTGATATCTAAATACCAGTGTATCGTAACAAGCTCAAATTTCAGTATGACAAATTTCAAATACTGTACAGTGATTGGGAAGGACGTGCGCCATGCGCCATACGCGCATCGGCGATGAAAATGTCCCATTATTTTTGTAAACAGTGCACCTTAAGCTATACAAATGGCGCAACGAAAATTTGTCCTTTGTGTTTACAAACCTTGTGTCAAAATAAAACGAAAGTGAAAATAAAACTCCTCGGACGTCTCTATACTTTCGTGGCTATATAAAGTAAAGCGAAGCTATCGAAGAGCTCCGAATGTTTGTAAGGCGCGTAATCATTGGTCAATCGAAACCAATTAAATGCTTTGTTCTACCTTGCTGTTGGGTGATCAATAATATCGATAGCGGGGATGTGTTTGCATGCAGTTAACTTGTTTTGTTAACATCACGCATTAAAGATTTTTTGTTTTGATACATTTACGTTGTAAATCTCTGTCTTTTATTAAAATGTCCCATGAAAAAGTTTAAATGTTCCATTACAACAAAAAATGTCCCATTGATATCAAAGACTATGGGGCCATTGGCCCATCAACCCTTTTGTCCTTCCTAATCACTGACTGTAAAACAATAAAGTATATACATTGACTTTTTCTGCATCCAAATTTAGAAATAATAAAGGAATCATCTGCGTAAACACAATTTAAAAGATATCTCAATTTTCGTATTGCGCCGCTAAACGTCACGACACATAATTCAAGACAATGGTTTAAGTGACAGAATATTTCAATTACCTTGGTATTGTATAGATTGATTGCAATAAACCTCATAAATGTTTGGTAAGAAAATTGCACACTTACTGTCATGCATTTCTGAAATATTGCGGTTGTCTACGAACTTTTTGAACAACCCTCGTATATGTGAAATATCAAAACCCTACCTCTTGTAGTTCAAAAGTAGGTCAAAGGTCAATGTCAAGGTCACTAGGTCAAAACTCATGATATCAAATGAAAGGTCTGGTCATAAAAATTCTGCAAGTGAAATTTCAAAGCCATAGGCTCTACAGTTCATGCGATATAGCCAAAATTTATTACTTCTAAAAGTAGGTCAATCTCCAAGGTCAAGGCCACAAGGTCAAAACTTTTGGTATCCATGGTGAGGTCTTGTGACAAGGAATACATATGTGAAATATAAAAGCCCTATCATTTACCATTCAAAAGTTATGGCCAAGGTTAAAGTTTCTGGAAAGTAGGTCAAACTCCAAGGTCAAGGTCACAAGGTAAAATTTTTTGGTATCCATGGAAAGGCCTTTTCACAAGAAATACACAAGTGAAATATGAAAGCCCTATCACTTACCATTCAAAAGCTATGTCCAAGGTTAAAGTTTTTCAAAAGTAGGTCAAACTCCAAGGTCAAGGTCACTAGGTCAAATTTTGTTGCTGTGTTTGATTTGTCTCATCATGGTCTATCACCATTTCAAGTGACAAGTTGCTCCTCCAAACAGTTTTCTCTCAACACACTGAAATGCAACACTAACCAAATTAAATGCTGACGCACTGACGGACGGACGGACTTCGCCATTTCATAGACCAGATTTTGCTTCACAATCAGGCCAAAAATGACCACACCCATTTTCCAAGACCCTGGGATCAGGGGCTCAAACAAAATATCAGGTGCACATTTAGACCACAGACTGAAAATAATGCTAAAAGAATGATTTTCTATCAATTATACTTTCTGAGAAATGATGCTCTCAAAATTACATAAGAGTTAGATAGGAGAAAATGACCACACCTATTTTCCAAGACCCTGGGGTTCAGGGGTTCAAACAAAATATCAGGTGCACAACTAGACCACAAACTTAGAATAATGCTAAAAGAATGATCTTCCTTTCAATTTTATTTTCTGAGAATTGGAGCTCATAAGTACCACACCCATTTTCGAAGACTCTGGGATCAGGGGCTAAAACAAAATATCAGGTGCACAACTAGACCAAAGACTGAGAATAATGCTAAAAGAATGATTTTTCTATTAAGGTGATAATATCACACGTTTCATGTTATACAACACTTATTTTCAGAACAAAAGCATAATTCTGATTTCCTAATGTAATTCAGATGTAAGGGACAATATAAGGAGGTCACCATCCAACATTTTGAGAATTTTAAACTGAGCAGACTTTTTAGTCATCCATTGATTGTAATGGAAATGCTCATTTCTTAACTATATTTTTTTTTCAGCCCAAGATTTTCAAATGAAACTTCATATATGATTCCCTCATCATATTGTGCAAATTCTTATAGAAAGAAATCATTCAATGACCACGTCATATATGGCAAAATCTGACTGAAAGTGTAAATTATCATGTAAAAAATCAAAAGTGCAGTTCGAGTTATCTTTCTTTACTATGTGACCAAAGACAAAAGCATCCAAATTTATATAACCAACTTTTTTAAAATATCACAGCAGTGTTCCTTCACTCACAAAGATTTCAATATGTAAATAAATAGAGCCGAATACAGATCTTGTCACTGTGATATCACGACAGTATGTGCATATGTGTAATGATATTACCATATGGGTACACATGCATATAACTATATTATACGTTTCTCTACATTCAAATACTTTACTGACACCTGACATATTTCTGAATAGATACGATATATGAAGGTAAAAAAGTCTTAACAAAATTTTCAAAAAGTTCAATTTCAGCAAAAATTTGACTAATGCTGATCACTCTAGGCTTACCAATACTTTGCAAATTAAAAAAAAGTTCATATTTACATACGAATAACATTCTGAATATTACCCCTGCGCTCAGGCTCGAACCACGGTCTTCCCGTTTGGTGGGCAAGAGCTCTACCTCTGAGCTATTAGATCGACATGCCATTTGAGCGATTATAATATTACAAAGCCAGAACATCAAGACATTTTAAGTTACGAAAATCGGAAATCTTCAGCGTGGAGATTTCTTTAAAATTCTCGTCTAAGGGAGGCTACTGAAACGCGTGTGATATCCCGTTAAGTATACCTTCCGAGAATTGGTGATCACAAGATTACATACTCACGGGAGATAATTACCACATCCATTTTCTTAAACCCTGGGGGTCAGGGGCTCAAACAAAATATCAGGTGCACAACTAGATCACAGACTAAGAATAATGCTAAAAGAATTATCTTTCTATCCAATATACTTTCTGAGAAATGGTGCTCACAAGATTACATAGAGTTATATAGGAGAAAATTACCACACCGATTTTCCAAGACCATGAGGGTCAGGGGCTAAAACAAAATATCAGGTGCACAACTAGACCACAGGCCCATTATAATGCAAAAAGAATTTATTTTATACTATTCACTGATTCAGAGGATTCACGCTCACAAGAAAAGTTTAACGGACGGACAGACAGACGGACACAGGGCGATCGCATATTGAGCTCAACTGGTCTTTGACCAGTAGGGCTGAAAACTGTAAAATGGTCCCAAAACATAGCAATTTTGATACCGGGAGTCCATTTTTAGAGTGTCTTTGATCTTTCATAAATGATCGTGAATTGCCTCAGACATTTACATTTTAACCCTAATATGACTCGATCTGTAGACCTTAAATTGTTTGAAAGCCCATGATGTCCTGCAAAATAGTTTCTGATGTAATGTGTAATACCCTCCTCTCACCCCTTGTTTGGTACGTAATTTCTGATCAACCAAACAAAGAATTCTCAAAACTTGTAATATATTTTTAAATGAACATGCGTTTTTTCCCATTCAAGGCATATCATTTCTGAATCAGAATGAATTTAAAGGAATTTCAATGATTAAAACATCCCTAAAGGGACAAATGATATTATAAATTATAGGATTCAAGTCAGTTAATCATTTTATGAGGAAAACTTAACAGATCAGTGATGAAATAGGATATGTCTGTGTTGAAATAATGCCCTGTCACACCTTATAATCAAGAGGTAAATAATTTTGGTATCCATGGAAAGGTTTTCTTGAATTATGATAGCCCTATCACTTCCCATTCAGAAGTTATGGCCAAGGTTAAAGATTTTCAAAAGTAGGTCAAACTCCAAGGACAAGGTCACAAGGTTAAAAATTTTAGTATTCATTGAAAGGTCTTGTCGCAAGGGATACACATGTGAAATCTTAAAGCCATATCACTTACCATTCAAAAGGTATGGCCAAGTGAAAAGTTTTTCAAAAGTAGGTCAAACTCAAAGGTCAAGGTAATAAATTTTGGTATACATGGAAAGGTCTTGTTACAAGGAATGCACATGTGAAATATGCTAGCCCTATCACTTACCATTCAAAAGTTTTTCAAAAGTAGGTCAAACTCTAAGGTCAAGGTCACAAGGTCAAGATATTTGGTATCCATGGAAAGCTCTTGTCACAGGAAATGCACATGTGAAATATGAAAGCCCTATCACTTACCATTCAAAAGTTATGGCCAAGGTTAAAGTTTTTTTCAAAAATAGGTCAAACCCCAAGGTCAAGGTCAAAAATGTTGGTATCCATGGAAAGGTCTTGTCACAAGGAATACACATGTGAAATATAAAAGCCCTATCACTTACCATTCAAAAGTTATTGCCAATTAAGGTTAATTTTTTTGCGGACAAACAGACAAACAGACTGACAGACAGACCAAAAGCTATATGCCACCGAATCTTCCATTACAGGGGCATAAAAAGGCTTAAACCCAACAGTTTAACCAAAATGTAAACACAATGAAAGACAAACAGATTGACTTTGCTGTTTCATAGACTGGATTTTGCTCCGCAATCTGGCCAACAATACTCTTTCATGTTCATCTATGAAAAAAACATTGCTTCCATCCTTGGGGTCTCAAAACTTTGAATGTAAATGAAATTCAATTCTAGTTTATAAGATGTTGGCAACTTTTGCAGTATAAAAGTTGCTACATTGTACTTGAAAAGCAGGACTTATAACCCTGGCCTTTGGAACAGACAGACATGACAGCAAAAATAATATAGACCTCCCATTAAGGGTAGACAAAAATTATGCAAGTGATCACATATATGGTTCAAGGGATATAGCTAGACAAGTTTTGCATATACGGTAGAACTACATGATCAAAGTACTAAGTGACCTTGAGTACAAATGCCTCGTTCACACGGTTACGCAACAAAATAAAGCTTTTTCCCTTTCACACAGCCAAATCCGTTGTGCATTATAAAATGCCAATAAACATGTACAAGAATCATGAGTAATAGGTTTTAAAAATAATGATTTCAATAATCATAAAAAAATAGTTTTGATATACTATAAAGCAAAGATTCATACAGTTTCCATTTGTCAACAGTTTATCTAGAGCATGACATCATTTTCTGAGAGGGGCTGAAACGAACAAAAAAAGCTTTCTAATATGTAAAAAAATACAAATCTCAGTAGAATCTTACAAATAAATACATTGAATAATTACACTGATGAGTATACCAATGTCTTTCTCTTGCAATGGAGATGCGCATGTGGCAAATTTATTGTGCAACGTGTTCACATAGCAGAATTTGTTGCGCAATGAAGTTGTTGCGAAACAAATGGAAAATCTATTGCCCAATAAATTTAGTCATGTGAATGGGAAACAAATTGTATTGCGCAAATTTATGTTTATTGCGCAATAAACTATCAGTGTAAACGAGGCATTAGCGACCTTGACCTTGGCTCAAGGTGCAGGGCTATTGTAGGATATCTTGGGAACGGGGCCATTGGCCTTTCAAAAATTTGGGAGAAGCATTAGCATTTTTATCAAAATTGGAAATTTTACAATTGAAATGAAACATCAAGAACACCCCCTCCAAAAAGTTTTGTGATGTCTGTTAATATGTGATACTTTTAAGTAATGAAAGCATTAAGCAACTAAATTATACCAAAATATGAAAAGGATCAGAGGTATGACATGCTTATATATGTTTATATATATAGTAACAGTTCAAGGGATATAGGCGAAACATGACAAGCACTCATTTTTGTATAAGTACAAAGTGATAACGACATTGGTCACATTGACATTGCCAATTGGATGAAGGTGATGTTTACTGTAACCTTTGGGTCAAGGTAAATGACTAGTTGCAGCTGCAATGGAGGAGTGATGCTTTTCTGTGTAACAGCAAATCATCACTTCTCTGTGGCAGCTGTAAGTAGGGAAACCACATACATAAAATAAGGTTAGCCCAGGCATGATTTGATACAGGAGGATTAAAGTGATATGTACCTACTAATGTTTAGACAAAAACATTTTCAGTCTTATGAGCTGAAAATGAAAAAAATAAAACGTGTTTATGAAACATGAATGCCCCAGTCGACATCTTTGTCAGAAAAACAGCTGTAATGAAAAAGTGTTACTCCAAGGTCAAGGTCACAAGGTCAGAAATTTTGGCATCCAAGGAAAGGTCTTGTCACATGGAATACACATGTGAAATATGACAGACCTATCACTTATCATTCAAAAGTCATAACCAATGTTAAAGTTTTTTTCAAAAGTAGGTCAAACTCCAAGGTCAAGGTCAATAGGTACAAATTTTGGTATCAACGGAGAGGTCTCATCACAAGGAATACACATGTGAAATATGAGAGCCCTATCACTTATCATTGAAAAGTTAAAACCAATGTTATAGTTGTTTTTTTTTTCAAAAGTAAAATCATAAGGAATACACATGTGAAATATGAAAGCCCCATTCAAAGTTATAGCCAAGATTAAAGTTTTTCAAAAGTATGTCAAATTCAAAGGTCAAGGTAAACAATTTTGATGTCAATGGAAAAAGGTCTTGTCACAAGAAATACGGGTAGGCATGTGAAATATGAAAGCCCACTCACCATTCAAACATTATAGCCAAGGTTTAAGTTTTTTCCAGACTCCGAACTCCGAGGTCAAGGTCAAAAGGTGAATAAATTTGGTCTTGTCACAAAGAAAAAACATGAAAGCCCTATCACCAGGGACGTATATAAACGTCGTTATATACGTCCCTGCTATCTCCAACCATTTCAAAAGGTATGACCATGCACGGTTAAATCATCAAACAGACAAATAAAAAAACACAATTTTATGCCCCCGAATCTTCGATCACGCCTATTCACGGGGACACACAAAACACTCTGATATCTTGTTGACGCGTTGTCATTCTGATCCGTCTCAACCTACCGTCCACTTCACCCCACAGGCCGTACGTAATTATTAAAAGCGCCTGGTATGTGTGCGTGCGTATGTGTCCTGTCCACAACACACAGGACACATACGCACGCACCCTCACATACCAGGCGCTTAAATTACGGCCTGTGCTTCACCCTAAAATTATTTTGGATTACTACATAACAGCCCTCTTCCGCCCCTGGACTAAATACATGTATAATCGTCTCTCTTGTCACTTACTGAAACATGTGCAAATGCTAGCACGAGTTTTCGCGCCAAACTTCAACTTGGCCGATTTTAAACCGAACGGAAGGAGTAACCGAACGATTACTGTGTAAATTACATAAAAGTA